>VWZO01006602.1:474586-696596 GCA_013396975.1 Bucco capensis
CCCTGAGTCTGATTCCTATCTGCTGCTGAGCCCTTCTGCCACAGTGTCAGTGGTGATGGTGAGCTAGTTGCCAGCAAGATGGGTTTGGGATTGCTTTTTTGTTTGGTGTGTGTATATATATATATATATATGTATATAATTTTATTGTTATTTTCATTCAAATTGTTTAAGTTTTCATTTCCATTCCACGAGTCTCTCTCTTGCTGTTAATTCCCTTTTTTCCTTCCTGGAGTTGAAGAAAAGGGGTAATAGAAAACATCTGTCACTAGGTTAGTGGTCAGGCCAGCCCTAACCATGAATAGAGATCTACATGTCTGTGCAGGGCTTTGGCATCTTGCAGACTTGCACCTTGAGAAGTGTTGTGTAATTTGGGCTGACTCAGCTCTATCTAGATGCACTGAGCCAATACAGTGTACAGGAAGGAAGACTTAATCTCCTTTTCTTCCAGCACCTGCTAATGCACTGCCTGCCTTCCTGAAGAACTTGGCCCAGATCTACCTACCTGTAGAACAATGTTGGTTCTCCTACAGTGTTCTAACAGCTTCTTCTGGGTGCTCTCAAGGCATGCTAGATTGCATCAGTCCAACACTGGATATTCATTCAGGACATGTGTCCAGGCTTTCTGGTGGCTGCTCTTGGGAGTAATCCTACTTTGCTCTCCAGCATATTGTTCTCTTTTTAAAATTGGAATTCTTGGACCCTGGAACTGTGATCCTCTTTTTTCCAAATCCTTTCCCCACGTAGCTGCCAGGTTAGCAGTGGGAAGGATAAGCAAAGATCCTTTGCTAGATCTTGGCCACAGGCTGGATTATGTGGTCCTGCAAGAAGAATGTGAGACCTCAGAAGCCTTGCTTAGATTCATTGACTTTGGAAAGCTTTCCTCAGCTTTCATAGGTCCTTTGAATCCTGGCTTCTGTGAGGTGGCCACACTTCTAGCGGAAAACTGGAACAAAGCTATCTTCTCATGGATGTGCATCAATTATAAACTGGATTCCACCATGCACTACCCTAGCTTTGCAAGGACCCTGCCTTCTCCAGCTCAAGTTTTGTTTGCAATAATGAAATATTTCAACTGGGCTCATGTTGGCATCATTGCTTCCAAGGAGGATATTTGGATGGACACAGCCAACAAGTTAGCAAGTGCCCTCAGGAGTCAGGGGCTTCCTGTAGGCATTGTTACATCCATAGGTTCAGGAGAAAAAGGCATGGAAGACACCTGGAATGAGATTAAAGAAGTTGGTGGCATTAGAAGTAAGTGCTTTGATCATCTTTTCCTCTTTTTTTTTTTGTGTTGATGTTTTTTTGTTTGTTTGTGGGGTGTTTGTTGTTGTTTTTATTTCACATTGTTATCCAAAAGGCATAGCATAGAGAATGAAATTTTGAAGTCATTTAAGTCAAGCAGAATTTTCTCTCTGATCCACATGGAGCCAGATCTTCATGTAGAAGAATGCTGGGCATTTTATATGTGATGGAGCTAGGGCAAAATAGTCTGCTAGAACATGAAAGATGAGGTCCAGCATGTCTGGAGAAAATGATATTTAGTAGATGGTTATCTGTGCAAGAGCTTGTCAAGTGTAAAAAGTGTAAAAATGGTGGTTTGGATTATGGATTATCAAAACTCTCCTGTTTTGATACTGTGTCCTTGCCACCTGTGTTCAGTGAAGGCATCACAAGTGAAATCTGGTGTTATACATGATAAAGTAGTGGGAGGACTTTTGATGAACCTCAAGTAGTAAAGAGAGATCTTTTCTTTTTCTCTGGAAGAAATGTGGGGGAAAAGTCATGTTTTTCTGGTTCAGAGCCATACTAGGAAGTCTGTGGTGGAACTCTGATCCTGGATGTACACCTGTGCAGTCAGCACTGTAAACCCAGATAAGGATGCGTTTTACCTAGGATTTTGACTTTCATGCCAAAGACTAGCAAGGGTCACAAGATGTTGCCCAATGTGGAGTTTTATCCTTTCTGGAGATAAAGGAGAGCCAAGAGCTGATCTCATATCTCTGGTGATCAGCACAGGATCCAAGGGAATGGCATGAAGCTGTGCCAGGGGAGGTTCAGGTTAGATAATAGGCAAAGGTTCTTCACCCAGAGTGGGGCATTGGAACAGGCTCCCCAGGGATGCAGTCATGTATGGTGACTTTGGGGATGTCCTGTGCATTGACAGGAATTGGACTTGATGATCTTTCTGGGTCCCTTCCAACTTCACATATTGTGTGAACTTTCCTTCCTGTCATCAACCTACTTGGCTCCTCTCACTGACTGAGTTTTTAAATGTTGTCTTTGATGAAAAATCAGGAGTGTTTCCTTCCATGAAGGGTGAGTGAGAACCATGGAAAGCCTATTAAACAGATACACCTTGCCACCAGATATGGTGACATTTGGCCTTGTGGCATTTTGTGGGAAAAGAGACAGACTCTGGGGTGGTCAAGCATGGACCAGATGTTGCAACACAACACAGTGCTCAACCTAAAATCTCTATGAATGATGACAAAGGGAAAGGATGGAGCTTGGGCACTCTTAATGACTGGGTGATGTCTATCAGCTCAGGGCATGGAAAATGTCCCTCAGTCAATGACAACAATGATCATGACTACCCATCATATTAGCCCATGCCTCACTTTTGTCCACATTTCTCTCTATTCCTCCTTCTGGCTCCAGGAATGGGTCATGCTTACAGCCTCCTTTGCTAGATGTTGCAAACCTCCAGAGGTTGAACAAAACTGAGGTAGCTCCCAACTTCCTCAACATATAACTTTGGTGGGGAACCATTTTGAGTCGGACCCAATGCAACAGTTCAGACATCTCTCTCTCTGGGGCTGGGAGGGAGCTTTGTAGTGTTGAAGACCCCAAACTGGATTAAGAAGACTCTGTGATCCTTGTGTTTCAGTTGTGCTCTTGTGCATGCATTCTGTGCTCATTGGAGGGGAGGAACAAGCCACCTTGCTGACAAAAGCCCTGGAAATGGGATTAGCAGATGGAAGATATGTCTTTGTTCCATATGACACTTTACTCTACAGTCTTCCATACCAGAACAACTCATTCAGTGTCTTCAACAATGACAGCAAGCTCCAGGAAGCCTATGATGCTGTACTGACCATCACACTGGAATCTGGAGAAAGGACTTTCTATGATGCCTTCAGGGAAGCTAAAGAAAGTGGTGAAATAACCAGGGATTTGGAAGCCACCCAGGTAAATAGTCCTCTCTTGGGTTTTGCTGGGACATGGCAACAGGAGATGTGGGGACAAGTAATAGTTATGGAGAAAGTACAGGGGAAAGACAACCCAAACTCTGCATTTATTTTGAGACAAATATGGTGAAATTTGGATGTAGTTTGCATTTGTTTGGGAAAAATGTTTCTCCTGGATGTCTGGAAATCTAATTCAGTTGTTTCCCATGCCGCAATTGAAGAAAAGTTGTTGTCTCTGAGGCTCTCAGATTTGCTTTGCTACCTGTTAACTGCAGTAGGCCCAGGATAAAGAGATGTATGCTAAGTTGGATCAAGTCCATGGAGTTTGTAAGGCACCAAAATAAGGTGTGCACATGTCTGAGAATTTAGGGGATGTGTCAGGCAAACAAAATACTGGATACTTCTAGAAGGAAGTGCTTAGGGTCGTTGCTGTCTGATTCTTCTTAGCACTGTAGTCAAAGTTATTCCTTATCAGCACAATTACCTAAATGTCACCAGTAGCCTATAAAAAAAGGTCAGTTGCTACCCTGTAGATATGACAAGATTTGGGAAGCTTGTAATACTGGTGAAGAGATGCAGGCTGGGCTATCTTCAAATCTCACTATGACCTTTCAAAAAATTACAAGTACTTTTAAGGAATGATTTATCAGATCTGCATGGATGTCTGCTTCAGGAGAAGCTGAATCATGCCTTGAAATTCCCTTCACTGTAATGAGAGCCTAGGGTAAGGCTATTGAGTGTGAAGTTCTTCATTGTAGGTGTCTACCTGTGATCAATGAATCCCACCACAGAAGTCAAATTCCATGGCTTCCAACAGCACTCTTTATTTTATCATGAGTGTTTGGCTATCATCTCTCTTCACCCACCAACTGTAAATGACCATGTTGTTGCAAAAGCCAAAATGTGTGTTTTTAGGGGAGGGGTAAAGTTACAGGTTCCTGAAGCAATTCTGGCATGGAAAGGAGCAGTGCAGGGAGAAAAGGCTCAGGTATACCACAGAATGACTTTGCTGTGTCTCTGCTTTGTGATTTTTTTTTTTCTCACATCTTAGGAATAAATGATGTCTTGACAGAGGTTGGGTCCTTTGAGTATGACATTATTCCTACCTGGGTAGAAAGGCAAATCTCTGACTTTGATCTTCTCTCTGTGGAAGAAGTCTTAATGCAGTGCTTTGGGGCAGTTTGTGATGAAATGTCAGCTGAACATCACACTCAGGGTTTTGGCTCTTCCCATGATAAAACAATTTTGCATTACTTAAAAAAATATTTTGATATTGCACTTTGGGAAGCATCCATAAGAAAAGACAGAAAGTGAAAGTCATATATTTATTCAATCCAGAGCTGTTTTCAACCTAAGGTTCTTGAAACCCATTGCTCTGTGAGTCTTGATGCTCAGGTGTCTGTTTTTGAGTTTACAGCTTAGTCAATGGGACATTTTTTGGGACCACAACTCTCAAACCAGAGGTTGGCAGCAGTATCTCCTAACCTCTTTCTCCTGTGTTTTTAGGTTTCTCCACTTTTTGGGACAATCTATGATGCCATTTACTTCATGGCAATTGCTATAGACAGCGCTCGGAGGAAAGGAGCCAGAGTCTCAGGAGCTAACATAGCTGAGCACACCAAAAACATCAGTTTCCCTGGATTTAATCACTGGATACAGACAGACAACTGTGGGAAGGGGCTGAGCAACTATGTGATACTGGACACAGATGGTCATGGGAACCAGCTCTTCCCAACCCACTTGCTGGATATGTCTTCAGGCTCTGTGAGGTCCCTAGACCAGGCCATCCACTTTCCCAGTGGAGCTCCACCCAAGCCAGACTCTAGCTGTTGGTTTGATCCAGATGTTCTCTGCTCTGGAGGTAAGAAAGGAAAAAGAAGCAACAAACCCAAAACCCAGGGTCAGATCCATTAGGTCCATGCCTCTTATTTATTTCATCCTTTCTCTTACTCCAGGGAAGAGCATCCCAAAGAGAAAAATCAGACCCAAGAGATTCGTATAAAAATGACCATTCTGTTTGTAATAGGGCTTCCACCAGGAAACTTCACTATTGATCCACAAGACTCTTTCTATTGCTTCTTAGCTCAATAAGGTTGTTGCCACTGGTTTGTGCTGGAAGAGTTTTCCAGGTCTAACAGCTAACATCTGCCTGTTTGGATAGCAATCAATACATGCCAGAGGCTCCAGCCAGCAGCGTGTCCTTCTGAGGGACAGGGCACTAAGAGGATTTGTCTTGAAGACAGCCTTAAGAGAGAAGCACAACAGCAGATGCTCTCACCAGCTCTCCTGGTTAGCCTCAGCTTCTTTACCCAGCTAGCTCTGCAGCTTTAAGGGTCATCAGAGCTCACCTCATCAAGAAAAGATGATAATCATTACTCAGGATAATGTGAGTTCCTGTGGACAACAGAGGTGGTCACTGAAGAATTAGGGGCAGAGATATCTGTGCAGCTTCATGGGTTTGGGAGACCAGGCACTGTGGTTTTACTTATTATTTGTAATTTGAGGTAATTGTGGTAGAGTTTTAAAGCCCCCAGGGAAACCAAAATCTCAGGGCAGGATATTTAGCCTCCACTTGACATATTTACTTATAACACCAAGCATTCACTCCTACTGCTCCAGGATATGACTTCAAAGACAAAATTAACCACATGTACAGGATATTTTTCAGCAGCTGAGAAAAACCTTCCCCTTTGTCTCAGCCATAGTTGGTTTAAATCAGTGGAAAAGGAAATTGGAGAGATATTGATCTTACAGCAACTAGCAAGCTATAGAGGAGACAAATGTTATGCTACCATGTGTTTAATTTTGCACTGCTACTAGGAACATCCTAGCCATTTAACATCCCATTGCAGTCTAGGGAAAAAAAAAAACCACAACAAACCACTGATTTTTAGAAAGATCAGATTTTTTTACACCTTTACAAAAACAAATCTCCAAGTATATGCCAGTGAGGCAGCAATTTACTGTTATTCCTAATATTTCAGAGACTGAATTTTATGACCAGAATTAAATCCATGCCTCAGTATGGAGTTAAGAGTTGGAGGGGTTGGAGTGTGAAGTTGCCAGGCTGTTGTTGTTCCTGACTCCAGGACCACCAGGAGTGGGGCTGAGCAGGTCCTCCCAGGACCTGCAGACATGAGCAGTCCCAGCACTGTACCACATACAGGAGACCAATGTGTTTCCAGGCACCACTACTCACAAGCAGCATTGCTGAGATATGGACAAGACCAATGGCCTCATCACAGAATCCCAGCATGGTGGGGGTTGGAAGGGGCCTCTGGAGATCATCCAGTCCAACCCCTCTGCTAAAGCACGGTCACCCAGAGGAGGTTGCCCAGGATCACCTCCAGGTGGGTTTGGAATCTCTGCACACAAGGAGGCTCCACAGCCTCTCTGGGCAGCCTGGGCCAGGGCTCTGCACCCTCACACCAAACAAGTTTCTCCTCCTGCTCAGGTGGAACCTCCTGGGTTCCAATTTGTGCCTATTGTCCCTTGGCCTGTCACTGGGCACCACTGAGTAGAATCTATCCCCATCCTTTTGCCCCTTGAGCTCTTGCTCAGCATTGAGCAGATCCTCTCTGGCTCTGCTCTTCTCCAGGCTAAGCAGCCCCAGGGCTCTCAGCCTTTCCTTGTAAGAAAGATGCTCCAGATCTTTGTAGCCTCTGCTAGATCTCCTCAGTGGTTCTCTCTCTCTCTTGACCTGGGAAACCTAGAACTCCTGATCCTGTCCTTATGCAGCTCTTAATCAGACTCCAAACTTGCTACCAGATCTCCCAAACCCAGCTCCTGCACATACACAAATGCATCCTCTGGTAGATGGTCCAAATCTGTCATTACCCCATAGCCAGCTCTCAAACTCTTTGGTCTCTGCAGGAGCTGATACCCAGACTTGTGGTCTCATGAGTTGCAGGCTCCAAGACTTCTTATCTTACCTGTTAAGTTCACATGAAGTCTACAAACTTTATAGGCAGGCAGAGAACACACTCAACCTGGAAGAAAATTAGGAATTAGGAGTGAAGATCAGAAGTTCTGAATGCAGAGGGAATAAAATAGGGAAAATAAAACCAACCTAGAAGACAGAAAAGACATAGAGAGTAAACAACTCCCATGGGAATTTACCTCATCCACTCATGTTGGGTTTCCTTAGCTCTCTAGCAGATCCTCAGGAGAAAAGTTTCTGTTGATGAACCCATTGAGAAAAAGCCATCAATCTCTTCATCCTTCTCTCCTGTTCTTTCCAGCAGTAGAACTCTGTAGCAGGGGATGACAAATCCAAGCTAGACTGATGACTCACACTGGCCATCACTTTGGTACCACAGGAGCATTTCAGTTCCTGGAGAGAAGAGGATCAAATGGTCAAAAGCTATGACCTTTGCAGAAGCTGCCTCTAAAACTCAATTATTTCCTTTGAGTCAAGTCTTTATTTACTTGAAGAGATTTTTTTTTCCTCTGATTTGAGGCTCTAGGTCTGGCACAGAAAAAGTAGTGCATGGAAATAAATAATCAAAGTAGCTATAGTCTCTTGTAAAGTCAGTAAGTATTTGTGTCTTCACGAATTAACACTGCATGAAAATTGCCTTCTTGTATTCTCCTGGTTGAAGATCTGTAGTCTAATGGTCTGCTATTAATGTTTTCAACATTATTGCTTCTATCAAAGGGAATTTATAATTGACTGATTATTTCCCCCCCTCCTTTGCACAGGGATTGAGCCTACAGTCATCATTTTGGGAGTCATCCTGCTGTTTGCCCTGGTTCTTTGTGGTGTGGGCCTGGCATCTCTCATCAGGTGAGAACTTGTCCTACTTTGAGTCAAAACAAGGGATTCCATTTGATTTGGTGCTACTTCTGGGAGAGGATTGTATTTTAACCAGCAGTTTGGACTATGTGAAGAGAAGTAGTTGGAGCACCTTTCCAGTGAGGACAGGCTGAGAGAGCTGGAGCTGGTCAGCCTGGAGAAGAGAAGGCTCCAGAGAGATATTCAAGTGGCCTTCCAGTACTTAAAGGGATCCTACAGGAAAGATAGGGAGAAACTTTTTGTCAGGGAATGTAGTGATAGGATGAGGAGAAATGGCCTTAAACTGAAAGAGATTTAGATTAGATATTAGGAAGGAATTCTTTACTGTGAGGGTGATGAGACGCTGGAACACATTGGCTAGAGAAGCTGTTGATGCCCCATCTGTGGAAGTGTTCAAGGCCAGGTTGGTGGAGTAGAAGGTGTCCCTGCCCCTGGCAGAGGGGTTGGTCTAGATCATCTTAAAGGTCTCTTCCAATCCAAACCATCCTAAGATTCTAAAGTAGGTTAGAGTCTGATCTTTTGCTCTCTATCCCCATAACTCTTCATTTGATTAAGCTATAGTGGCTTAAGCACTGCAGGCTAGTTGTGACACTGCAGGCTAGTCGTGACACTGCAGGCTCAGCAGGAGCTATTTTACCCTTAATCCAGTTTGGAAGAACATTCCAGTCTGTTGCTAGAAGGATTAGCTGAGTGATTACTCTGCAGCTTTAGGAGGCTGAGTATCACTTTGGAAGTGCTAAGTAAGTGTGGCATACAAACCAATGACAGGAATCTGCTTGAAGAACATTGTGGGGTTTTTTTTATTTTCTTATTCCAGATCATTCATTCCTGGGTTTCTGTCCTTGATATAATGTTTTCTATGAAGCACCTAGGCTGACTCTCTTTACTTTCTGCACATACTAAAGGGAAAGAGAGAATATCTCTGGAGAGGGTTCCCATCTAGCTCTGTCTCTCAAATCACAGAATCATTAAGGTTGGAAGAGACTTCTAAGAACATTAAGTCCACCCATCAACCTATCACCACCATGCACTAAGCCATGTCCCTAAGTACCAGATCTATGTGTTTCTTAAACACCTCTAGAGATGGTGCATTCACCACTGCCCTGGACAGCTTGGGCCAATGTTTAACAACAATTTCTGTGAAGATATTTTTCCTAATACACAGTCTAAACCTCCCCTGGTGCAACCTGAGGCCATTTGCTCTTGTCCTCTCACTGGTAACCCAGGAGAAGAGACCAACCCCCATCTCCCTCCAAACTCCTTTCAGGTAATTGCAGAGAGAGAGAAATCATCCCCAGACATGTTTTCTCTCCACTCCTGAATCATCACTTCAAACCCAGATGATACAAGACCACCCAGCAAGCAACACCCCAAATGGTTCCCCTGCTTCTAACCCACAGCTGCTTCTGATACCTTCTAACTGCAGCCACTGAGGAGGTTGTCTCCAGCCACCCACTCTTGAAGGTCCTTGGCCACCAGCCTCTACAATTACATAACTAAAAGACAATATTTCTGCCTACTCTACTTGTAAGCTGTTCCACAGTACCAGACTGTGCTTGGGAAGGCTCAGTCATGAGAAAAGATGTATGGCCATCTGCAAGGGAAGAAAAAAAAAGTCCAGCATGACTCAGACAATGATTTATGTTAGGGAAGGGCATGTCTGGAACTAAATTTAAACCACAGCATGGTCTGAGTTCAAACGTGGGAGCTCTGATCCTAGTTCTGCCAGGGATCTGCTGCATGGTATTAATTATGAGTCACTCCACTCTGTGCTTTGCTTTCAGCAGAGAGGTGCTTTCCTCCATGCTTGGGTGACAGGATATGGTTGACCAAACATGGTGAAAAGTACATGAGATAAGGTGTTTACATGGAGCTGAGTTGGGATAAAGCAGGCACAGAATCTCAGACTTGTAGGGGTTTGAAAGGACCTCTGCAGATCATCTAGTCCAACTCCCATGCTAAAGCAGGGTCACCTAGAGCAGGTTGCATAGGATCATGTCCCAGTGGGTTTGGAAGCTCTCCACAGAAGGAGATTCCACAACCTCTCTGGGCAGCCTGGGACAGGGCTCTGGCTCTCTCACAGAAAAGAAGTTTCTCCTCCTGCTCAGATGAAACCTCCTGGGTTCCAGTTTGTGCCCATTGCCCCTTGGCCTGGCCCTGGGCACCACTGAGCAGAGTCTGGCCCCAGCCTCTTGCCCCCTGCACCCTTGAGCTCTTGCTCAGCATTCAGCAGCTCCTCTCTTGCTCTGCTCTTCTCCAGCCTAAGCAGTCCCAGGGTCTCAGCCTTTCCTTGAGAGAGACAAGCTCCAGTTCCTTCATCATCTTCATAGACCTCCATTAACCCTTGATAGTCTTCAGTTAAAGAAAGATTATAAGCAAATTATCCCAAATGATGTCTGTGGCCATATGGCCAAGGCTCTCTGTGCTCTTCCCAAATAGAAGAGATAATGGTTTTAAACTAAAATAGGGTAGATTTAGACTAGATATAAGGAAAACTATTTTCACAGTGAGGGTGCTCAAACACTGTCCCAGGTTGCCCAGAGAGGTGGTGGATGACACATCCCTGGAAATATTCAAGGTGAGGCTGTTTTGGGGCTCTGAGAAACCTGCTCTAGTTGAAGATGTCCCTGCTTACTGCAGGGGGCTTGGACTAGATGAACTTTAAAAGTTTCTTCCAGCCCAAACCATTCTATGATTCTATGCACATGTAGTCCTTGACAGTGCATCATTTTTTTGTTGTTTTCTATTTTGCCTTGCAAATTCAAGACAATCTGGGCAAATAGCAGGATGCAGTCAAGCAAGAGATAGTGTCTGTTACAGTCTGATGAATATACAGAATTTTCTCTCTTGCCTGTGGCAGTTCTGGAAATCTGGTAACTTATCAAGTAGTGTAGAGAATCATCCCTTGGAAAACAGGCAGCAGCATACTCCTGTGGAGATGCCAGAAGAACATTTGTACATTTGTACAGTGCGTGATAGACATCCCATCTGGCTCAGCTCCTGGAAGAAGCAGATCTGAATCAGCACAGCCTTCTTCTTAATCTAATTACTCCTGACCAAGAGGAACAGCAGTGGTTTAGCAATACAGCTTCCAGTGCCTCCATGCTGCACTGCACTACTCCATACATGCCAAACTGCACATCCCCTGTAGCTTTCCCTTCTGTGGGAGCTTGTAGTCATTACAAAGAAGTATCTGCAGCAGGTTCCAGTACTTCATACTGCACCAGGCTATAATATAGAGATTCAACCAGCAAATTTGATGGTGACTTCTGTCCAAGCAGCTTTTATAATTTACCCATGGCTCAGCCTCATGCCCTAAGAAAGGCTTGTGTGCCTGAGAGCTGCTTGCTCTGATAAAACCTACGGTTCTCTTCTAATGGAAGATGGTTTGGGATATGAAAAATAAAACAAAGAAAACCAAATACGTCCAGTTCATACTTGCCATCATCCCTATAGGCATTTAAAAGATGTATAGATATGGTGCTGAGATACATGGTTTAGTGGTGACCTGGTAGTGCTGGGTTTATGGTTGGACTTGATGATCTTGAAGGTCTTTTGTTGACTATGATTTTGATAACCCTTTTTCTTTGACTTGGGGGGCTTCAGTCCAAGTTGGGACACCACAGTTTGTCACCTACATCCACCTCTGCTGCACACAACACACGCTGCACTTTCCTTATACTGCAAGGAAGCTAGATACGAGGGACTCAGAGGTGGTATAAACTGGTTACCTATCTAGAAGTGGTAATTGTGGCTCTCCAAACCTCCTAGGTATAACATTTTGAACAGCCAGCTATTCAAGGGACCTAACAAGATAATACTGACCTTGGATGACCTTGTCTTCATCAACCCAGAGCTACATAAAAAGGTAATTTTTCCAGTCATGAAAGTATTTTGATGGGCACTCAAAGAGAGCTTTGTTGTATAGTGTTTTCATATCCCTGAAGGTCTGGGAAGTTTGTTTGCTTGAGTTTTTTGAGTCTCAGATGTCAGAGCTGTTATGAAGATTTAAAATAGCACCCTTAGTTCTGTTTCTACTGTGTTCTTGAGGTTAAATCGCATAGCATAGTTTGTGTTTGTATAACTGAACCATTTTACCCTCTGAAATTAAGAGTCTGCATCCAAACTACCTATTGGGAACCATTCTTGGCCTGTGCTGACTCCTGCCCAGAGCTGGAGACCTCCAGGAGGTACTATTATTTGACACATGCCAGGGCCATGCTGACAATATGGTCTGCTGTGGAGCAATCTTCTTGCCTAGGCCTCTGGCTCAGACACAGGCTTCTTGTCTGTGCCAGAGAAGACACTACCCTGTGCCTTGGTCTGAGAGATACCCACCTCCTCTAGCATGTCCACCGAGCCAGGACATTTCCAGATAGCATTTTAAGATACTAACCAGGGTCAAACTTATGAGTCTTTTAGAGGTGCTCAGAGAGGTGAGGTGGGAAGGTTGTTTGAATGAGTGAAATGCATGGCCTGAGGCAGAGTTGGCGTGGGGGTTTACATTCAAAGATGTTAACTGGCTTGCACCTGCTTTCCTTGCCTTCCAGAGGCTGACCTTGGACAGTCTGACTGATACAAACAGTGTAGCAGCTGAGAGCAGAAGCCTGAAATCTGTCACCCGCTCCTTCTCCCTGAAAAGCACAGCTGCCACCCACGAAACCTCCAACGTGGCTTTGTATGAGGTAGGTAGGGATCTCATGCAGTTTTCTCCCACTGCTGCTGCTCACTGAGCTGCTCAAGTGAGGAAAGTCTTGGACTGCAGGACTGTAGGTTCCAGGATGGGAATACTGGTCATGGATATAAACAGTGAAAATAAGTTATACCTAAGCATGGAGAAAGGGTTGTAAAGCACTGGCACAGGTTGCACAGGGAAGTTGTGGTGTCACCTTCTCTGGAGGGATTGAAAAGACATAGAGATGTGGAGATAGGGTAGACAGTTGGACTCAATTATTTTAGTGGTCTTTTCCAACCTTTATGATTCCATGGTTAGTGGTGACCTGGGAGTGTTGGGTTAACAGTTGGACTTTATGATCTTGAAGTTCTTTTCCAACCAAAACAATTCTATGATTCTCTGGACTTACAAGTATTTAAGGTAACTCCATTCCAACCCTCACCCTGCCACTTGGAGTCAAGTGGGGTAGTAGTGTCTGACATCCATAACTAGCATTGCCAGGTCTGGTCCCTGGTAGAGATGTCACCACTAAAAGGTACCATGAAGAACCTTTCTTACAAGACAGCTTTTAGATGGTGACATCTCTAATAAGGACCTTTCTTAAAAATACACAGAATAGAGGCTATCAGATTCCCCTTTGTGCCAACAGGACTGTATGGAGCTTAAGCAGAAGCATTGGCCAAGAAAACTGACCCCCTCTATCAGTTCTTTCCTAAAACATAGCTTTTTGAAATAAAAATGCAATGCCAATTTTTCATGAAAAGGAGCAAAATGAACTGGGTCATTAGTATTTGAGAAAAGCTCTGCACAGAGTTACTTTCCCTTTTAATCAATCATTGTTTATCAGCTACTAATACACCTTCCAGCTATGAAGTTCTGATCCAAGTGAAGGTCCTACCTAGCACCACTTTTTTTGTTTTGTTTGTTTTTGCTGTGGGTATTCTTACCTGAGTGCAGTATAGAAGTATCTACAGCCAAGAACACTGAAAATCCCCAACCACATTCCAAGTCAAAGATCTGGAATTCAGACCTAGATCCCAATGTTAGCTGTGGCTCAATGACTTGCTCCATCACTGACCCACCTGTGTTGTGGACAGGGAGACTGGGTCTGGCTGAAGAAGTACGAGAGCGGAGCAGTTCACAAGCTGCGGCAAAGCTCCACCAGCATCTTGAGGAAGGTAGGAAACAGAGTGTGTTGGGGCATGTGGAGGGAAAGTTGTTCAGGGGGGGACTTTTGTGACTCCAGGTCATTATTATTCTCCTTGTCATCTGTCTATCTATTGAATCATGTCATGGCTGTCCATGAGTCTTGCCTGGAGGAATCTGGTTGACCAGATAGTGAATGATTGTGTCTGAATCAATGACCTAAATATCAGAGTCACTAGCTTGCTCAATCCCACCCTGAACATGCCACCCCAAAGCTGGAGCAATGCTGAATGGGTGACGAGTCCTCTAAGTGACCTTGTCTGCAAAGACAGAGTGGTTTGGAGGATCAGGGTAGGGTAGCTATTTCTATGTGTTATTTTTTGACAGTGTAGCACTGACACAGTTGAGCATTTCTCTGGGATTTGCTTTGTGTCTCCAGCTCAGATGCCTGTTAGAAGTTTACTTCTAGCCTTCAATTTTATTACTATTACCAACTGACATGCAAACACATTTATTTTCCACATTCAAGGCCATTAGTTGTTGGCAGCTACTGCTAACATAGGAGTGGCAGTTTTATGCATATAAATCTAACAAATTTACCATGGCATCTCTCCAAAGGCAACAATGATGAATGACTTTGGATCCTCCAGGCATGGTGTTGCTTTCCAGAACAGACCAGAGCTGGAGTAAGACTCCATAATCTGAACTCAATTTACCCCAACAAAGCCATTTTGTCCTAGTGAAGGATCTAACACAGCTTGTCTAAAGAAAACCAAATTTATGTTCAGATTGCTTTTTCTCTTTAATTATCTGCCTTAATGGATAGACTAAGCTTAAAAAGAGTGTGAGGTACCTGAAAGTAAGCAGCAAAAAGATTGGTTGCTCCCCCATCCTTGTGGGAAAGATTGGGAGTATGAGAATATGACATCTAATGATATGGTTATCCTGATATGGTTGATGTGGTTAATCAACCTAATCATGAGCCAACAATGTGCCCTTGTGGCCAAGCAGGCCAGTGGTCTCCTGGGTTGCATGAAGAAGACTGTGAGCAGCAGGTTGAGGGAGGTTCTCCTCCTCCTCTCCTCTGCCCTAGTGAGCCCACAGCTGGAGTACTGTGTCCAGTTCTGGGCTCCCCAGTCAAAGAGAGACAAGGAACTACTGGAGAGAGGTCAGTGGAGGCTACAGAAGTGCTGAAGGGACTGGAGCATCTGTGGGAGGAGGAAAGGCTGAGAGGCCTGGGGCTGCTTAGCCTAGAGAAGAGCAGAGCCAGAGGGGATCTGCTGAATGCTGAGCAAGAGCTCAAGGGTGCAGGGGGCAAGAGGCTGGGGCCAGACTCTGCTCAGTGGTGCCCAGGGCCAGGCCAAGGGGCAATGGGCACAGACTAGAACCCAGGAGGTTCCACCTGAGCAGGAGGAAAAACTTGTTTGGTGTGAGGATGCAGAGCCCTGACCCAGGCTGCCCAGAGAGTATGTGGAGTCTCCTCTGGAGAGATTCCAACATCACAGGGACATCATCCTGTGCAAGCTGCTCTGGGTGACCCTGCTTTAGCAGGGGAGTTGGACTAAATGATCTCCTGAGGTCCCTTCCAACCCCTACCAGTCTGAGATTCTGAGATATAAAGAATCTGCTGAGCAGATGTCTGGCTGACTTGGCCTCGCTGTGATTCACTGTCTTGTTTCAGATGAAGGATCTGCGTCATGAAAATGTGAATCTGTTCGTGGGCTTCTTCTCTGACTGTGGCATCTTTGCCATAGTGACAGAGTACTGCTCCCGAGGAAGCCTGGAGGACCTCTTGAAAAACGAGGATATGAAACTGGATTGGATGTTCAAGTCCTCTCTTGTGATGGACCTCATTAAGGTAAATCCATTGCTCCTGCTGAGGGGTGACCTGTATGTGACTTTCAGAATAGTATAGGTGTTTCATCCAGGATTTGGGGAATTTTATATTAATGGAGGAAAAAAACAAGGTGAATATAATCATACCAACATACAGGGTCTTTGATGGAGACCTCTGACTCTTGTTACCATCTGAGAGAAGCATTATTTGGGGTAATAGGACAACATCCCTTCAGCAGGATGAGAGGTTGTACCAGGGGAGGTTTAGGTTGGATGTTAGGAAAAATTTCTTCATAAAAAGGGTTGTTAGGCATTGGCCCAGGCTGCTCAGGGAGGTGGTGGAATCACTGTCCCTGGAGGTGTTTAAGAAACATATAGATCTGGTATTTAGGGACATATTTTAGTGGCATGGTGGTGATAGGTTGATGGTTGAACTTGATGATCTTGGAGGTCTCTTCCAACCTCAGTGATTCTGTGACTCTGTTAAAACTACACATCAGGCTAGAATTGGTCACCTAGAAGTGTGAATTTGGTGAAAAATTCATACTTTCCAAAGGCCCTTTCTTGTCATAAATCAAAATTGCATCCAATGTAGAACTAATGATGGCTAGATATGGTCCCTTTAGAAGAGTGCTCCCACACTTCTAGTCATGTGTTTTCATCCACTAATGATGAAAGACCAATGTGGGACAGTTGGCCTACAGAGGGTAGACAGCCAGAACCATTCTTACAGCCCATAATCCACCTTCTGATCCTTCTGGAGGGAGCTGGGTAAGGGGATCCAGCTCAAAATGGCTTCCCTTGACCTAACCATGGGGTACCACTGGTGACCACCTTCTTAACCTTGTCTAGAAGTACAACTTCTGAGTGCTATCACTCCTAGGGCTACAGAGGGAGGCATTTGACTGTTCCTAAAGCTGCCACTCCTTTCAGCATTACTTTAGGGGGAAGCTAACCTACTTGTTCCTAATCCATTTCTGACCTTCTCCCATAGTTTCTTGGGTTGATGGGCACTTCTTCTGACAGAGACTCAATGCTGTATCCAATGCCACCTAAGGCTGTCACCACTTTGGCTTGGTGTCTCCAAATACTGACGGATAATACAATTTTTAAGGAACAGCTTCATTCTTTTTCCTGTGTTTCTTAGGGAATTAGGTATTTGCATCACAGAGACTTTGCCCATGGACGTCTCAAGTCTCGTAACTGTGTTGTGGATGGAAGATTTGTGCTGAAGATCACTGACTATGGCTACAATGAGCTTTTAGAAGCACAGAAATGTCCACATGTTCAGCCACCTCCAGAAGGTAGGTGCCAAAAGAAAGTATTTCTTGGGAAATGATTTCTATCATTGATTTAACAGATGCTTGTCCTGATACAATGACAGACCTGTGACCACACAAGGACTTATGTGTTCGATCTCCTGACATCTAGTTACCTGTAATCCATGCATACATAGGAAAGGAGAAGCAAAGTTTCTTCAGACTTCCTCAGAACAAAGTGACATGCTAAAGGAAACACATTTTATTTGGCATGGTTGGAGAAATGTTTAAGTGCCCCTGAAATCTGATCAATCCTGAATTTCTGTCACTGGTGGAATTGGCTTCACATCTTTAGCCCCAGAACTGTATTGAAAGTTTTTGGTTAACCCAAAAGCAAAGAGCTTTGTTTTGTAGAACTAAGTCATCTGAAACACAAGGTCATAGAGGTCTCTTTGAAATAGGTCCTCTACCTGTCAATCACCACATGACATTCCCACCATGTACTGACAGCATTTTATGGGACCAGGTGTGGGGATTTTGATGGAGTTTCCTTCACCTTGAGGTTCTTCTGTTATCCCAGTTTTTCTTGAAACCTGGTTTCAAGTGGTATGTAGTATTTTGATCACTCTGTCATAAGTTCCTACACATTTTCAGTGTCTCAGAGCAGTTGCCAGAAGACCTTCTCCTCTCTTAAAAAAGTTATATATATATATTGCAGCAGTTGAAATGTTCCTTATTCCCATTACTCAGAGTGTTCTGTTACCAGGGTAACACCATCCCAGCCTGAAGAAGATTCATTTCTTGATGAAGCTGGGTATGTTTCACAACTGTGTCTTTCATCACTTGATCTAGTAGATTATAAAGACTGATTGTACTTCAGCCTGCAACGATCTGCTTTTAGAGAAACCAATTTCATCTAGGAGGAACTACAGAATATATCTTATTAACTGATGCTTTGTAAAAGAGCAACAGGAGTAACAAGAACTCTGGGCTTCAGCACTAACAGTTTGTCTGAGTGATATTTTCAAGCAACAAAAAAAAAAGGTGTTAAAGCTTTTGGCAATGGTGAGAAGACTTCTTATAGAGATGTTCAAGGCTAGTGTTTTAGCATGTCAATTGTTGGTAAAGCAAAATTTGTTTTAAAAGTAAAACAAATTTTGGAGAATTCATTTTTTTAAATGTAAAATGGAAGTTCAATATTTCTAACACATCCCAAGAAATCAGACTTGATCCAGTAAATGATGAAGTATCTTCCAACCCTTCCTCCAGCAACTGAAATGTTCATTTAAGCACTTTGGTTTTGGTAGTCTGAGCTGAGAGGGTAAGAAATGTGATTTTCTTGATGTTCTAGACTTGCTCTGGACAGCTCCTGAGTTACTGAGGGAGCCAGACCTGTGCAGAAAAGGCACATTCAAAGGGGACATTTACAGCTTTGCCATCATCCTACAAGAAGTCATTGTTCGAGGTCCACCATATTGCATGTCAGAGCTCTCAGCTGAAGGTAGGCAACTATTTCAAGCTGGGTTTTTTGAAGTCTTTACACAGAATGCTCAATAAACATCTGGCCAAGCCATTATTGAAACTCCTTCTTCCCATTCATCAGCCCTTTTTCTGTGTGTTATGGGGGTTGAGGTTTTTGAACTGGACCTCTTGCTAGCATCCTGGTTTGTCCATCTGCCCATCTCTTTTTCTTCAGTTATGTCCCAATTTAAAGAGGTTCTTTCTTCAGCAGAGATCAAAGTGATACATCATGACCCTGCTGACATGTAAGGTGGCTTATATCAGGAAGAGCAAAGAGGTGAACTTCTTAGGAACTGCTTGTGATGCAACTCATCTCTGGGAGGAGGAAAGGCTGAGAGCCCTGGGGCTGGTTAGCCTGGAGAAGAGCAGAGCCAGAGGGAAGCATCTTAGTGTTGATCAAGAGCTAAAGGGATGGGGCAAGACTTATTAACCTTATTTCACCTCTGGATAGTGAATCACTTTAACCCAAACTCTCCCCTTCAAAATACTTTCTGCTGTCTCCATTCCCATCAGCCTCCCACATATAGGTTCCCAGTTAATGTTGACACAGAGGCTGGTATCCTTCCTGTCTAGGCTTGCCCATAACCCTCTGTTCTCTTAGAGGACTGCAGAGCCTGATGGAGAGAGTCAGAGGCAATTTCATTAAACACAAGCCTGCAGGCTCACACATCTCTCTGTCACAAAATCTTCGCCCATCCAGGAAGCCAATTTATTGCTCATAACTTGGTTCTCCAGGGACAAGAAGGTAGATGATTCTCTAATCTTTTAAATCTTCCAAGAAACTTCTGGCAGAGGACAGCAGAAACCCCTTCCTCCATTTGAACCACTCATTGATGGTGGTGAGGAATGACAATGATGGCTGAAGGAGTGAGCAAGGGACAGGTGAAAAGATCCACATCCTTGACCTCCACCAAGCCCTTCCATCTCACAAGATGCTTCCCATTCTTCTCTCCGCCACAGAAATTGTAAGGAAAGTGAAGAAGCCTCCTCCCCTCTGCCGCCCCAGCGTAGCCCCTGAGCTGGCTCCCCTGGAGTGCATCCAGGTAATGAAGCAATGCTGGGGTGAAGCCCCCGAACGACGTCCAACCTTTGATGAGGTATTTCAGAAGGTCGGTGAGCAGAGCAGCAGGTGCAATCCTTTCTTTGTACTTCCCAGGAAACTGTGGTGGTTTTTCTCTTATATTTATTTTTTTCTTTAAATAACACTTGGAGAGGTCCCAGAGCTCTAGTCTTGTCTTTGTTATTGAGTCATTTTATGGTTCATGGTGTTTGCCTTAATGCCTTTTCCTGAGCTTGGGCTGCCATGACCACCACCAAGTGGGATGTGAAGCAGGCTGGACATAGGCTTGATGTCTTTCCATTTGCAGTGTACCTGCAGGGGTAGTCTTATGTAAATCAAAGATCTGTAAATTATGATAGCACCTTCAGATCAATACATTTTTTTTTGGATCTTCTGAAGTATTTAAAAGGTTATTGCTTTAAAAGGAAAATTCACCAAAGGCTATCAAACACCAAGGTACAACACCTGGCATAAGAGCTCTCTGAACTGCAGATTGGTGGAGGCTGGGAGCATATCCTAGGGAAATACAACTGTACCTGAGGCCTGTTTGAACAGTCTGCCTGTGAGCCTGGTCCCAGTTTTAGGCCTCTCACACCAAGAAGGGCATTGATGTGGTGGAGTACACCCAAAGAAGGGTGACAAAGCTGGTGAAGGGTCTAGAGCACAAGAGTTACGAAGAGTGGCTGTAGGAACTGGGATTGGTTATCTTGGAGAAAAGGAGGCTTAGGGGAGACCTCCTCACTCTCTACAACTCCCTGAAAGGAGTTTGGAATGAGATGGGAGTTGGTCTCTGCTCCCAAGTAACAAGTGATGAGAGGGAACAGATTCAAGTTGCTCTAGGGGAGGTTTAGGATGAATATTAGGAAAAATTTCATCCCCAAAAGGGTTGTCAAGCCCTGGAACAGGCTGTCCAGTGCAGTGGTGGAGTCGTCATCCCTGGAGGAATTGAAAATACTTGTAGATATGGTGCTGAGGGACATGGTTTAGTGGTGTCCTGGCAGTGTTAGGTTAATAGTTGGACTTGATCTTAAAGGGTTAATAGTTGGACTTGATCTTAAAGGTCTTTTCCAACTAAAATAATTCTACAATAGAACTCCATGACAACTCACACATATCTCATGGAAGGTGGTGCTTCACCCTCACTTAGTTCAGAGAGGAGCAACACACACTTGGGCAGCTTCCATGGTTACTGATGCAAATTCACTCTTTGTTTTGCTTTTTTCCTTGGTGGTTAAACTCTTACCACTGATGAATCCAGCCTTTAGTACTATTCCTTTAGTATAAGTGTTTGCATTTTGTTCCTGTCCAAACTTGAGTGCTCCAATGGTGTAAGGATATGGAGAAATAACTCTCCAGTTTGTTTTTCCAGTTCAAAACTATCAACAAAGAGAAAAAGACCAACATCATTGACTCAATGCTCAGGATGCTTGAGCAGTATTCAAGCAACCTGGAAGATCTCATCAGGGAGAGGACTGAAGAGCTAGAGATTGAAAAACAGAAGACAGAGAAGCTACTGTCACAAATGCTCCCTCCGTAAGTACTGGGACTTTAGAAGGTAAAAAAACAACCAATCAAATAAAAACCAACCAAGCCCCACCAGAGCTAGACTGGACAAAACTGTTCCTCAGAAGTGACCAAGATCACGGAACTGGCCTCCAATTTGGGCAAGTACTTTCCAATCAAAGTAAGAAACTTTAATCAAGGCTTGTTACATCCATATAGAACCTTCTATTTTGTGGAAGATCTCTGGAGCACAGTAGGACAAGAATGTCTAAGCTCTTGGACATGTGCTACAAAAGGGTTTGTGCCCTGTTGGTTTTGTTTGTGTTGTTATTTCAGGTCAGTGGCAGAAGCCCTCAAGACTGGTGGCACTGTGCAGCCAGAGTATTTTGACCAGGTGACCATCTACTTCAGTGACATTGTGGGTTTCACAACCATTTCAGCCCTCAGTGAACCCATTGAAGTAGTTGACCTTCTCAATGACCTTTATACCCTGTTTGATGCTGTTATTGGAAACCATGATGTTTACAAGGTGAGGAGAGCCTAGGCATGAGGATCAATCTGTCTGTGGGTCAAACACTCTTGTAGGTTTATTCTCTATCTTTTTCAATTTATTTCTTTGTTTTTAAATGGTATTTGCTAGGTGGAGACAATTGGTGATGCCTACATGGTGGCCTCAGGGCTCCCAAAACGCAATGGAAACAAGCACGCAGCTGAGATAGCCAACATGTCCCTGGACATCCTCAGCTCAGTGGGGACATTCAAAATGAGACATATGCCAGACATCCCTCTCAGGATAAGAATTGGGCTGCACACAGGTAGGCAGTGACATCCTCCTGCTCCTGAACATCCAAGAGCTTTATAATTGTATTTCCAGCTTTGAATGCTTTCTCCTCGCCTGCCCTCAAATAGCATCCTTAAAAGATGCTTTAAAACAAATCTTCCACAGCAACATTAAAATGGAAACACAAGTCTCAAGGAGGAAAATGGCTCAGTATGATTTTGGAGGAGAGATTGTGTATTCTGGAGCTAATTCAGACAGGTTAGTCACAAGGGTCTCATTGTAAGGTTGGCTGTTTGATGGTGCCACAGGATCTTCACCAGTATGACGTGTAGGCATCCAGTGATGACCTTGTAACTCTGCTCTGAAATGAACAAGCACAGAGAATAAAGCTTATGGAATGGAAGAAAGACAAGGTTGGGGAGATATATTACTGGTAGGGTGTAACTGGAAGAGAATGTGACACAGCTGATAAGAAAACGTTATGAAGAAAAGTATATTCTCTCTAATGGAGAAGTCATCATCTCTTCAATTAAAAGCAAAGGAACTTCTTTGAAACAGAAAAGGAAGTTTTTATATATATATATATATACAAATTATAATTAACCTCCAAATTTTAAATGGATTTTAAATGGAGGAAAACACATCTCTTATTGGAAAATTCATATATTTTTGAAGAGATATGAACCTTCAGCATTTTATACCATCAATAAATTTTTCCCAGTTGTTCATCACCAGATTTACTGTGTCTTCCTCTGCAGTCCCAGGTACTGCTCATTGCAGGAGCCAAACAAGGAGTAAGATTGTCCATGAGTCTGGCACAGCAGGGTTTTACCCTTCTGCCTTTCTGATAATACCCACATTTTTTGGCATGGAAGTGTTTTCCAGAAGTCAATATTCCAGTCCTTATTGTTCACATTAGGGAAACAAAAGCAAAGGAATTATCTCAACCCAGAATATCCCAAGAACAGAGCAGTGACTTGAGCAGAGCTAAAATCAATATTTCATATCTCCTAGACCACAGAAGTTCTGCTTTTCAGGTTATCTCTGAAAACTCATCTCACTCCTGGTTTCTTTGCAGTTCAGGGTCTTATCTGGCCTTTCTCAGAAGTTAAGGAATGATTGCAGGAGCACTGTGGGGTTTACACTCTGGCAGGTATTAGATGAGACTATTGCCCCAGTTTGTGTTGTCCAGAGCAGGAGTCTCTGGAGCACCAGCAGCACATTTTCAACACGTAAAGAGAGGAATTCAGCGCACAGCATCTACTGCTGCCTGGTGACAGCAGTTCTGCTATGCATCTTCCATGCACCCAGCCAAAAATCTACCCTGTAAGTGATGTGCACTGGGGGTAATTAACATTTTTTCTTGGTTTTATGAACTCAGGGTATCTGGAAAGCAATGTTGCTTTGAGCTGTTGTGCAGGGTGTGAGAGGAAGAGGGGGAGGAATTGGTGTTTTCTTTCTAAAGAAGCAGAAGCCAGATCTTGTTTTGCACAGATCTGGCAAAGTCCTGCTGTCATGGGAGCAGTGAGAAAATGAATGCTCTGAAGTAAACCAGCCCTCCAAGTCACCAGGCTGTTTTATTAACTTTAGAACTCCTTTCTCCTGAGGAAAGAAGCACAAAGAGGGAATCACCACATCATGAAACATTGAGAAAGCACTTGAGGGAGCAGAGGACTTGACTAACTCTTTCATAGCCCTGGAAGGATGGAGAATGGGTGTGACCACCAGTTTTGCTCTCTGGAAACTAGTGCCAAGCAGAGCTCCTGATCTCCTCTCTTCAAAAGCAGTAAATGCCATTTGTGCATGGGCTGCCCACGTCCTTCCAACCCCAGTGGAGAGCTGCACCTCTGGGAGCTCCTGTTGGCCCATGTCTGTGGTCCACTTGTGGCAATCCATAAGCAAGGCAAAGAGAACAAGAAGACCAGTGCTTGATTTGCAGTTTCTTCCCTACTTTAAATGCACTCTGGAGGCTTGGCTCTCCTGTCTTGACCTAACTCCATGTCCAGAAAAACTCAGCTGACTCCACACTATCTATGTCTGGGCTGGAGCTGGCCAGTTGTGGAGAGCAGTGGTGAGAAGAAAAGCTTTTCCATGGAGGCTGAAGTTGATCTTATTTACTGGTGAGGTTCCATGGCAGGCAGACCTGCACTTTGGTCAAGCTTATTAACCTCTGTGACACCACTGATGGTTGTTGCAGAGCCTTATCCAGCAGAGCTCATGAACTGATGCTGCATGCCCTGGCAAAGAGCCATCCCCAAACAAACCAGCCAACCTGTCTAATTAAACAACAAGGCCATAATGTCCTCATCACAGGGTGAATGGTTTCCTCTGAAACTTGTTGTTGTGGAAGATCTATTGCTGGAAGATTTTTGTTAGCCATTTGCTGAAGATGTCTAGACATGGGGGAACACACTTGTGTCAGTGTCAGTGCTGTCAGTGGAGGCAGCAAGTGAATTAATTCTTGGATGCTTGCAACACAGAGAAATCCTTTGGGCGTGTTTGAACTAATAACTTTCTGCAAGAGGAGTCATAGAATGTTTTTGGTTGGAAATGACATGTCAAGGTCATCTAATCCAACCTTCCTGCAGTCAGGAAGGACATCTTCAACTAGACCAGAAGAACAGGCTTAAAAGTAGTACTCTAGAAAGGTTAGATCCTTGCCCTAAAAATCTTGCTTAGCTTAGGTCATTAGCTTTGTAGCAGTGATTGGATGATTGCCATGACTGGGTAGGAAATCTAAATTTAGGAACTGACATGGAAGTGAGTTCCTGCACTCATTTTGTGCTTGGTGGAGATGTGATGAACACCTAAGTGGACTCTGGAGAGCTGTTCAGGTGCAGGAGTGGAAAGGCTCTCATGGCTCAGTTGACTGCATTGACTTGACCTCCACTGACTACTGCAGGAGTTCATCTATATTTGTGCTTCTTAAAATAGAATCAAACCCTCTCAGTGAGTACTGGTTTTTGACAAAAAACAATTTTTGTGTCCTTGCAACACCTATTACAGAAGGAGCTTTTTTCTTTTTCTCCTTTCTTTTTTCCTCTTTCTCTTCTTTTCTCCTCTTCTATTTTTTTGTATTTATTTCACAAGCCTGACATTTTAAACTGTGGGTGATGAAATTCACCATCTCATCCTTCAGAGCAGAGTCCAACCATGAACTCAGCCAATTGTCCCAGCTGACAGCTGTCTATGCTCTTTGGCTGTCACACTTTTTCTCTCTGTGTCTGTGTCCATGTGAATCCTGCACACAAACCTCTCCCTGTGAACTTGGCACCAGTTCTTTGGGAGCTACTTTGGAAAGGGAATGGATCTCCTTAAAAGAATGAGCAAGAGGAAAAATAAACAGATTTTGGCTAGACAGCCGAGCTAATGCTGTCTTCCTGTCCAAGGAGAGGACACAGGGTGGTCCAGCATGCTGCCAGCATCTCTGGACTTGCAAGGCTGATTTTTAATCCTGGGATACAGGATAGGTCACAGAATCTGAGCTTTAATTTTCTCAGATGGGAAAGGAGGCCTTTCTAAAAGCAGGCATTAAGATTCCATGAATTCTGACCAAATGATGGTGAACTGAGGTCCTATCACACAAGACCTTTCTCAGGCATAAAACACCACAGTGCAATCCAGAGCGATGCTTAAGTTTTGATTGCTTGTTGCAAACACCAAGGCCAATGAGATCTTTACAAAACCACCTGCTCTCTTCCCAAGTGGTGTTTGGAATATCAAGATTTTATTTATTGGTGAGCCCCTTGATCTTGATTTCAATCACAGAATTAGAGAATCATTATGGTTGGGAAGACCACTGAGATCATCAAGTCCAATCATCCACCCAAGACTACCATGCTCACCACTAAACTACCCCCCAAAGCACCACATCTACATGGTTTTTGGAGTGTTGGATTTGTGCAGTGCCATCTGGGTTATGCAGATGATGTGTCTTTCAGGGCCTTGTGTGGCAGGTGTGGTGGGGCTTACCATGCCACGGTACTGCCTCTTTGGAGACACGGTGAACACAGCGTCACGAATGGAGTCCACAGGCCTGCGTGAGTGTTTGGGATGGTCCTTGGGGTGGGGGAGGCTTGAGCAGGCTTCTCAATGTCTATCTTTACTTATAAGCATTGCAACTGAATCAGCTCTGAAAAGAGAGGCAAGTCAAAGGACCCAATTCAAAGCAGCCTGAAGGGGAGGGCATCAGGTTGGCCATCACAGGTCAGGCTTTAAGACTATGCCTTCTGACTACAGTCCTGTGATTTGGATCCCATCAAAATCAGCATGAATCTTGCCCCATATTTCTCATACACAGATTGGATAATGCTTTCGGTTAGTGCTGAGAGACCTTAATTTAGAGATGTTCTTGCACACAGTAAAACAGAGGTATGGAAGAGACCTTTCAAGTTAATCTAGTCCAAACCCCCTGCAGTCAGCAGGGACATCTGCAACCAGAGCAGGCTGCTCAGAGCCCAAACAACCTGAGCTGGAATGGTAGTGATGGGACAAGGGGTAACAGTTTTAAACTGGAAGAGGGGAGATTTTAATTAGATATTAGGAAGAAATTCTTAACTGTGAGGGTGGTGAGACTGTGGAACAGGTTGCCCAGAGGAGTTGTACATGCCCCACCCCTGGAAGTGTTTGAGTCCAGGTTGGATGGAGCTTTGAGCAACCTGCTCTAGTGGAAAATGTCTTTGCCTGGCCACCTCCATGGCAGAGGGGATTCGAACTGTAGATGATCTTTAAGGTCCCTTCCAACACAAACCATTCCATGATTCTGTGATTCCAGTTATAAAAGCACAGTCTACATGCACAGAGCCAATAGCTGCAGCAGATAAGACAGTCTCACCTCTCAGCTAGTTCTTACTGTCCCATGGCTGGAGACTTCTAGACATATGAGAAGAGCTGGTGGGGAATAAACCCTTACTTGCTTTTCAGTTCTGTGTACACAGATCTGCTGTTTGATGCTGCCCTTGGCTAAGACATGGATATACAAACCATAGTGGCTAGCCTGTGGGTAGCACAGTGAACAGCTGGGGACAGAACCTGTCAGATCCTTGGATGTGTTTTGAACTTGCTTTTGATGTTCAGGCTGTCAGTACCAGTTGATTTCCCAAGGCAACCTCTCATGCATTTAATCCTTGATCTCTGGTCTCCTTCTTGATATTTTCCACAGCTCTAAGAATTTGAGTATTTGGCTCAATTATAAGCTCCACAAGATCTCTGATATCTAATATCAAAAATTTGAGGTCTTGCCAGAAAGATGCTGGAGCATCTATGCCACATTGGAACATTTTCCTCCTTTCATACAATCCTCATGTTTCTAGCTGCAGTCATCTTGATTAGGTTAATTAAGACCAATAATTAGGCTAATCATTAATTAAGGAAAAGGGCCTTTCTTCTAATTTTGGCTGCTTATTTCAAGAGTCATGGATTGCATTTGGAAAGCAGTGGGAAGGAGAAAATACTGATATAGCAGATTTCTAATGGAAAGACAGACCTTTGAAGGGCCTCCAGGTTTAGACCCTTGGAAGTGCAAAGTCCCACTGAGACTGGACATAGCAGAAGCACTTCAGATTCCAGAGCATCATTAGACATTAATAAATATGTAAATAGATACACAGTATTTGTATTAGATATAGGAAGACTATAGACTTTTTTTCCCAGGAAATGTAGCTTAAGGCTGTGTGGTCTTCCTTTGCATATTTGAAATTATGTTCTTTCTGATTATTCTGTCAAAAAAATTAGTTGGTTTATGTTCCAGCCTTCAAGGGGGAAAAGAACAATAAACCCAACAACAAAGAAAACTAGTTATAGGGAAAAATGTTTCAGAAACATTCCCTGGCTTTTTCACATGAGTAGAACAACAAATTTTAGTGAGTTCCAGCTATGCCTGTAAAACAAACTGGGGGAGATGGGAATTTAATAAAAATAGACTTATAGAATCACTGAGCTTGGAAAAGACCTTTAAGATCATCAAGTCCAACCACTAACCCAGCACTGCCAGGTCACCACTAAACCATGTCCCTCAGCACCACATCTACAGGTCTTCTCAAACCCTCCAGGGATGGTGACTGCTCCACTGCCCTGGGCAACACAGGTCAGGGCCTGACAACCCTTTTGGGGACTGTGACAATAGATTAAAAAGGCATTTTTTATTCCAATTGACACCATTGCTGAAATACCACTTACCATCTTTATTATGAGCTGGACTTCTACACTTAGCATGTTTGGTATCCTTCTCAGGATGTTGTCAGTGTAGATCTCCTCTCACCCTGTGCTTCTCCAGCTCTATCTAGAAGGATCCATCCCTCCAGCTACTAGCCCTACATAGAGGAGCACCACACAGCTACACACCTGCATGTTTTGGAACAGTTTTCCTTGTCAGTATGAAGGAATGGGGAATTCCTGGTGTGTGTTTGCAGTATAGTGATCCAGCTGTTCTTTTCATTCCCAGCTTACAGGATTCATGTCAGCCAAAGCACGGTGGATACACTCCGGAGTCTAAATGAAGGCTATGAAATCATACCTAGGGGAAAAACAGAACTGAAGGTAAGAAGACCAAGGATATGTGAAATGCTTCACAGAGGAATCTTTTCCCTTTAAGGAATTTTCATGTTAAGCTCTTGTTTGGCCTTCATCCACCACTCTTCTTCTGGCTCGTTCCCAAATTGTCCCCATCAGTTACTTCAGTACATGAGATAATTATTGAAGGATGATGGGATCAAGCAATCAGCTGTATGTGATGGATCAGAATACTTATGAGGAGCCTATTTAGTCCACCTACGGCAGAAGCTGCTAATATTCACAATGTTCAAATAAGACAATACTAACAAATTAAAAACAGAGTCATAGAATTGTTTTGGTTGGAAGAGAGTTTTAAGATCACCAAGTCCAACCATTAACCCAACACTGCCATATTCACCACTAAACCACCTCCCTCAGCATCACATCTACATGACTTCTAATAATGACATTTACTTAACATAAAATAAATGACAAATTTGCGATAACTTAAAATAATTTTGCCAACCTCCTTTCAGGGAGTTATAGAAAGCGAGGTCTCCCCTGAGCCTCCTCTTCTCCACGCTAACCAACCCCAGTTCACTCAGCTCCTCCTCACAACACGTGTGCTCTAGACTCTTCACCAATTTTGTTGTCCTTCTTTGAACACACTCCAGCACCTCAATGTCCATCTTGGAGTGAGGAGCCCAAAACTGAGCTCAGGATTTGTGGTGTGGCCTCCCCAGTGCCAAGTACAGGAGGACAATCCCTGCCCTGCTCCTGCTGGCCAAATCACTTCTGCCCTGACATAGTCAATAACAGAAGTAGGAGCTTTGCTTGCCTTAAACAACTGCAATAAGAGGTCTGAATAAAACCCCAGGTCCCTCAGCAATCTTTCACCCAAGTTCATATGTCTGCAAGTGGAGGTCTGAGGTAATTATTCCAGGTTTAGTCAATGGAAAGAAACCTTTACATATTTAGTAAAGATAAATTGGCACTTTAGGAAATGATTAGCCTGACTTACTTCAGTGCCCAGTTCATGTGAAGATGAATGTCACCCTAAAAGTGTCTGGTTTTCTCCACTTCTCCAGCCAAGGGTGACTGACTCTGATAGAGACGCCTGTGTTTCATCAGCTGCATCTCACCTTCAAAGCTAAATCATCCGTGGCGGGAGAGGAAGTTATTATTCTGATGCTCAGCCCGGCAACAGTTGTAAAATCTCTCAATTAATGATGCTAGTGCTGCCACAGGAGGTGATTAGAGAGCCTGGATTTTCTCCTTTCTGTTGGGCTGTGTAGTTCCAATCACACAGATCAGTGAGGGTCACTTGTAGATGATGGTTTGAACAAGGCCTCCTCTCTTGGGAGAGTCAAATCCAAATCATTCCTGAGCCACTGTGAAGGAGAGCCCAAGGTTCTCAGCCATACTCTATCTCAAGATATATATGAAGCTCTCAGAAAACCAATATTGAGCACAGGGTGGTCAAGAAGCTGCTTTTTAATCTGGATTTTTGTTTTTATTTTAGGGTAAAGGAGTAGAAGACACATACTGGCTAGTTGGAAAAAAAGGCTTTCTCAAGCCCTTACCTAAACCTCCTGAAATAAAGCCAGGGTAAGTGTGACTTCATCACTCTTCAATATGTTCATGAGATCATGAGAAGGTCCCTGTAGCTGTTTGCAAAGTCTACATCACTTTCCTTCAGTGACTTTCATTTTCAGGCATAGTACTTGGACATAGAAGTGATGTGATCTCTTCAGCTCCTCTCTTTAATCACAATTCCCATGGAGATGGAGCACCAGGGAATTCCTTCCCTCCTGCATATGGGAGACACACAGGGAGGGACATTTTCATACCTGTCATTAGTGGTATGGGTGACGCTCAGAAAAGTCCAACCTCATTCACCACAGAAACATATTTCTTCCCTGTAGCACTGTTCATTTAAAGAGAATTATGAGGAGACTTTGTGTTGTCAAAAACATAGCACCATTGGCGAAGGACTTGATGATGTTGCCTCCATAGAAAGACTAGCACTTGAAATTCATGAATCCTTTTGGTGCCTGACTGCAAATGGAGTTACTGACTCCCTGTCTCATGCTGTGTGCCTGGAAAGGATGTTGTGGTCAGGACATAAAAAACAGGAGTGGGATTTGTTTGACAAGAACCTGTAGGCATCAACATTAAAGCTAGTCAACCTTGACTCCTTTTGTAGTCAACAAAGAGAAATACTGCTTGGATGCTTGTATTGGAAGATGAATTGCCCTTGCAAGATGCTGCTTTTGTTGACTGTAAAGAGGTACTATGGAGACTAGCTCAGAGATAGATGTCCTACAGCAAACAGAGATGGATTTTTGGTTTGACTCTGACTTCCCAGAGCAATCTTGTTCTGAGTTTTGGCTCATTTTTTCTTAGGCTTTCCTCCTTTTATGTCCTTTGTCCAATAATGATTAACTACTTGGGCAGTTGCATACAGGGCACTCCATGTGCTCAAAGTTCCTCCCATAACTTTCTTGGAGTAACATGGAATGAACAATGTTTTGGGCCATAACTTTGATTTGGGTGTCAATCAGGGTGGAAGAGAGAAGGTTACTGGAAGATAGTTTTGAGACAGTATTTCTCAGACTTTGAGGCATTTTGTTGTTAACACTTGATGAACTATTGAGTAGTGTGTGTTTATACCAAGGATTCATGAGATGTATGAAACTTGGAAGAGCTTTGTCAGATTAGCAAGGTGGGTTGGCTTACCATGCAACCAAAGAAGCACCAAGACTTTACCTTAAGAGTAGGTCCTCATTCTGGTTTTACCATCAAGAAGTCATGAGTTAGGCCTGTGTTGACTTCTGTGTTTCTTTCTGTAATCCCCCAAGAGCCCATCTTCTAGTCCTGTGTGCTCAAGTCAGACTTGGGCAGGCCTGAGCTGTTTCTAAACATGGATTGTAAATGACTGATAATATGTCAGGTCCAGGGGAGATAATAAATAAGAGGAGGTAAAAAATTTTCCCATATACCCAGAATCAAGAGATCTTGAGCATCCTTGAGTAATCTCAGAAGAACCCATCAGCAGCAAAGCAGAAAAGGGAGATGATCTTGTGCTCTTGTCCCAAGACCTTGATCTTCACTGTGCAGTGGTTTGAAGACACTACCTGACACACTTCAGAAGTCCTCTATAGACTTTCATGCAGAGGAAAGGAGTACTGAACAAAGTCCTCTCCTCCTCATCTTTCAATCTGTCCTGAAGCAACTCATCTTCTGTTTAGGCCTTCCCTTTCCCTGATCTTGCACAACCCTTTCCCTCATACTTGTTGAGATCAGTGGGTAGCAGCAGATTTTCTCCTTCTATTGATGGAATCTTAGAATCATAGTAGTAGTTCCGAAGCAGTTCTGAAACTGTGCTCAGGACTTGGCTAGCTTTGTGGATCATATTCTGGCTTGCAGGTATGGCCTTAAGTGATAGGAGAAGGGAACAAACAAAATTGCCTGGGTTGCCCAGAGACCTTCTGGATGTCCCCTCCCTGGAAGTGTTGAAGGCCACACTGGATGGGGCTTTGAGCAACGTGGTCTGAGGGAAGGTGTCCCTGCTCATAGGAGAAGGGTTGGAACTAGATGCTCTTTAAGCTCCCTTCCAACTGAGATCTTGATCATTTCAGATCAGAACCAGACCCAACAATTGTTTTCTTTCCTGACAGCAGAAGACACTTCCCTTTCACTCAGCCTCCATGACAGTCTGTTCTTTCTTGCAGATGAAACTGAACTGGTTCTTTCTCTAATGGCCTACCTGTTCACTGCAGGTGTAGAGCTCATGGCTTACCAGAGGAAGAAATTGCAGAGTTCAAAAGGAGGAAAGCTGCAAAGCTCCTTGGCAAAAGGGCCTAGATCGGAGGTAGTAGCTGTAGGACAGCCCCAAAGTAGCTCTGCTCTTTAGTGCCTGCTTCTGTGGTGTCTGCACTTTGCTGTTTTTAGTGTCATGCCTATATAGATATATTTTTTATTTTGTCAAAAATACATATTGTTCTTTTAAAGTGTCTCATTCAAAAGTTGCTCAGAAGAGCAGCTAAACTGTCTGAAGAGAGGAATAGGCTTCTGGGGTGATTGCCTAGCAAATTGATGACTTGGTTGCACATGCATTCCTGAAAGACATATGGACAGGTTCACTGTGTTCACCTGCAGGCTAGTAATGATCCACTGGATCTTGATGTGCACTGGGCCAGGAAGAGCCCAGGCCATGTTAAAGACAGAGAGAAAGCTGGAAGAATCCAAATTGATACTTGCTGCTTTCCAGTAATTTATATCTCCTGCCTAGTGTGGTTCCATTTCTCATAGAATCATAGAATGGTTTGGGTTGGAAAAGAACCTTTCCAGGTCATCTAGTCCAAACCCCCCTGCAACCAGCAGGGACATCTGCAACTTGATCAGGTTGCTTACAGCCCCAAACAACTTGGCCTGGAATGGGTCCAGGGATGGGACCTCTCTGGGCAACCTAGGCCAGGATCTCACCACTCTCATTGTAAAATATTTCTTCCTTCTGTCTAGTCTGAATCTCCCTTTTTTAGTTTAAATCCATCACCTCTTGTCCTGTCACAACAGACCCTGCCAAAAAGTCCCTCCCCATCTTTCTTCTAGATGGCTTTAACTATTGTAAGGTCACAAGGAGGTCTCCCTGGATGCTCTTCCTCTCCAGGCTCAACAATACCAACTCTCTCAGCCTGCTTACAGCAGAGGTATTCAGCTCTTGTTTATGACTGTGGAACATACTGGTACCAAAATAGAAATGTGGGTTTAGGATGATTTGGTTGGAATTCAAAAGTTCAGTGGAGTATCACTGCATGACCTGAGGTGCCTGATCCAGATGTGTGCTCCCAGAGGCAAGGTTGGCAGATAAGCATGGACACCTACAGATGCACACAGAGGGTCTGATGTCCTGTGAAAATGCTCTATGTAGGGTTTGTTGGGTTTTTTTAATAATATCCCTGAAAGTAGCAATAATATTTCAGCTCAGTGCCTCAGAACTGAATTGTATTTATTTTCCACATTCCCAGAAAAAAGCAGAGGTGGAGGAAAGCCCAGACTGGTTATAAACTTCTGCAATATACCATATCAAGCTGATAGATTACTCCAAAGGCTAAAGCTCCAGCTAATTTCCTCACAAGGATAAAGCCCAGCAGAATACTTTTGACTCGTTCTTCTCTCCTAACCACAACCTTTAAAAATTCAGGGGGTGTTACTGGGCTCTTTTAGCTCCCTTAAGAGAGAGTTGATTTTTTTTGTCTGATATTCTCCCTGTTCCAGAAATTCCTTAATTTATTAAAGAAAAGGAGAGGAGCAACAGATTTAAATATGCACCACACTGCAGAGGCCTACATAAGCACTACCATATGTGAACACTCACTGCTAAGTAGAAGCTCCAAGGCATAGAAGACCACCCTGATGACTTACACCTATGAGCACAAGCTCCTCCAAGGCCAGAGACACAGAAGATCTCTCTCACTTGAATTAGCCCTTGCTTGGACAATGCTGCACATATACTGATGCAAATACATTTAGCAGCTGTATCACCCCCAGACATAGATTTCAGCATGGAAGTATGGCTTGATTAGCAGCAAATTACAGAGAGCAGATCCTCATTAGCCCACTTGGCTCAATTCATGGGAAAGAGAAGGAAAATCAATCAGGAGTTTATACCTGGGAGCTTTTGAACAGTCCTAGCTCAATCCTTCTTGTGGTACATGAAGCTTTCAGTGCAGGCAATTATGTCCTCAACAGCCACTTACTCCCATGTGCCTGCTTGCTGGTTTAGTGATGTCTCCAGCTAATCTTTTTGAGACATTTATGGTGAAAGGGATATGCTATCAATAACCTTGTTTTTCTCCTGGAATGCTGTGCAAGGATCTCAGATGCAATGATCTATAGCCCATTCACCCACTTCTCAGTCCCATCACTCTGGGACTATAGATTGTTAACAGTCTTCTTGCTGTGATAAGGATTCCTATCTCAGTGGATTCATATATTTCAGAGTATTCTTCTGTCCTGGAGTCTAGAGAAAGGCCAAGACTCTGTTCCTCATGCTCAGGAAGCAAATCTTATAACCCTGAGGACTCTTGTCCTTGGTGGACACCTGATTTTGAAGAGAAGTAATGGTTCTGGCTGAAGAGCATGTAGGATACCCTGTGGCATCTCAATTGCTTCTAGACAGCATCCTCAGGCATCTGAATCCCACCCCTAGCTGTCCCACCTCGGAGAGGACAGTGGCTCCCTGTGATCCCTAAGTTGATCTCACTTTGGAGATGAGACTTGGGCCCTATGCAGGTTGGTCAGATGTCATTATGGAGTTCAAGGAGGTGAGATTTAACCCCGAGGTGATTGGTAGCTGCTGTATTTATGGAGGGATTTATAGTGTCACCTATCTTGTTCTTTGTTGACCTTTAGATACATAAACATCTACGTAACATGTTCTGCATGGACAAAGGACAAATCTTGGACCTAAAATTACTGAAGCTCAATTTTTTAAGTTATATTCTCTTTCATATACTTTTTTTTCCCTCAAGACTTTGTCTCTCCCTCCCCTCTGACCTCTTGTCTCATGAACTCAGTTAGTGACAGGAGATTCCTCAAGGTTCATTCTTGTTTCTTGTGAAGATTCTCTTTATCCTCCATGCCTACACAGCAACCCATACAAGACTTACTCCTTCAGCCTCAATGTAGGGATAATCCCAGATGATTATGCCTTCATGATGCTTCCAAAGATTAGAACCAGAACTGCAGAAACTAAACACTAATTTCTGTTGTTTGTTTGTTTTTTTTCCCTCATCATCTCTTTCCTCTATTCCCCTTTCTTCCATTCTGCATCAGCTACTTCTTCTCTCTTGGTATGCAGGGACATCTCCCAGAAACACACTGGAAGGCATATCTTTTGTTCAACACCAGAAAGGCCTTAATATTAAAAAATATATTTATTTATTCATTTTCCTTATTTTCTTCTTGGTTGCAAAACCTTTGGGATCATCTTATCTTAGACAGTTTTACATATATTTCTATTCTAAAGTAAATGCTTGTTCATTTGTCCACAGCAGTGATGTGTACAATTTCAAGCCATATATATATGGGTGTGTATATATATATATATATATATAACAACTGCTTAAACCTCTCTTTTTAATATCTTTATAATCACACTGACATTACTGGTATGGGTTAGCATTTGGTTGGTTTTGGTTGATAATAACTGGAATGATATTTTCTTCTTTTATACACAGTAAATTTGATTTCATATGATGCTCTGTGCTAGACAGGACAGCTGCAGAGTTGAGACCTACTTAAAGTCCTGCCATTCACTCAGCTTCTGACCTTCTATAAGTCCTTGATAGTTGTTTTGTCTCTGAAATCCCCCATTCTGCTATAATAAATTTGTGCCCACCAGCAGATGGTAGAACCTGGGTGTCATGGACTCTTGGAGCATCATAGCAAATGATTCTCTTCAGCTCCATCACATCACTTTTCTAGCCTAGATCCAGATGTAGTCTTTCTCTTAGTCCAGCACTTAACTCCCACTGCTCAGTAGAACTCACTCTGTCAGGAACAGTGCCAGGAAAAGGCAGCAAACCCAAACCTGGATCTGAGATGCATGTCAGGCTTTCTGGTTCTCTGCCCATCCTCTCTGGGGCTTGGTGAGATCAGGGAGCTGTCAGACCAGCTGGAACTTCTCTCATTGATGGCAGTGAATGACCTCAAATCCAGAGAAGTCCAGCTGATGAACAGGGAATCGCTTTGGTTACCAGCAAGGGGCTAGATGAGGCTTGTGATGCAGAGTTAGGAATGTTTCCCAGGAGCAGCTGAAGCTCTCTGGTTGTTTTTATGTAAATGGAATTTATATTTTCAAAGTGGATATCCTTGGATGAAAGCTCTGTGTGCTCCATCAACCCATGCAGCAACTCCGGCAGTTGCAGGGCCTGCTGGGCACACCACATCCCTACAGTTCTCTGCCAACGTCCCTCCTTGCCTGATGCTTCTTGATGGCTTTGAGAACCTCTGATGTTTCTACTCTGTCTGACCAAAAAATGACTCTAAAGGAAAAGCTCTTCCTTGGTGAGCAGGTTTGCTAACTTCTCATCTCACCTCTCCTTTACAGCCACAACTGGCCAGATGTCCTGACCAGGAAACTCAAATATGTCCTGAGGGTCACAAAGAGAACACTGACAAAAGCAACCTTTAAAGATCTGGGGATCATAAAGGAGGATAAAATAAGTAGTGAAGAGGATGAAATCTAAGAAAAAGACAGCAAAGAACTAGTAAAATCAGGACACATCGAAGCCAATCCAGCAGAAGAGTTTAAACCCTCCATTTAATTCCCTTCCAGCCAAATGAGGTATAATTGATGAAGCTTCTTAACTCTTCCAGAGGGTGAAGCTAAGTATGCAGATGAATGCTGACCATCATCTTTTGGATCTCTTGAGCATCATCATCTCAACTGGGCTCTATGTGTGCAGTTTTGACAGCACTCCACTCAGGAGGAAAGTGATGATGATGGTAGTGATAGCTCTTCATCATCACCTCTCACAGAGACGAGCCCAAAGAATCTTTGAGCTAGATCTGCACGGCACCACAAAGAGCTTCACTTGGGCCTGGACTCTATGAACAATGCCAAGGGCTAAAATGGTTTAACTGTTTTGCATTAAACCAGTTTTTGTTGTTGTTGTTGTAGGAAACTGGTTTCATGAAAATCAGTGCAGCTCTGAAGAAAATGGTTTTGACAACAACAAGAAACTAATTTTTTACTCCCCCAGAAGGGGAAAATCTGAATCCAAATGTTTTGTCCCTGTATGTCAACTTAAGCTGAAACATTTTCTCTCAAATTGACATTTCAGCTGCAAATGCCATTTTAAATGCTGTTTTCCAACCAAAATGACAGTTGAAATGAACCAGTTTGGTATGAATCAATATTTGTTTCCAAATGCCAAAATGGGATTCTGCTCAAAATGTCAAAATATGTCATCTTTCCAATGCCAGATCTGAACTGGAAGAACATTTTGTTTCACTTTACACACACACATATACAGCATCCCTAAAACATTTCATGCTTTTTGTCTCAAAGCAGCATGACAATGGAATGCCAAGATACTGGAAAACTGGGATGAAAAGAATGACATTCTGTACTTCCTTTAGCTGAGTAGTGCTAATAAGAGATGAACTTTCTTTCCTGCAAATGTGGGGCTTAGGGAATGAAAAATACATCACTTCAGTAGTGCAAAGCCTAGAATGCATCACTCTACTTCCTTCCCAATCTCCAAATGGTCTCAAAGATTCTTACCTTCAAAATAAGCCCCCCAGTACATAAAAAGACCTTTCTGCAAAGGGCCAGAATTTAGCCTGTTGACACTTCTCTTGAAGCACACTTCATCAGGGTCAACTAATTTTCTTCTTGGCCACTTCTCCTTCCAGGCTTTTCACTCCTGTTCAACATCTGGCTTCTAACAAGCTTCTGGGAATTGTTGTTGCTGAACAATTGCTGAAGAGAACAGCAGATATGTAATTTAATCAGTATTACCACCAGAAACTGCTCATTGAAAACACAGGGACCTGTCTCAAGCTCAGTTTGAACTCTTGTCACCAGAGCAAGCAGAGCAGGTTTTGATCATTTAGATGATAAACAAAAGTCAGCAACCACTCACCAAACCTTTTTTGATTGTTGGAAATATCTTTATGAAACGAGGCAAATCAGACTCCAGTAAGCCAAGGAAGATACTATTCTCACAACTAATTCTCCATAGCAAGTACAAAACGTGTCCTGTCAAAAGTAGAGCTTTTTGGAGTATGAACATCTCAAAAGTGAAAATGGAAGGGCAATCATAGAATCCTAGAATCATTCTGGTTGGAAAAGACCTCTGAGATCATCAAGTCCAACCACCCACCCAACACTACCTTGCTCACCACTAAACCATGGCCCCAAGCACCACATTTACATGTTTTTTGAATACTTCCAGGGATGATGATTCCACCACCTCCCTGGACAGCCTGTACCAGTGCCTGATAACCCTCTTGGGGAAGAAATTCTCCTTAATATCCAATCTGAACGTCCCCTGGGGCAACTTGAAGACATTTCATTTTGTAAGTTAATGTTCTTTAATGATGAGATCTCATGCTGTGGCATCTGCTTTTGTGAAAGAAGCTTTTGCCTCTTTGGTGATGAGAGTTGGTATTCCAGATGGGAGAGGTGGTAGATGTTCCATCCCTGGAAATATTCCAGGTCAGGTTGTTTGGGGCTGTGAGCAACCTGCTGTAGTTGCAGATGTCCCTGCTCACTGCAGAGGGGTTGGACTAGGTGACCTTGAAAGGTCCTTTCCAACCCAAACCATTCTATGCCTTTATAAAAGGCTCATATGACACTTGGGCTGTCAAAAAAGACTTAGGAAAGCTTTCATCTTCTGCACTGTGCTCACCCTCTGTTTGCAAATTTATTCAGAGATGAAGTCCTATGGAAGAGTCATAGGCCAGGCAATTCTGGCACAATAAAACTCAATGGTTAATTGCTTATGGTTTAGTTGGTTATTAGGAAAATATTCTCAACTGGAAGTGTTGTCAGGCATTGGAAGAGGCTGCCCAGGGCAGTGATGGAGTCACCATCCCTGGAGGGATTGAAAAGATGTGTAGATGTGATGCTGAGGGGCATGGTTTAGTGGTGACCTGGCAGTGCTGGTTAACAGTTGGATTTTATCATTTTACAGGTCTCTTCCAACAAAGTGATTCTATGATTTCATGATTCTCTGTAAAGTATGATACATGTGAGCAGAAAGTATAAAACCTGTGAAGCAACTTGCCCCCTGAAAAGCTTCTTGTCAATCCAGATTTTGACAGTGAGCAGAAGAGAGAGAAACTTCCTATTTCTGTTATAACATCAAATTAAACATCTGTAAATGCATTAGAAAAAAAACCCTCAACAACCAACACATCTCTTCAATATGCTTGTATTCTCTTAAAAATTTATGAATATGTACATATATATATTTCAAATTTAGGATACTCATATTTCAGTTTTGGGATACCTAGATTCTTATTTCATACTTTCCCACTAAGAAATAATCTTTGGACTGTGTGTTTTTGTTAGTCCAATCAATCAAATTTAATTGTAAGGAAATGTTGAGTAGGCAGAACCTGAATTTTCCAGCTGAAGATGATTTAAACAAGAGGGCTTCAATCTGCCCTTCTGCACACAGTTTTGGGATTCTTCCTTCAGCCTGGAGTCTTCTAAAATAAACAACATTCTTTGAATTTATTTAAGAAAAGAAGATAGTAAATCTGTGGGAAAGGGTAGCAGAGAAGCAAAGTTCTGATCACTGGTGGCTTTAGTAATCCCAGGATAATTCTTAACTCTCTTTGAAGCCAGTGGTATATTTTTCCCTCTGAGTTTCAACAGGAAGAGGCCAAGGACTCATCCCTGAGTGTGATAACCTCTCCTGTTAGAAACTCATAAAATATATTTCTATTTTCCTGACACTGTTTTATTTAGACAGGTTTAGGTTCACTCATGAGATTTCTTCCTGTACTAATTGTGATTACTGCATCAGGCTTCTCTCTTCTTATTTTGCTCCTAACTAGTGTTTGGATGTTGCAATCAGGAGGATGGGGACTGGAAGTAGCAACTGTAAATTTGGTAGTTCCACAGCAGATTCGTGGAGAAGTCATTTGGCAGACCTCTAGGATAAAGAAGGGCACTCTCTAGGAACCACGAATGATGGAGGCTCTACCACTAACCTTAGGGGGTGAATTTTACTGTAATTGAGCAAACCTGCTGAGAGCTGTAGATGATGTATTTATGACCATTATCCACTGCCTGAATATAGCTCATATTTCATCCAGTATTTTTAAGAGTGAATGAAACCCAAATGCCAATAAAAATCCTTGGAGACCACTTGGAAGTCATCTTCTTGTTTGTGTATTTACCTTCAGCTTATTTCTCAACTTAAAGGTACCTGTGGAGACCTTTATTCACATGTTCACTCCATTACTGAATGATTTAGAAGCAAGCCAGCAGCAGGGCAGGTATGAGGAGATGCAGATGAACCCAAAGAAGTTTTGGAGCAGCCACAGCAAGGATAAATGTCCAAACAGCTGCAAGGACCTATGTGTGGGTATGTTTCCCATGACAGGGGATCCTAAAGTGGGGAGGGGGCAATTGTAATCTCCACAGCACATTTGACATTGGAAAACCTCAAGATTCTTTGGGGTTTGGGACTGTAGCCAAGTGAAGACAGGAGTAGAGCTGAGGTTAAGTCTTCTGCAGTATTACCCCTCTTTGAACTCATGAAACTATGTTGTCTCTGTCCTGACATCCTCATGCGAAAACATCAGCGTGTCCTCCTTCACTGAAGCTCTGGTTATTTACCTCAGCATTGTAGAGATGTGTCCTTCAGTGGTGAGGTGAGGGACAGCTGCATGGTCACTGCAGCAGGAGCCCCAAACCAGCTGACCTGGAATGGTTCCAGGGATAGGGCATCAGCCACCTCTCTGGGCAACCTGGCACTGGGTCTCACCATGCTCTTTGTGAAAAATTTCTGATGCCCAAATGAAAACCACAATAGGATGGATGAAATTCCAGTTGGTCTGGAACAGAAGGAATTTATTAGTGCTGAAGCTTTTTTTTGCTCTTGTCATTAGAATTTGCTAAGTTGCAAATGTTCTGCAGCTTCCAGATGAAAAATGGTTTGGTATTATAGGGCTTTGCTTGCCAGACCCTTCAGCTGCCCTTCTTCTGGGCTACCTCAGTCACTGATTCCAACCTCTTGCTGCAAAGCAACCCTGGAGGCTGATGTCTCACATCCAACCTTCCTTCCCTCATTTTTTTTTTCATTCAAAAGCTGGAACTGAAAGAGTATTTCAAAATACTGAAATCCTTCAGGAAACCAGCTGACCTTTCTCCATGCTAGTCAGAAAACTGTGGGCAGGAGGAGGAGAAGGCAGCAAAGAGACTCTGCAGAGCTAAAGCTCCCAGTCTTGAGGTCTTTGCTTATCAGGAGCAATGCAATGTCATGTAGCACAGACTAAGATCTGCTGGCAGATGTACTGCAGTGAACTGCTTTAATGACAATGGCTCACTGAATATTTCTTCTGCTGTAGCACCAGAGGGATGTAACCATGGATTGAGAGTCTGGTGCTACATGGAGAAGTTGCTGATACCTCTCTACATTTCAGCTCTGCTCTGGTATGTTGTTGCTTTAGAAAAGAAATCTGATTTATTTTTTTTTATCTGAACACTTCTGATTTTAAAGGAGGTTGAGCCTTGGCTCTGAACATGCATTTTGAGTCTCGGGGATGTTTGCAATAAGAAAGCATCCCAGGAGCAGAGCATTCCTTGCCAATCCTTGTTTTGAGCTGTCTGTGAAATTCTTGGCATTGTGTCCTGAGAAGGCTGGGGAAGGAAAGCTTTTTGTTTAACCTACTTGTGTGGGCTCCCTGCAGAGGTGATTGTCTGCACAGCCAAATCTGCAACTCTAGCTCCTCAAACATCACCCCACAGAAAGCACCAGAGGGAATAATCACAGGTTGTTACCCAAATAAGGTGCCAAAGTTTATTCCTGGAGAAGTGTCCTCAAGGTTACTCTGGTTAATTGCCTCCATCAGGACTGCAGCACAGTAGGACAGGAACGACAGATGACCTGAGACTCAAGGAGATCCAAGCCTCAGGTCCAGCATGAGGGTGACCCAGTGAAGGTTGTTTCTGACACTATGGAGAGGAGACATCATCCTGAAAACCTTCTCCTCTCTACCCCTGCTGCTGTAGTTTTGTCCTGGTGGCTAAACCTGAGGAAGGGTGCAGACACTCCAACACTGGTGTGTGTGTGGAGAGGGACAGGAGCCATGAGAATAATAACCTGCTAAGCAGAGAGGCTGGAAAAGAAAAAGGTGTTCATTTAGGTGGGATGAACCTGCTTTGGTTGGATGTTCAGGCCTCATGCTCAAATGCTGGACACCTTGTAGAAGGTGTGGAGGGTTGCATGGCAAATGCTCTGCTCTTTGCAGCTACAAGGTAAAATGAGTGGAAATACTATGCTGAACACCTGCTGAACTGAAAATAAACCTCACCAAGGGGCTGAAGGAACATATCTTCTCCAAGCTTCCACCCTCCACCTTCCAACCCAGACTGGTGAAGAGCACATCCATGCTGCAGTAGTTATAGTTATGCTGTCCTGTATTTGCTGTAGGAGCTGGTCCTGGAGAAACATTTTGCTCTTGATTCTGTGCAGCTCACCCAGTTCCAGTGGAGTTTATTTATAGAGAGGAAAAGGACACATGAAGAGCTCCTTAGTCTCTCCAAGCTGGAACAAATATTGAACTGTAGCCCTGTTCTTTTCACGCTGAGGTAGTATGTGAACTGAACTGCATTTTAACACAACTGCGGGAAGAGAGAAAATCTTCAGCATTACAAAGACCAATGACAACAATTAACTACTACTCACAGCTGTAATGGTCAGATTCTAGGTGCAATTTAGGTGAAAGCTTTTTGGCCACGTAGTCAGTGCAAATGTGCACACATATACATGTACGTATGCAGATAAATGTAGATATAAGTATATATGGATGATATAAATGTATTTGTGTGATATGAACATAATTATATGTATCCATATAATCAATCAGCAGCTCTTCACCACCAGAGGGCAGGCAAAGAATATGTAAATCTGTTCCCTGCACATCAAGAAGTGAATTAATCAGTGGCCAGAAAGACATCACCAATGTCACCTGTGCTTGGGTCACAATAAACCCATGCAATTCTCCAGGCTTGGGGCAGAGTGGCTGGAAAGCTGCACAGTAGAAAAGGATCAGGGGGTGCTGGTCAACAGCCAGTTGAATATCAGCCAACAGTGTACTCAGGATGGCCAAGAAGCCAACAGCATCCTGGCTTGTATAAGAATGAGTGTGGCCAGCAGGGATTGTCCATATATACTCAGCACTGGTGAAGCCACAACTTAAATAATGTGTTCAGATTTGGACCTTGCACTCCAAGTAGGACATTGAGGTGTTTGAAGCATGTCCAGAAAAGGGCAATGAAGCTGGTGAAGGGTCAAGAGCACAAGTCTCGTGAGGAGAAGTTGAGGTAAGTGGAGTTGCTTAGGTTGGATAAAAGGAGGCTCAAGGGAGACTTCCTCACTCTCTACAACTCCCTGAAAGGAGGTTGAAGTGAATTGGGGATTAGTCTCTTCTCCCAAGTAAGAAGTGAGAAGATGAGAGGAAATGGCCTCAAGCTGTGCTAGAGAGGAGGTTTAGGTCAGGCGTTAGGAAAAGTTTCTCAACTGAAAGTGTTGTCAGGAATTGGCCCACGCTGCCCAGGGCAGTGGTGGAGTCACCATCCCTGGAAGGATTGAAAAGACATTGAGATGTGGTCCTGAGGGACATGGTTTTGTAGTGACCTGGCAGTGCTGGGTTAATGGTTGGACTTCATGACCTTAAAGGTCTCTGTTCAACTAGAATGATTCTATGATTCTGTGAGATCTATAAGGATCATTGTCTCAAACCCATTGCCTTTTAACACAGGCAGAAATATCATCCCCCCCAAAAACCTGGAAAGTATTTGAAATGATTGATCTATCCAAGCAGGGCTGGAATGCTGGGATTTACACCAGCAGGAGGTATACCCGCAACCAGCAAAAAAATCCAGTTCTCTGTTTCCTGGCTATGTGAGGGACTCATTTCCTTTAACTTTGACTCTGTGTCCATGTTAGTCACTCACCACTTCCTCCGTGTTCACAGGAGAAAGTAGGAGCTCCTTGTGGGTGACTCATGTGCTAGAGGATGAATTGCATCACAAGCAAGAAGGGCTTCCATTTCCCTCCATGAGCTGTGAAGGATATCAAGATGAGTGGTTTGTTTGATAGATGCCAACGCTGCAGATGTCTGCATTTGATCAGATATCTCACCTTGTTCACCTATGACATCATTTTGGGGTTCCAAATTTGTACATGAAAAGGGAGACAAGGAGTTTACTCAGCTCTTCAGTGCTGCTGCTGCTGTAGCTGCTTCTACCTGTACTTGACAGGGGGCAGATAATGCAGGTTTGAGCATAATTATCTGTGCTTCCATGTTCTCCATATTTCACCAGCCAGTGCACTAAACTCCATAGACTCATGGAATCACAGAATCATAGACTCATAGAATCACAGAATCATAGAATCACGGAATCACAGAATCATAGAATGGTTTGGGTTGGAAAGGATCTTCTAAGATCAACTAGTCCAATCTCCTTGCAGTCAGCAGGGACATCTGCAACTAGATCAGGTTCCTCAGAGCTCTGTTCCAACCTTACTTGAACGTTTCCAAGGATGAGACTTCTGTGCAGTGGCTCCAAAGGTTTTGTTGAGTGCATCCCACCTGTGAAATCGAGAAGGAGATGTCCAGCATCACAAGAAATTTTCAATTTGGAAAACCCAAAGAGATTGATGAGCAGGATTAATGAGACATTGTTCCCTTCAGGTTGTTGTCCTGTTTCTGGAGGTGTTTAAAAATGTATAGATGTTGTACTTAGGGACATGGTTTAGTGGCATGGTGGTAATAGGTAGATGCTTGGACCTGATGATCTTAGAGCTCTCTTCCAAACTTAATGATTTTGTGAAATCACTCTAACATTCCTCCATGTGAGGAATGTACCTTCTGCTTTGTTATTTGGTCCAGAGGTGTTGTTAGATGGTGCAGATACCTCTCTCCCCCGGGAGTACATTCCACCTGAAGCACTACACAGGGACTGCCATGATGTGCTGTCCCAGTTTGAGTTATGACCCTAAACTGACCAAAAAGCTATTGCACTCTATATGCCTCATATTCTGTATAAAACTAAGGGTCAGTTCCTCAAACTTTGACACCAAGCTTGGCCCTTGGGGTCTCTTCCATAAAGCCTAAGACCCAAGCAAGGCAGCTGCATGATAAAGCTATTTAGCACCTAACTAACAGCACATACAAAAAAGGAGAGGTTGGAGCTTCCACTTTCCCTGAAGGGTGAACACGTGAATCATCTGGGGTGGTGGACTGGGAACTCTCCTGGTGAGGATCAGAAGTCCAGCTCTGCTGTTGCAGGGCTCTGTCTGTTCTTCCTTCAATCTCAATCCAAAAATTCCTGAATTGAGTAACAGGATCCAGCCCCTGAGTCTGATTGTCATCTGCTGCTGAGTCCTTCTGCCACAGAGTCAGTGGTGATGGTGAGGTAGTTGCCAGCAAGGTGAGTTTGGTTTTGGGATTGGTTTTGTATATATTTGTATAAATTTCATTTTATTGTTAATATTTTTATTAGTTTAAGATTTCATTTACAATCCACATGTCTCTCTTTCTCTGTTAATTCCTCTTTTTTCCTTCCTGGATTTGGGGAAAAGGGAGTAATAGAGAATATCTGTCACTGGATTAGTGGTTGGCCCAGCCCTAAACCTTGACAGTTACTGTGTCAGCACAGCAAGGAGTATGCTTAGGGATTAAGCCAGGGTTTCAATATTTTTCCTTCATCCAAAATAAATAAATATATCCAAAATACATCATGGGGGTGGTAGTTAGATTGTTCAAGAAAAGCCAACTCACTGCACAGGAAGCAAAGACATTTTGGAAATAACCCAAAATCCAGCTGTGGGCTATATAAAAAAGCCCCAAACCCTCCTTTCAATAAGTGATGACGTAGTGATGGATCAAGGGGCTATGGGAAGGATCAAAGGGTTTAAGGAACATGACAGAAATAGAACATTTCTAACTCATTTCTTCTCTCCCTAGGATTATGTTTGCAACCTTTTTTTTTTTTTCTTAATGTTTGCCTAAAAAAATCAGCATAAAAGGAGCAAAAGACAGGGCAGATCATGCTCTCAACCAGCTGTGGTGAAACCCTTTTCCACAAGAGCTGAAAATTACCTGTTTCATGATCAGCTTTGAGGCTTTGCAGGTATCACACTAGCAATCTCTCCTTCACTACAGCTTCCATGTGGTGAGACACCTCCCACCCAAAGGAAACAACGCAAGGAGGTGGAAAGAGAAAGGACAACAAAAAGAGGAAATTGGTTGTTTCAGTGGTGGTTGATAGCTTAAAGACATTTTTGCAAGGTCTGAGGCTGAAAACACCAGGGCAGAGACACCAACTTTCCTCTTCCTTCTTCCATCCAAAGGAAAATGAAAAGAAGGAAGAGGAATAGGTGAGATTTCACACTTTGAATACAGAACTGAAGAGAGAAACATGACCTTCAAACCCTTACTAGTGCAGATGACAGAGCAAACTGTTCTGGAGCTTGCTTGGCACCACCTAGATCCTCCTGCTATTGCAGTGGCAGGCAGAGGTAGGAGAAATATCTGCAGAAGAAATCACCTTGGTCTCTTCTGGTTTGCATTTCAATGTCAACCAGATTGGTCATGTGGAGCACAGTTTCCTGAACAGCTTGATAAAGCTTTGGGATGCTTCAAGTACAGCCTAGATGATGTCCTTGGAGATGATGGAAGGGGTAGACAAAGCCCAGAGACACTTGGAAAATCTGGATTGGATGCAGGCTGGCTCTGACCATCAGAGCTGGCAGGGCAAGGGCAAGGCAGAAGGTCTCTGCTGTTATTTCTCTCTTCTCAAGATGTTCACCTGGAAACTTTGCCCTGTGAGACTTTGAGGAATGGCTTGCAAGCAATGAGGTAAATCTGAGGCCCACAACCATTGGAAAGTAAAAACAGAGGATCATGGGAGCAGTTTTTGTCTCTCACAATCTGAACACAAATTCCATTTGCCCCATTCCAGCTCCCCAACAACGATTGAGACTCTCTACAGCTCCTGTGATATGATTGTTCTTGCCTGGGAGTTTTGCCCACGTTCCCCCACTTCTTTGCCTCTTAGTGTCTCACAGCCACATGTCCCAGCAATCCCCACATCTGATCATCATTTCTATTATTTCACATCTGGTTGGTTGAGTGTGGAGGGTCCCAGAAGAAATGGACATACCTTTATTTTATCCTGCTTTTCTGATGACTTTCACAGCTATCTGGGTTACTGGTAGCTGGTTTGGAGTTATGTCACCTTCACAGTTGTAAGTGGAGCTATATGCATCTTGCAGTGACAATGTTTCTAATGGCCAGGTGAACCTGAGGAAGGGTATGGTTGGTATCAGAGAAGGCTAAGCCAGACCTAGTCCAGGAAGATGCCAAGATCCTCAAGTTCAACTGAAGTCAGTACCTGAGACACGCAGGCACCGTATGATGAGGCTGAGATGGGACAGGAACCCCAGGTGACCTAGTGACCAGGAGAACCAAGCCAAAATCCCAACAGGTAAATGGGCATCATCATGCTTCCAATGGCAAACATCCCTGAACAGCATCAGGAACAGAAGAGTGGCCAGAGCAAAGTTCTTGGCCCTCTTGTTCCTTATGGTTTTTTGGTTTTGTTTTGTTGTGGTTTTGTTTTTTTTTAAGGAATAGCCTATAATCAGAGCTGGAGGAAATGGAGCATAAATATCAAACTTTGTTTAGTCTGGAGAAATATCATTTATAATTAGAGATGGGCATCCTGTTGACATGATGCAACCTATTTTAAGCTTGAGGTGAGCATGTGGGCAATCTCTAACTTTTTGCAAGTAATTTAAAATCGCCAGTTCTTCTCTTCCTGGTTGGGTTTTTCTTTGTTTTGTTCTAGTTTTAGGGGTTTTTTTGTTTTAGTGTAATTTCTAAAAAGCAGCTGGGCTAATGTCAGCACAAGATAGAGATGTCTGGGAGCATCTCAGCAGCTGAAAGTTCATGCACTTGAGCTTGTCTCCATGCCAGCCCCACCAGCCAAGCCTGCTTACTTCTTCCCTGGAAGAGTGATGATCCCATGAGACTTGCAAGGGTTGAGTCCTTGAGGCAGAACACAGCCCAGAGTTGACTTTTTGTGTCCTGCACTGACTTGTGACCCCCTTTTTTTCTGAAGTGGGGTGTCCTGTTTGACACATCCTGCTGTGCCCTAGCATGGAGATTTGTGCATGGCAGGTACCAGCAGAAATCATTGCAGGATTGGAGCTTGTAAGCAGTTTTGGAGGCATGAAGCTACAAGTCTTCAGGGTGTGGTGTCCCTCTTGATGTCCTCAAGTTCTTTCATGGGGTATGCATGGATATATTGATGCTGTCAGATAATCTGGCTCCCCACAGTCAATCCAGTTGAGGGTTAGCTCTCTGATGGGCACCCTTCCCTGCTAAACCAGCTTGTTCCCTCCAAGCTGGGTGTAGTTCTGGAGGTTCCTTCAGGGCCTACATCAGGTTTAGCTGCTTCTGCTCCACACAGTCCTCCTACACCATTCCAGAGGGCTTTGCATGCTGTCCCCACTCAAGGCACTCTGAAAGAAAGGTAACAGTGTCCAGGAGAAAGGAGTTACTATCCCTTCTGGTTTGGGGGGTTTTTATTTTGTGAAAATCATTGCACATTTTCGTACAAAAGAGGGAAAATGCATGATGCTGAAGCCAAACCTCAGGGAAGACACACAGAGTGTTGAAGCCAAACCTCACCTCTGAGAGGGAGGTCACAAGGTGGAGGTGCTCCTCATGCCCTTAGGGGAGAAGGTGGGAGGTTTGCAGTGATCCCAAGTGCCTATAGGAGATCCCTAGTGGGGTAGTCCAGAGGAGGTTGGGTCCTGGCTGCTGAAGGACATGCTGAGAGATTTGGGGTTGTTCAACCTGGAGAAGAAAAGGCTCCAGGGGGACCCTATAGCAGCCATCCAGTACTTAAAGGGGTCTACAGGAAAGATGTGGAGAAACTCTTTATCAGGGAATGTAGTGATAAGGTGTGTGGTAATGGTTTTAAACTGAAGGAGGGGGGAGTTAGATAAGATATTAGGAAGAAACTTTTGACTGTGAGGGTGGTGAAACACTGGAACAGGTTGTCCAGAGAAAATGTGAGTTTCTCATCCCTGGAAGTGTTCAAAACCAGGTTGGATGAAGCCTTGAGTAACCTGGTCTAGTGGAAGATGTCCCTGAGGACATGAGGTGCTCACAGATTCACAGAATGTCTTGAGTTTGAAAGGACCCACAAGGATCACCAAGTCCAACTCTTGTCTACGCACAGGACAACCCCAAAGTCACACCATGAGTCTAAGAGCATTGTCCAGATGCTTCTTGAAGTCACAATGTGTTTGCCCTGCTAAGATTCTTCCTTCTGCCCCATACTCTTTCCTACACACCTCGTCCTGCACAGACCTGGAGTTTAGGATTTGGGACCAGCTCAGTCCCCATGATTCACTCCATCCTCACATCCCCAGCAAGCTCTGCACCCAAGAACCTGCAGGTCCACGTGGCTGAAAGCAGAGCTTGCATCTGTGCAGCAGGCATGGCCAATTTCAGAGACAAGCACATGAGCCTGGGGAGGGGATTTTTCTTTTTCTTTTTCTTTTTTTTTTTTTGTGGTATTCACAGAGTGTTTCATGTGTCAATACGAGAGGAGTGTTAATTACCAGCTGAGAAAACTGCAGGAAATAAGGCAAGGCTGAAATGAAACGAAATGGAAAAACCAAGAGATGTGCAGAGGACAGGACACATGCATTTAAAAACTATTCCAGAGGTATGTATTCACGTGCTCCTGGGAGCCTGGGAATATATAAGAGCTGATGATGACTGGGAAAGAATGAATTCAAGGACCAGTCTGTGGGGAGGACTTTTTTTTTTTCTTTCTTTTTTTTTTTTTTTTTTCCCTGTGACTTCAAACTTCTCCGAGAGCTCGCAGAGTTTTAGTCAGCTGGCATGCAACAGAGGTACAACTTCCCCAAGGAAACTCTTCCTCAGCTCACGCTGGAAAAGCTGCTGGGAGAATCTAGGAGGCAGAAGGCTGCAAGCAGAGGCGAAACCTCCTCCTCCTCCTCCTCCTCCTCCTCCTCCTTCTCCTTCTCCAGCCACAGAGCAGGTATGTGGAGACGCGTGTGAAACCGGGAGCCTGCCGGAAAGTTGAGCTTTTCACTGCAGGAGAGCTGGGAGCTCTGGTGACTGAGAGCTGCAGCCTTTTAAGAACAACACAGATGAGGAAGGGACTGTATAAAGAAAATATTCTGTGTTTAGAAACAGGCTTGAGGAATGGACTAAACACACTGTGTAGATGGCTCTAGCCACACAGCTGTATATTGAATCCATCAGGGGCTTGCACTGCAGCGAGTCAGGTCCTTTACGTTAAGGATGCACCGGTTAGTTTATAACAATACAGTTGTCTTAGATCTGCTTTGTTATTATTCTCTGTGTTTACAGGGCTGGAAGGTGGGAGATAGTGGTGGTTTTTTTCTTTCTTCACGGGACTTTAGTCTATTTATGGTGTTACTGCATTATAGCAGGAGTGCTGCAGAGATCACAGCATCATGTGCTGATTAAATGCTGCTCGCCCAGCTCTCCAACACTGAATCTTAATATAGCCTAGGGCAAATCACTCAGTCCCAGGATGAAACGGGCAAAATGATATTTAGCTTGTCTGCTCTTCTTACTGAACTTGCCCTGCTGGAGCACGAGGTGTGAGGGTGATTTTTCTGCTCTTCAGATGCTGAGAGTTTGAATGTCACCTTGGGTGAACGATGACTTATGGATAGTGTTTTGCTGCATCTGGATTGTTATCATGGGGGAGGAATGTTTAGGTAGTATTTGGAAATAGTAAAGTCTTAGAAAAATCTTATTTTATAGAAAACTCATAGATAATTTTCTGGTGTGTTTTTGATAAAAGTATAGACAGGCTTCCCTCAAACAGAAGACAAAGTTTAGCTTTCCACAGGAGTGGAAATTTGTGGTTTTTCACCAGGTGTAAGCATTTCAACTTTAAAATCATCTTATTACTCTAAAATACTGAAATTCTATTTTCAACAACAAAAATTCACTATCACTCATCTCTCTTTAAAGCAGATGGTTACAGCTTAGTGACTGTGTCATTGTTTGGCCTTTTGCTGATACAGTGAGGGAAGGATCCAAGGGAGGATATCAGTATCATTCAAGTCAAATCTATTAGAAATCATTTTCCTTACTTGCTGGATCACAGAAATTGAGTGCACTTTTTCCTCGAAACACTGACTCCATGGTTAGTGAAAGAAAAATTGCTGAATTAGAAGTTGGTGGGGTTTTTTTCCTCTTATTTTGCTGCACTTAGATTAAAGCTGGTGAAAAAAGATTCTGGTTTGGTTCCTGAATTTGAGGTTCTGCAGGAATTTTCTTCTGCAGGGAGGAGGGCATTTCATGTTCAGATAGTTTAATCTGCACGTGCCAGGACATGTCACTTTTTGGTTGATGGAAGTATTCTCATTTTTCCTTCTGCTGCTGTCCCTTTGCCCACCCTTTCCCTCTAAAAGTCTCCAGGCTGTTGGGTTTCATCCAGTTCTCCTTCCTTCTCCAAATCAAATCCTTCAATTACATTTTCTCTCCTGGAGAGAGGTGAATAAAGTTGAGGAACTGGCTAAAAGTTAATTTTTGGTGGGGAAATGCTGTTGGCTGAACACCTGATAGAGTTGTATGTGGACAGAAGACAGAGAGGGAAGAAATGAAGGCACCAGCTTCAGAAGACAAGAGAAAAGTTGTGTTGGGATTAAAGGAGATACAGGAATCCTTATTTTGCTGTGTGGACTTGACCCCAGAGAAGCAGGAAGCTGCATCTGCCCATCAGAGACCAAGCACAGAGCAGATGGACATTAGCAAACCAGAGCAGGAGAGGCAGATCCTGGAGATGTTGTAAGGTCTCAGGAGGTGGTGCAGTGCCTCCTTCTCAAAGGTTGTGTTTAAGGATGGCATGGAAGATATATATATATATATATAAAAGTATGTATATTTATACATATATATGATATACATTATATAATATATTAATAATATATATTTAATATTAAATCTATATTAAATATATATATTTAATGGGGTTAATATTAATGTTGTCTCCAGCTCCCTGTTGGGATGAATCACCAGGGAGTTATTCCAGTGGAAAGGGAGCAAGACTGGTCTCCACTCTTGCCCCTGAAGTTCAGACCCACTTTCTTGTTTTGTTTCCTTCTCTGGGGACTTTGATTCCTATGGCTTGACATAGGACTCGACCCAAAAAGCAGTGCCTTAGAAAGCAGCAGAGTTATGGATGGATAGACTCCAAAAGGTCTTGGAGGTTCAAGACACATAATCGCCAAGACATGTGCTTGTTTATCCAAAACCCTTGGGAACTTGTGGCAGATTATGGACCAGCTCCTGAGAGCGAGCTGCTGGGATTAGCTTTTCCTTTTTGCTCTGGGAAGAGGGTTTGGAGGAGAGGAGAAGTCTGATGAGGTGCCCTCAGCTTCAGGGTGATGTGGGGTGAAATCCAGCTGATGTTAGCAGCTGAGGAGACCACAAGAAAATCAAGCACGGCTTGATTTCACAGTCAGAGGTACAAACCCCTTGGCATCAGTGGGATGGAAGAACACTCCCCTCAACCTGTCATCTTGTGAAGGTGGGCAAAAAAGGTTCATTCTCCAGTCTAATGGATGGAGATGACCCAATCTGTCCGATGGAGGTGACCCTTTCTCTGCAGATGTGGCTACCAAGCACATACCATGCAAACATTTCAAGAACACTTTAAAGTGTCAACTGCTGGGGTAGCCCAAAGCAGGGAAATATTGAATATGGGAAGTCAGCCAAGTGCTTCAGAGTCTTTGAAACTCTCTGCTGTCAAATCTGCTTTAGGAAAGAGCAAAGATGGTGAGGACAGTGTGTAGCTGGTGTCCTTTAAGGCTGTGGTTTTAATGAAGTAATGTCCTGAGCAGCAGAATCAGTGCATGCCCTTCCCTCCTGCTTTGACATTTGTTTCTGTCCAGGCTGCTTCTTCACAGTTCAGCTGGCACAGCTGCTGGGCCACTTGGTAAAACAGCTTGAGGAGCAGAGCTGGCTGTTGAAAAAGCACAACCAACAAAAGACTTTCTAATTTTATCCCTGCAAATCCAAACTTCCCAAAGTGTTCTGAACATCCAGGTGTAGGAAAATGTGAAGCTGCAATCATCCAGGGCTCTTGCTACTCTTTCTTGCAGGCGTGGTATTTATATTCCATCTCCAAATCAAAATATCCTATTTAAAGAAAACAACACAAAAATCAAAGAAGAGTAAAGAAAGAAAGAAAGAAAGAAAAGTATTATTCTTTTTTGGAAGACCTCAAACATTTGAACTTATCCTTGTGAAAAAGTCTGTGTGTTGCCAGTGCTGTTAGTGATAAGGTATGAGGAAATGGCCTCAAGTTGTGCCAGGGGAAGTTTAGGTTGGCTATTAGGAAAAAAATTTTTCTCCAAAAGGGTTATCCAGCCCTGGCCCAAGCTGCCCAGGGAAGTGGAGGAATCAGCATCTCTGGAGGGACTGAAAAGATGTGTAGGTGTGGTGCTGAGGGACATGGTTTAATGGTGATCTTGCAGTGTTGGGTTACTGGTTGGGCTTGATCATCTTGAAGGTCTCTTCCAAACAAGATTCCATGATTCTGTTGCTGATGACCTCTAAAACCAGAGCATCCAAAAGGCATTTAAACCTCTGGACACCACAGCACTGCCAGGATTCAACACAAGTTTCCTGCCAACCCCACGGATATTGAAGGTGGAAGGCTTGACTATAGGAAGTGTGCTAAAGGGATAATGGAAAAACAGCACTGCAGGAAGCTCTGACCAAGGGAACATCAAGACACTATGTGCTTGAAGAAGGTGATTAAGTCACCTCTTTTACAACAAAAGGTTGAGAGCCCTGGGGCTACTTAGCCTGGAGAAGAGCAGAGCCAGAGAGGAGCTGCTGAATGCTGAGCAAGAGTTGAAGGGTACAGAGGGCAAGAGGCTGGGGCCACACTCTGCTCAGTGGTGCCCAGGGCCAGGCCAAGGGGCAATGGGCACAAACTGGAACCCAGCAGGTTCCATCTGAGCAGGAGAAACTTGTTTGGTGTGAGGGTGCAGAGCCCTGGCCCAGGCTGCCCAGAGAGCTTGTGGAGTCTCCTTGTGTGCAGAGATTCCAAAGGCACCTGAAGGTTATCCTGGGCAAGCTGCTGTGTGTGTGCTTTAGCAGAGGGCTTGGACTGGATGATCTCCAGAGGTCCCTTCCACACCCTACCATTCTGTGATTTTGTGAAAACTAATCTGATGAGAGCCCAGTCAAAGGGAACTTCTCCAGGGTTGTGATGATCTTATTGGCAGACTGTTCTTCTAAGGGCTAAACATGGATTTTTTTCTATCCATGACACCTGCCCACTCTTGTACTGCTGCTTCTTCATAGCCTTTACGCCTCTTATTTCAGGGTGCAATGCAAAGCAAATGAGATGCTCTATGGTGCATTGTTTCAACCATGGGAAAAGTGCATTGCCACATTCCAGGCTTGTGAGGTTGGGAGAAAGCAAGGAGTAATTCCTTACAAAGGTGGGTTTTCTGGAAGCAGGAAGGGAGTGAGGAAAGCAGCAATTCAAGAGCTGCTCCAGCCCTAGAGGGCAGCACAAAATAATAAATAAAAAGCCAAGCTCAGGCAATCTGAAATAATCTTCTGCATGACAAAAGCTCCCCTTTTACAAGCCCAGGTTCTCCTGGCAGGTCCAGTAGATTCAAGGACTATGTACTCGCTGCCAAAAATTCCACAGCTCATCCTGATGTTTGGCCCTCCCCTTGCCTTTATCAGTCTCCCTAATTCCTGCCTCCTGAAAACCCTTCATGTCAGATTAGTTGTAGATGACACTGAACCTCCATCCTGCCCCAAACTGCTTTCCAAACTGTCACCAAACAGCTGTCACCCTCTGATGGTTGGGACTGCAGCAAAGAGAAAGATTGATTTCTTCCCAGGGTAGGTTTCCAGATTCTGAGCTTTCTATTTCTCTGCTATGAATTTGGAACCTTTATTCCTCAAGGATTGTTTTGCTAATGATGCAGGGAGTGATTTAGGTGCAGGGGCAGGAGTTCTGCAACCCTCCAGGAATGTCACTGGTGGATACAAAAACCCCCAAAAGTAAACACTCCTCCTCGCACCGCGCACGCAGCTAAACAATGCCATCGGCAAGCATAAGTCACTTATTCCCTCTGAGCAAAGCCATGGCCTGGTCCTGACAGTTTCTCTGGGAAAGAAGAAATCAAATAAATAATAATTTAAAAGAAAAAAAAAATCCCCTTGTTTCTCAATGCCTATCCTAAGCCAGGGCTTCAGGATGTCACACAGTAGCTGACTCTGTCCGGAGCACAGCAGTGGCTAGGACCCAGCGAGAGCCTGGAGAAGACTCTGGAGGAAGACAAGCAACATAATTTAAAGCAGACACTGTCCCAAATAAGGTTATTTCGCTGAAAAAATGTTTTCCTTCTGAAGTTATGAGGGAGCACTTCTGGTGTCCTGCATGGGTGAGCGTGAAGCTGAAGAACAATTTCCTCTGGACCAGGACTGAAGGGGTTGTGAAGAGCTGGATATGCTTTTTAAAGAGATGATCAGCAGTGTTTGGGGATGTGAGAAAGCCTTGAAACAAGGTAAATGTGAAATATTCACTCTTTTTTAACCCTAAAGGCTCTGAGTTAGCAGCAGTATGGAAAAAAAAGATTAGCCCCTGGGTGTGGGGGGGGGTTGGTTTGTGTTTTGTGTGTTCTCTTCTATTTGTCCTCTCTTTGGCACTGGAGAGTGTCTCTGTTAGTTATAGCAGTAACAAAATCACCTTTGACCAAATTTGGAAGGTGCTGCTGTTGTTACTTGGAAGAAACATCTGTGAAGTGTTTTCAGGGTTAATGCTGTAACAGTGGTGGAGACTAACATTGTTTTGGAGTAGGAACTGGACAAACTGGGATAAACCCCTGATTATTCCATGGTATCAAACATGTCTTGGGGCAAATCACTGCTCTTCTCTGCCTTTGGTAGATGTTTGGACTTGGTGATCTCAGAGGTCTCTTCCAACCTTAATGACTCTATGATTCTTTGCCCTCCCATCTCTTAAGTGGATCTGCTGGTGTGGTTTGGCTACCATGCTTTTTCTGACTGCTAAATGATGTGACCTATTTCCTAAGAGTCCTTAGGGGCGTTGCACCTACATTTTCCAGCTGGGGATGGGTGAGTTTAAAGTACCATGATGGAAAGCTGTGACAGTGAATGAGGCTCAGAGCTCAAAGCATGTTCTGAGGTATGCTGGGGTCCTTTTGTCATAGTGCAGACTGGCACTGAGCATGAAGCTGCTTCAGCTCTGGGAAAGTCTCAGAGCAAGCTCTTTTAGGTCACGATGCTGCTACTGCTGCCCCAGTACTGGTTTTGTAAGCTGTGGTTGGAGAGATCTGTGCCAGCAGGAAATGTTTAGTGGTGTTGCTCTCTGGGAGAGGGTGTGAGGGGGACTGAGACCTGCCCAGAGGCTAGAGAGGAAGGGGATGTGGGGAAGTAAGGAAGTGCTCTGCCATGTGAGGTGTTGCTGAGGAAAGTCTCAAGGTTGTCCAGAGAAAAACTAAGCTGGAAAAGCTCCTCAGCAGGGCAGCTGAACTGAAAACCACCTTGAGAAAGGAATCTCCATGAGTAACAAGGTTGTGCTGTACCATGGGGAGTGGTTGACCCTCCTCTGGTTGGAGTCTATGTGGTCTCATGTTGGAAGAGACCAACAAACCTCAGTGCTTCAGAGTGTGACAGCCACCTTAGAAACATCTTGAGGAACAGATCCTTGCTTACTAGCAGCAAGCCATAAAACCACATTTTTGTGTTCAAATGCACCTGTTTCCCTGGTTGCTTTATAAGCTTTCACTTTAGGAAGTTTTAAAGTATGTTAAGACCCTCAGTTGTGTCAGATTTATTATTTAAGAAGCAAAGGGACCAGTGTTTTGCACTGGCAGGGTGACAAGAGAGGACATTGCAGAGTGCATTGACCACACTCTGTCCATCAGGGTGGTGACAAACTGTTATGGGTGATATCCATGGAGATTTCCTCAGCTTAATTCATTAGATCTGAACAGAAATCATTTCCATTTGAGGGTTCTAGATAAAGTTAATGGGTTAATGGTTAGACTTGATGACCTTAAAGGTCTCTTTCAACCAAAACTATTCTATGATTCTATAATAATCAGGATGTTTCTATTTCATTCAATTCCAGGAAACTAATACTCTAATGATAGAACTCCTTTTCCTTCTCTAAAAGAGGAATGAAGTAAAGAGGAGGAATGATGGAGACATTATAGATGATGCTATCAGCCATTCCTCCCTCCTTCCATAGGATGATTTGGCACATTTTACAAAAGTTAATTAAAAAGGTAAAGAATGAACATCCTTGGTCTTGTTTTAAAGGGAGGGAACAGACTTCTGATCCTATTGCTGATCCTGGGATGTATCAAATGGAAAAAATGTTCTCAGACCATTCTTTAGGCTGTTTATATTAACTCAGCAAATCTGGATGAGTGTGTAAAAGCTCTTTGATGCTCTAGGAGGAGAGGAGTGGAAATTGTGGATGGAAATAGAAACTATTCCTAATGTTTGTTGCTTCTGAGTGTCATCTATTAACTTTGCTCAGGACTTGGGACACCAAAACTCCAGCTTAGTTGAAAGTACCTGGAGCTGTCTCTGTGTGGGAAGGGTGAAGGTAATTCAGTCTTCAGTGGTTGTCTTTCTCCACAATGCCAGACAAAGTGTCCAGCTTGAGCATCTGGACTTCATTGGGTGGCCTGGGTGTCATCTAAGTAGCAGCTGAAATCACACTGGGGCAATCCCATGAAATGCCTTGGACCTTTCTTTCAGGTCTTCATTTAAATCTCTTCTCCTACCAGGTTGAAATGGATGTAAAGCTGCACAGGTAGGTCTTAAGTGCTGTAGGCTCAGAGGTGGGTTGATTTATTGCACTGCATGCATTCTTCTCCACTTTAGCTGATGACCTAGTGCCAGCTTCTGTGTGTGTTGACTACTGTGTCACACCTGAAATCTAACCATGATTACTTCTACCTGCAGAACCATGAAACTGTACATCATCATCCTCCTGGCAGTGGTAGACAGAGGGACTTCTAACAGTCAGCCCACAGAGAAGATGTCCTGTGAAATGGTAAGGCTGTCTCTTTACTCAAGCCTCTTGAGATCCTGGATGAGGTTGGGATGCCTTTGTTATATAACACAAACAGCTATGGTGTCTGAGGAGAGAAACCTTCCCAGGGCCAAGCGCTCTGTGATGGCAGAGGTGGGCTTGGCTGGGTTGGTGGATGCTCAGTAGGATGTTCTCAGGCTAAGTCCTTGTTGTAGGAGCAGCACTTAAAAGGGGTAGAAAAAAGAAAGGTTATTATCTCTGGTTTTTTTTTTTCTAAGCGGGAGCTAGTTAAAAGAAATTTGACCTGATTTCCCTGAGGCTGTACAGGAATTATGTGGCTGAGAGAGAAAGAAATTAGACCTGAAATCAACTCCTTTATATCAGGCTTAAGTTCTTTGTGCTTTAAATAAAACATCTCCTGTGAAATACATCTATACCAGCCCTTTTGTAATAACAGGGAGACTGACCTCCTCTGCCCTGACACAGCACTGCTGCCAGCAGAGTTGTACCTGACTTCTGCTGGAATCAAAAGCAGTGACAAAACCTCTTGCTCTAGCACAAAATTTACTCTTTGAATTTTTGCAGGCCCCTGGTTACAATATTATAAATGGTATTCACAGCTGAACTTTCTCCCTTCCCTATCCGAGTGCTCCTGAGTGCAACAAGCTGTTTAAAAATACTCTTTTGTTGTTTGTTTTTTTCCCCCCTGAATGTTGAAGCTATTCAGCACAAATCCTCCAGAATTTCCAAAATAGGGAAAAAAAATAATTTGCTAGCTGTACACATCTCCCTTATGGGACTCATTCCATTCTTGCCCACCCTGCTCTAATGCTGCACTTCCTGAATTCCAGAGAAATTAAGACCTAATATATATATATATATATAAAGATCTTGGGAAGGTGACTGGGCAGCTCAGTTCATTGGCTAGAGAGGGAAAACTGATGAAGCCACAGTAAACATGGACATCTTGGGTCTCATGCATCATAGTCACATGAAGGCTGGGTGAGACACACAATAAGCTCAGCAGATCCATCCCATCCCATTTCTTGATGGGTCCCAGCTCAGGCTGAGTGCTGAGATGTAAACACAGGCTCATTTCTACCACTCCATTTTTAAACTGCCTTCATCAAGCCAACACGTAAGGCTCTACACCATGGATCTGGGATAAATTGGTCCTGGCAGCAAACAGGCTGCAGTTGGGGGCTGGGACAAACATCTGGTATAAGTTAAGGGCTCAGCATTGCTCATGTTGATTTTGATCATCTTCCTTCATCCAATGGAAAGAGGAGAGTGTAAATCCAAACAGAGGGAGCTACTGGATTAGCTGATGGATCCATTGAGAGTCCTGCTTATTTCACATGGATATTTTGCATCACAACCTGACTATTTTGCATGGTACTTTCTCCACAGTGACACCTTCAGCAATGGAACTTTTCATCCCAAATCTTGTGGAAGAGGCATGAGTCAGAAAGCTGTGTCCCTCCCTGACTCACCACTAGTGCTCCTGTCTTTGAACTAAAGTATTGATTTAGGAAGCAATCAGATCCTACCAGAGCCCTGCCATGGGAGTGAGCTGCACTGCTTACAGGTGTCACTGAACATGGAGGTGTTTGCAAGAGCAAGGCACAGCTTAAATGTCAGGAGATCCTTGCTAAGTCATGCAGAGCAGTGATCGTCCTCCTGTGCTCTGCACTGGTGAGGTCACAACTCAAACACTGGGTTCAGTTTGGGGCCATTCGTTCCAAGAAGAATATTGAGGTGCTGGAGTGTATCCAGAGAAGGGCAAAGAAGTTGGTGAAGGGTCTAGAGCACAAGTGGTGTGAGGAGCAGCTGAGGGAAATGGGGTGGGTTAGCCTGGGCAAAAGGAGACTCAGGGGAGACCTCACTCTCTCCAACTCCCTGAAAGGAAGTTGGAGTAAGATAGGGGTTGGTCTCTTTTCCCAGGTAACATGTGATAGAACAAGAGGAAATAGCCTCAAGTTGTACCAGGAGAGATTTAGGTTGAACATTAGGAACAATATCTTCCCCAAAAAGTTTGTCAAGCCCTGGCCAAGGCTGGCTAGGACAGTGGTGGAGTCACCATCCCTGGACAGATTAAGAAGACATGTAGAAACCTTTTTTTCAGCCCTCAAGCTGCCAGCACATTGGGCTATGGGGTGGGAGGAGAAGACACAAGCAACCAAATGCTCTTTGCTCCATCCCACTGAGACATGCCTCATCTTTTCTCCCTAGTGCTGATGAGAATGAAATTCATGCATTTTGAGCCTTGGAGAAGAGAAGATGGTGTAGAACAGACTAATTGAGGAGTTCAGTAAGGACCAAAATCTACAGTGAAAAGGTGTAATAGTTAAAAAGGAAAAAAAAATGGAGGAGAAATGTAATAGAAGCGAAAGGCAGATAGTGGGAGGTGTAGATTTTATCAGTCCTTTTATCACTGGGAGGGTTCAATAGCTGCAGATTAGGGAAAATTGGAGAAAGATGTATGATGAGAAGGACTCTGGACAAGTCTGTGTGTGTCTAGAGTTTAGATGAGCACTTAGACTTCTCTCCAGCACATTTTTGTGTGGTCTCCAAAACTCACAATGCAGAAAGAGATTCACAAAATGCTAACTATTGCCCCACTTCTCCTAAACAGACCTGACACTTCATTCACCCAAAAGATCACATGAAACAGATGGGGTTTAATTTTTTGTTGGTTTACTGTCTGAAAAGCTCTGCGTCATGGAATCTGGATTCTGCTTCTCCACAGAAGTTAAGATTCAACAGATTTTTTTTTTCTTTCTGATCTGTCTACAAACAGTACATGACCCAGTCACCCAAATACATTCATAACAAGAGTTTTCCTCCAGTAAATTAAATGCTGCCTAAGCTTTTTGCATTCCATTTCCTCCTGCTGCTCTATGTTCTCCTTAAAAACAAAATACAAATTGACATTTGTGCAAGGATGATCATGTGTGCTCAAAGGCCAGAAGCTAGCAGTGTCCTGGGCTGCATCCCCAGCAGTGTGGCCAGCAGGGCAGGGAGGGGATTGTGCCTCTGCTCTGCTCTGGGGAGAGCTCAGCTGAAGTGCTGGGGCCAGCTCTGGAGTCCTCAGCACAGCAGAGACATGGAGCTGAGGGAGTGGGGCCAGAGAAGGCCACAGAAACCATGTGAGAGCTGGAACATCTCTCTGTTGTGAGGACAGGCTGAGAGTGTTGGGGTTGTTGAACCCAGAGAAGAGAAGGCTCCAGGGAGACCTTCCAGTACTTAAAGGAGCCTAGAAGGAAGATGAGGAGAGACACTCTATCAGGACCTGTTTTGGCAGGACAACGGGTGATGGTTTGAAACTAAAAGAGACTGAGGCTAAATAGAAGAAAGAAATTTTAGTGGTGACCTGGCAGTGCTGGGTTAGTGTTTGGACTTTGTGGTCTTAAAGGTCTCTTCCAACAAAAAACAATTCTAAGTCAAAAATTTCTTTAAAATGAAATGAGTTCTCTTAGCTGTAAAGAAGTGTTAGGATTGTGTTCTTGCTGTCTGAATTCTCAAATTAGCATGATCAGTGTTTCAGATGAAGGATCTCCCTGGACGCTAAATATTATTTTCTTTGTAATTCATGCAAAGATGTTTTCCTTTTGCCACAGGATAACCCTTTTGTCTCTTTTCCTGGCAGGCAAACTCGCAGGCATTTTGCCACAACAAAGACCTCCACCAAATTCCTCCTGAGCTCCTTCTGGACGTGAATAAAATAGATCTGTCTGGAAATCTGATTCAAAGCATCCCTGAAATGCCATTATCATCTTACACTTCCCTCCAGTGCCTGGATTTAAGCTCTAACCAGATAAGCTTCATCACACCAGGAGTCTTCGCAGACATGACGAGTTTGCTGGAAATAAATTTAGCCCACAATCATTTATATGAGCTTGCTCAGAACGGGACAGAGGGGCTTGGACTTCTCCCCAAGGTGGAAATACTGGACTTGTCCCACAACAGCCTGTACAATGGGATGGCTGAATATTTCATTCGACAAGCTCCAGCCCTGCGCTATCTTTCCTTGGCAGACAACAGTATTCTAATGATATCCCACAAGATGTTCCAAGGGTCTCCTAGACTTGTGGAGCTAGATCTTCAGAGTAATATCATCATGGAAATAGAAGAAGGTGCTTTTGAGACTCTAGAGAACCTTTCCAAACTCAATCTCTCCATGAATTCAATCACTTGCATCTCTGATTTCAACCTCAGGCAGCTGGAGATACTTGACCTTAGCAGGAACAGCATTGAAACCTTCCACACTGCAACGTCAGATGATGAATATAGCTTAAGATGTTTAGATCTGAGTGAAAACAAACTGCTTCACTTCCCAGTCTTCCCCCAGGTAAATAAACTGGTAACTCTGAATTTATCAAAGAATTTAATCCAGCTGACCTCTGAATCCTCTCACAATAAAAGGGATTACATGGAAAATGAATGGCTAGATGCTTCTTTTCATATTCTTGATCAGAAACAGAGTAGAAACAAAAGTTCTCTTTCTTTATCCCAGCTTGTGTATTTAGACTTAAGTTATAATGAAATCAAATCCATCCCAGATGACTTCTTTGATTCAATGTTGTCCCTTCACACCCTTAATCTCAGTAAAAACTGTCTCCAGGCCTTTGCAGTGACTTATGACAGTGCATTGATCTCCCTAACCATCCTTGACTTGAGCTACAACGCCTTGCAGAACCTTCTCCTAGATGCTGGCACATTGACAAATTTGAAGGAGCTCTACATTCAAAACAACCACCTTCAGAGCCTGCAGTTTGATATCTTTTCAAGCCTTCCCAGCCTCAGCCTGCTTCATCTGCAGAGCAACAACATCAGCCTTTGCAGCATGTACTCAGGGTTAGCTAAACAAAGGCTTACTGGAGAGGAAAGAGGTTGTGTATCGTTTGTTGACTCTCCAGCTCTTCAGTCCTTGTACCTAGCTGACAACATGCTGAGCATCCTACCAGCATACACCTTCTACAAGACTTCTCTGATTGTCTTGGATCTCTCCATGAACCCTGGACTCAAAATAGAAGTCAAAGCTTTATCAGGACTGGAAAAGTCTCTGGAATATTTGTATTTGCATGGCAATAGCCTGATAGAGTTAAATATTGACTTGCCTTGTTTTAGTCACCTTAAACATTTAAACCTCTCTGAAAATCAGCTGAACTGGTTGCCTAAGTGGGACAGTGATTCTCCACTGGAAGTCCTGGACCTAAGGAACAATAGATTTAGTTCATTAGAGAACAGCAATATTTTAGCATTAGAAAATTCCCTTAGAAACTTGTATCTCACTGGAAACCCTCTCAACTGCTGTGGAAACATCTGGCTCTCCTCAATGATCCAGAACAAAAATGTCCAGATCCCTAATGTGGAGCACTTGACATGCCAGTACACTCAGAATTTTGGGTACCAGGAAGAGATGCACATTGGGAACATGAGACCAGAAGACTGTGAAAAGGAAGATCTGAAGAAAATCAACTTCCTCATTATATTAACCTTTGTGTTGGTTTTGTCGGTGATCGTCGTTGGCGTGGGTTCATTTCTTTGCTTCCGCAGGCAGAACTTCAGCCACCAGTTTAAAGCATAGGAACACAAAAATGCCTTGAAAAACTGAAGAAATCAGGTGCTACAGGTGGAGAAATGAAGGGCAAAAGTTCTCATCTTTGATTCTGAACTGTGGATTTTAGGGAGGTTTCAAATTGTCCCTGAACTGGAGGGAGAATCTGCTGGTTTGCACTTCATTCACAAGCAGATCTGCTTAAAAAGTTACTGCAGTGGTAGAAGAAGCCACTGTAAAGTCCTGCTGTTTTTATGGAGGGAGGGGATAAATTACACCAGGCCAAAAGAAAAAGCCCTTTAAAGGTCTTGAGACTTGTCACAGAGATACTTTGTGATGTCACCTTCACAGAAAGACTTCATGGAAATTGAGCTTTGTAAATGGAATAATAGGAAAATCCTTCTCAAAGCTATGAGATATTTTGATTTGGTCTGAGCTTTGCTTTTTCCTAACTGGTTAGCTCCTAACCCTTCTTCAACTTAAATCACACAAACCTATGCCATGGTGGGCCAAAAGACCATCTTTCACTCCGTGAGGTTGGTTGCAAACATCCCATGACTTCCAAACCAATGAGAATTTAGCTAAAAAAAAAATAAATAAAAATCATCACAGCTTGTGTCTACTGTCCTCATGGCTGTCAGTTAGAAAATCCACAGCTGACCATGGGAACCAAAGACTTTGGTGTTAGGAACTTCTTTAGGTACCTCCCTTTGCTTGTAGCATGTTGGTCCAGCCACTAAGGCAAGATATGAGAGGAAGGTGAGGTCAATTAGTCTGAGCATGTAATACCCATGAGGGATGTAAGAGAAATCTCAAGTGTAAAACAGCTGCACTCTACCTTACCCAGATCTGCTCAGAAGGTCACAACTCCACAGTCCAGCTCAAAGAGGAGAATTTTGCCCCTCTTGTGCAATACATATTTAACTGGGTTTAATGTGAAGAAATTCATCTCTGGGGTGGAAAGAAAAACCTTGGAGAATGAATTTCAACCAGCCAACATTGGACTGAAATCTTTATATTTCTAAGGGAAGAAAGCCCAACCTTTGGGAAGTCACTGCATACAGTTGCTTATCAATGCAAAAGAATTAATATATCTAGTTTTGAAGGTCACAGGAGGTTAGAGAACAAAATGGTGTTTTAAAGACACCAGTGTGAAACCTGAGAATCCTAGTCCTTACCCATTATTCAGACTAGGTGTCCTCTCTCTCTCCCTTAGAAGATAGTATGGTCTAGAGGACAGGCTGCAAAACGTGTAAGTCCTCATCCTGTGTTGGGTTTAACATGGCCAACTCCTTGTGTTGCTCAAACTGACACTGACATATGTTATGTCCATACTCTGACAGCAAATTAACCCTTTTGAGGTATAAAAGAAGCTCACCAATAGTGGAAGCCTTACCTTCTAACAGGCTTCAGAAAGAGCTCCATCAGGTTTTCTGTTCATGCCTGGAACTGTACATGAAGGTAACACAAAAGAAATAGAAGTCAACCCAAAACCTGTCCAGGTAAAGTAACTCAGAGTCAAATTGCTGCTCCATTTCTGGGTCTTCCAGCTAGTGAATGTCAAAATAAACACACTACAATAAATAAAAATGTATAATTCTATTTTTAAAGTAGTTATGCAAGAAATTGTCTGGTGGTTTCCATTGTGGAATTTTGTACAATAAAAAACGCCTTGAAATTTTGTAAAAAGCACAGGGTTGTGAATATATTAAAGCACCAGCTTGGAATGCTCCACAGATGAAAAGATATGTCTTCCTATTTTTCTATAACACCTTAGACCTTCACCTTCTAGCCCTGAAGCAGGGTCAGCTGCTCTGTTACCTTAGAGTACAACCCATGGCCAACAAAGAGATCTACTGAAGATGTAGGCACCAACAGTCAGCAGTTACAGAGCCTGTTCTAACACCTCTGCAAGCCAACACCACCCATGGGCTCAAGCTTTTATTCCTGCAGGAGAAAGCTGGCATAAGCAGCAATCTCAGATATTAGTTGGAAGGCTGATGCTGAAGCTTGGCTGCCATGATTGGAACTAGTTCAGAATCCAATGCCAGAGCCAAACCCATTTAATTAAGGGGTTTAACACTGCTTTTGTTTGGCTCTGCTCAAAGGAAGTAGTTGTTATTAATAAACATCTGGGACTAATTAGACTTCCATTGACTTCCCTGGGAGCAGAAACAGCTTTCTCGAGGAATAAGCCTCAGGAGTAAAGTGCGGCATGGCTTATTTGGATTTCTGTTAGCAGCACAAGCAACTGAGAAGTGACATGATCCAGCTCTGGCCAGTTCTGTTATTCTGGATGGGATGAGAAGCATGAAGGGAAAAAAACACAAATAAAGGAGCAAAGAGAAGGAAAACGGGGAGAAATGAGAGCTCTGTGATAACTGAGGTTGTTTAGGCTGGAGAAAAGGAACTCAGGGGAGATCTTCTCACTCTCTACAACTCCTGAAAGGAGGATGGAGCCAGGTGGGGGTTGGTGTCCTCTCCCAGGTAACAAGTGCTGGAATGAGAGGAAAAAGCCTCCAGTTGTGCCAGGGAAGATTTAGGTAGGACATTAGAAAAAATTTCTTCTCTGTAAGGGTTGTCAAGTTCTGGAATGGTCAAGGCTGCCCAGGGAAATGGTTGAATCAGCATCCCTGGAAGGATTTAATAGATGTATACATGTGATGCCGAAGGACATGATTTAGTGGTGACCTGGCAGGGGTGGGTTAACATTTGGACTTGATAATCTTAAAGGTCTCTTCTAACCAAAGCACTTCTAGGATACTATGATTATTCCTCAAAATTGGGATAATCAGATGACAACTCCAACTCTTGCCTCTCCTCTCTGCTTCTGTGCCTGCAAGAAGCCCAAACACCAAATTACTTGATCCTGCATCAAATGTAGCCTTTACTTACACATTACTGACACGTTACACACCTTTCCACCACTCAGCCTCATTGTCCTAATAGGTTGCTATGATACAGACTATCCCAAAAGCAATCCTCTGCAGTGGGATCAGATAGACATAAGTACTGGCAGCACTAGAAACACTCCCAAATAGAGTCCAGCAAGTCAGGACTGATGTTGACCATCTACAGAAAGTCAAGTCTCCATTTCCAAAGGCTTTGGAATCTCCTGCAAAGCCAGGACAAAACAATACCCTAGGAGAGCACCAGAGCTTCTGGCTCCAGACCTCTCTGCAGGGACCCTGCTCAACTGGGAGCCAGCCAAGGTGGGTTAGTATAAAACCCAGCAAGTGCCTCCTAACATCTGGGGAGCTAAGACCATCTGCTTTCCTATTCCTATCTATCCACCATGCCATTCAGTACCCTCTTCCTCACCTGAGGAAAAACCAAAACCAAAACCACAACCTGAATCCTCTATCTCCACAAAAGAGAGAGAAAAACCATGTCTTACCTTACACAGCAAGGCAGCCTGTGGCCCATATCTATTATTTTCCATGAAGAATTGCCTGTTGTTGTGCACACATGTGCAAAGGCACAGGCAGACACAAGCTAGAGTAAGAAACACATCCCTCCAGGACATCTTCTGTAATATGGTCCAACAGAAACTTCATGATGTTCAGCAAAGATCTACACCTTGAACAGAAGAAGCTTGTGCAACACTCCAGCTTAGGGACAACACCACTGGAAAGTAGTTTTGGAGAGGAGGACCTGAGGTTTAGGTGGCCAACAAGTTGCCCATGCATCAACATCATGCCCTAGAAACAACCAAATCTAGCTGCATACTGAGCTGTGTTTGCAAAAGCTTAGTTAGAAAGGCAAGAGATTAAGAGATGCTGTTGCTCTCCTCTTTTTGGCATATCTAGCACCACATCTGGTTGCTGTGTCCAGCTGTGGGCCTCGCAGTGCAAGAGACAGAGACTGACAAACTAGAGTGAGTCCAGCAGAGGCAACCTTGATGGTCAGGGGGCTGCAGTGTGTGATATCTGAGAAGGGGATGGGGGGAATTAGACTTGTTCAGCCTGGAGGAGAGGAAAATCTTGGGGGGAGCCCCTTTACCAGTACAGGAAAGGCTGTTACAAAGATGACAGTCTCGGCAACTCCCAGGAACATTGATTTAGAGGACAAGATGTCACCACTAAGACTTGCAACTGGGGAAGTTCAGGCTAAGCAGAAAGAAAGAAAGAATTCTGCACACTGAGAGAGGTCAAACCCTGGCAAATCCTTGGAGATTTTCAAAGCTTGTCAGGGCAAGGCCCTGAGCAACCCCTTCTGACATGGAGGTTGGGCCTGCTTTGCTCAGGTTGCTCTCCAGAGGTCCCTGCCAATCTGAATTCTTCTCCAGGTCCTTGTAAAAGAAGAACAGATGGTGCACTTAGGTGAGGAACAGAGAAACCTCTGAGCAGCATAGCCTGCTGGTGGTACCTAGCCCCTGCTCTAGAAGGGGCTTGGCCGGAGAAGTCTACAGAGAGATGACAGAAGTGCCTGATGATGTCAGATGTAGGCAGAGTTAGGCAGATCATGGAAGTTTGAGCTCACATAATGTTTCCTCTTTTTTTCTTTCATTTTTATGGGTCAAAATGAAAAATAATCTTTTCCTAATTTTCCACGAAAATTCCAAAGAAACATGAAGTTGGGAAATGTTTGCTTTGCAAGGCTACAGAGCTTCCCCTTGGATTCAGCTATTCCTGCTGCAGCAAGCACATTCTCACACAATTCAAAGAAAATAAATCATTGCAACATTCAGTTTGCTTTTATTATCTTTGTTCTAGGGAAGATGAGGAAATATTTCAATCAGTGAAGGCTAAATAACATCTTCCCTCCCCACCAATTATCACTAAATCAAATCAAAACAAAATAAAGTAAAAATGAAATGTTAGGGCTGTTGAGACTAAGTAAATCTTCTTGTGTTTGAACACATCAAGTAGTGCTGGGACACAAAAGAAATAGAAAATAAAATAATGGTTTTAACCTTCTGAAATTCCTGAAGAGATCTAAGAGGTAAGATTTTCATTCAGAATTATTTTTTAATGTAAAACTTCCTTCCATCATGAGTGTCTGTATTGTAAGGAGTGGTTTTATATATATATTTATATGTTATTATTATTATATATTAATATATTATTATTATTATTTATATATATTATTATTTTTATATATATATATAAATACATAAAATATCTACAAGTTTTATGACTCCCTTGCCTTTCACTTGAAAACGCTGTAACAAAAAAAATATATTCTGGCAACAGTCATGGATTGAAGAGTTTCAAAACCTCAGCTTCGTTAATTGCTGCTTGCTCTTGGAAAAAGCTTTTTGTAGCAGACCATAACATATGTTTCTTGCCTTACATATGTGATCCAAGACCATATGTTTCCTCTAATCTGTCCCTTGTGTTTCACCACAGATTCCAGTCAAGTTATTGTATCGGTGATCTGGACCCATCAGCCCTAAATTGAGCTCCTTTCCTCTTTGGGAAGAGTCATGCCAAGGTCCAGAAATGGGTTTGGGTGCTTTAATTGCCATTTCAGGTATTTAAGTCCAAAAAAAAAAGAAATTATATCCTTCAGTCCTTGTTCAGCTGCTGATTCTCCCATCTGATGCCTGAAGTCTGTAGAGGATTCCAATGTTGAAATTCCCTGTTCATTTAACAGGCTGCTCCTTGGCATGTTCAGAGATGCCACAGACAGCACAGAAGCAGCCATATCTATGCAAGCCCCAACACGCTGAGCATCCTTCTGCCACGTCTCCTAAGTGGGTAGATATTGCTGAAGGATCACTGCTGGATAAAGCTCTGTACAAAGTGTACCTGGAAATAGAGCTTGCATCATAACTCTGTGCCTAGACTGCTGGTGCACTTCTCCTCCCTAACCAGACATGTCTTCTGCTCCTCAAGCAGTGTCCTCCTTGCCAGTCCAAGAGGAGTCCTAGGTGGACCCTATCAATTTATCCTCAAGGAGTACATAAGTAATCTCTGGAGGAGGAATTCTGCCCTCAACACAATGGATTGGCCACTGGGACTGCAGAAGGCAGAGTGGAACACCCTGACTGAGACACTTGGGAGGTACCATGCTCCAATAATGCTTAATTAAAGCAATTCCCTTCCTGCAGAGAAGAAAACTACATCACAATGTGCCACACTCTACATGGTGCCCTAAGCACTATGCTCTAGGAGAAAAGAGAAAGAAAAGCCACTACAGCCTCCAGTCACTGTGTTTCAGGAGGAAGGTCTAGGGATGTGAACTACCAGTAGCCAGTGCTGTCTCTCTCTAGAGCCCAGATTAAGGCTAATTTTTCTTAACATCCAATCTAAACCTCCCCTGGTGCAACTTGAGGCCATCTCCTCCTCTTGTACTCTGGTAACCTGGGAGAAGAGCCCTACCCCCATTTCACTTCAACCTCCTTTCAGGTAGTTGTAGAGAGTGAGAAGGTCTCATACACATCCTACCACTCTTCAGTAGACCTCTGGACTCACACACACAAAGTACTGTTAGATGTCTCCTAGAAGAGTACCTGAGTGATGTATGGTTAAAGAAAGCACTTGCTGTGCTCTGGGGAGCAAAGCCTTCAGCATCCCAATTTTTCTCACCACTTTTTATTTCACAACTTGCCTGTTGGGATTTTAGGTCTTATGCAAGAGTTGTTATGGGAATAAAGTCTTATCTCAAAGGAAGATCTTGCTTTCTTTGGATCAAATAAAATGAGTAGGTCACCCTGACTTTCCTCCCCTAATAATAACAAAGCTTTATTCAATTAATAAAGTTCTAAACCATTTAGCTAAGCCCTGCATACAAACATTCAAAACTCTCTTGCTTTTCCACTGCACCATTCAGATACCCTCACAAATCACAGATAAAGACACAACACACTACCCAGGTTGGGAAGATAGAGCAATCTTTTTTCTGGTTACGTCACTGGAGTTTTTGGAAATATCTCAGCCATAAAATGAACAAGGTCAAGTTACAATCTATTCCCCAGCCAAGCCCTCATTCCTCTCCACACCTCTCCTTGCTTGTGAAGTGGTTTAAACCATCCTCATGTTTTCTGGATAAATGGGACAGGCTAAGACTATGTCCAGTACCATTTACATCCTGTCCAGGGATGATTTGTTATGTCATGAGATCCATCTCCATAGCAGCTGCTCCTATCCCTCTACTGCTGCCTTGCTCTGCAGGGCTCCCAAATGTGCTCCTCAAGATCTTTCTCTCAAGCATGAGGTTACAAAACCTGGCAACATTTTCCAGCCAGACACTGTGAGAGAGTTCAGAGGGTTCAGCAGCAACTGGGAAAGGTGTGAGAAATGGGACCTCTGCAGAAAGGTTATGAGAATTGGTTCGCAGTGGAAGGGGGACAAAGGAAAGCAGATAAACAGAAATAGATGTCTTAAACATTCTGAAGCAGCAGGGAAGGACAAAGAAACACATAGAAAATGTAAGTCAAATGTTGGGTGGGTTTTTTTTACAGCCTTGGGTGGTGGAGTAGATATAAATGTGTGTTGGGATCAATCCTGAACCCAGGGGACCCAGGAGAGAATGCCTCCTGGAAGAGGCTTTGTGCATGGGGAAGGGAACAGATGCTTTCCCATCAGTTTGGACTTGCAGATGTTGGAATGTAAATTATTCACTACTTCTGAGGCAACTCTTAATGATCCTCAAGAGTTTTCAGATCAGCCTGAGTGCCTGAAGCCTTCTGCTTCCACGAATGCAGAATGTGCTGGCTTCTCCCAGGAAAATTCAACAAGCATATTGGATACGCTGCCTGCTTCCTACTTGGGAGCAACTCTTGGCTGGGATAGTTTCACTTACACCAGTCAAGATACTGCTGCTGTAGATGCTCACTTTCTGCTCTACAAATGGTACCAACAAAATATGTGGCACTGGCCATCACATCAAGTGATCCTCAGTAGGTCTGAAGCACCCAGCAGCTTTTGGGACTGTGCACAGAGGACAACTTGGGTGCAAGCCAATGACACCATCAAAAGTTAAGATTTGTACAGTGTATTCATTCTTTTAATTAATTTATCACTTTTTCTTCCCTAGCTGTTCTCTTTACTCCATCCAGACCACTGCCTTCCTCTCCCTCTGGATTGCTCTCTTCCCTTTCAAGCTGTCTATCTCAAACGGGACATAAAGTCAGCAAAGCTGGATCTCAAGCTGAATAGTTGAGTGGACTGGAGATTATTTCAAGGAATTTATGCATCCATATGTCATCAAGAGATGATGCTTCTCTTCCATGAAAAATATTATGAATAATAATATTTATTAGGAAAAAAATCTGCTCTAATTGGAACAGTCACTTGAATGCACCAAAATATTATCATATCAGTCAAGTTTGTATTCTAAAGGATACAGGCAAGCATGAATTATGGGCTGGCACTGTGTCAAAAATGTAGCTATTGTTCTCAAAAACAGGATGCAGAGCAAGGGGAAATGGAGTCTAGTCTTGACTGATCATAATACAGGCATAAAAACCCCACTGTAGACTTAATGAAAAGGTAGAAGGTCAGATCTTCATGGGAGAATGTTTTTTTATTATTATCCTGAATCTGATGATTTCCACCATGTAATGGTCTGCATCACCAAGCGTAGCTGGAAGTATTAGTTTTATCCATCAACTTGGGGAGTGTCTTACCCATAGCACACATGGAAGACTTCAAAGAAGCAACTGATAAATTATAAACTTGGAAAGTTCCTTTTAAGACAGATTTTTCCTCTGAAGTTAAATAAAATTCACTTGAAAATCAATTGTGGAATAAGAACAATTTTTTGCACTCCTCAGGTGAGAACTAATCCACGTTACAGACACACTGAGACTTCTTCAAAGGTCAGGAGTGCCATATATTAGGTGTGTATCAAAACATGTCTGAAGAGTTTCCAGCCAAACCCAACCAAAAATGGGTAGAGAGAAACACAACCTGGCTCCTTCCATAGATGGGGATGATCTGCATCAATCCCTTCAAATGCACAGAGAAACTGTGCAAGGTGTGGAGTTCTGGGCTCCCCAGTTCAAGAGCGATGAGGAACTACTGGAGAGAGTTCAGAGTTTCTCTACAACTACCTGAAAGGAGCCTGGAGTGAGATGAGGCTTAGTAAATAAGGATGGGATGGAGCCAGTTTTGTTGCCAATTCACATATATCAGTGGATGTCCTGCCTAAAGTCTGCACTAGGTGTGGTCCATTCCTTCCCAGGGAGGAAGAGTGACCCAGACCTCACCAGGCTTTCTGTTACCTCTGCAATATTATGGTTACACTGCAGCAAAACAAAGAGGTGGATGGGGCAGGGCTGAGGCTTGGGAGCTCCCTGGGAGCAATCACAGCCCTTTGCTCACTGTGTCCTGCATTGAGGAGATAGGCTGGGAGGGGTGAAGGAAGGCTTCACAGCAGCCCAGGGGAGCAACTTTACTCATGCAGACTCTTTGACTGCCTGCTCCTAAGTGGGGCTGTTTAAGAGATAAGCAGTTCCCTGATTATCAGCTGCAGAAGTGAGAGTTGTTTTAACTAGCCAAATATTACACTTTTTTCCTCACACTGGGAGGATTGTCCTTATTGGGGAGGCTTGAAAAATACCCCAAAAGGGGCATGAGAAATCAGCTGGGGTGCAGGCAGAGGTAAAGCAAGGTAGCAGACATTTTTCTCCTGGGGTACTTTGAAGTCTTCAGGCTCTACGTGCCAGGTAGTAGAGGGACAATCTGACCAGACTAGGGTCCATGTGGACATAGGGTGCAGGGCAGTGGTTTTCACTGTTTCTACCCAATTATTAATGATGACTGCAAGGCAGAACAAACTGTATTCCTTCTGGCATAACTTCCCTTGGGCTGTGTCCTTGCTCCCCATCCAGGTGGCTCTCACTTGCTGCAGAGCTAGAAGGATCTCTGTTGTATTCAGTTTCCCCCTAAATTCTGGTTCAAACCCTAGTTCATATGAATGGTATTGCTGAAAGGGCAGAGCTGTGGAGGAGAGCAAGTACCTATCATCAATAGATCATAATGGAACTCATGGATTAAGAATCATTTTGGTTGGAAGACACCTTTAAGATCATCAAGTCCAACCATTAACCCAACACTGCCAGGTCACCACTAAACCATGTCCCTCAGCACCACATCTCCACAGCTTTTCAATTCCTCCAGGGATGGTGATGCCACCAGCATTTAACTTAATCATCAGTAATAGCTAAGCCCTCTTTCACCCAAGGTGAGGCAAACCTCTGCACTCCTCTGTAATTACTGGACTCTCATCAAGCATTGAAATGGAGCCTGGGAGGAGTTAATTGAGTGTAGAAGTGTAGGTGGAAATTGGACATAGAAGCTGTGACTCACAGTCACTTGCTCTATATCCCTCCATTGTTTGCACTGCTTGTACTGTTTGCAGAGCTCCTATTTCTGAAGGCTGGCAGCTTTAGCTAGCCCAGTAGAAACTACACAACAATCTGGGATCAACACCAGAGTAAAAAATACCCTAAAGACTAACCAATACATGTGAAGAGCAGTTATCTCACATCCCGACTATGAAAGGTGGTCAGGTTGGAGAGGTTGCTCTTCACAATAAGGTTCATTGATGGCATAACCAGGACAAAAAGAGAAGAAAAAGGACCACTTGGGGTTTTGGTTGTGTATTCTAAGAGAGGATGGCAGGACTCCAGGCAGGGCATTACTGCCAAGTCAGACAGGAAAGGTGAGAACCCGTTAAGGAAATGGAAGGAGTATGAGGAGAACTACAGACAATAGGAGACTGTTCATGCAGAAGGAAAACAAAAACCAAAGGCCCACCCTCCCCAAAACCTGTGCTTATACATACACAATATTTACTTAACATGTCCTAAGCCACTCAGGCTTCTATGGCATGAAAATATATTACAAGTTGCTACTGAGACTAGGGAATGCAGATAGGTATTTTGAGCCCATTCCACCTGAGATAGAAAAAAATCCAGTTTTAGAAGATTATCAGCCTCAACTCCTACTGCAGAAGGTAGATTTTGATGGGACAACCTTTGGTTATTGTATGAAACGTTTTTGGACAAGATGTGATATCAGGAACACTGGAAAGGAAAAGGAAGGAGAGAAAGGATTAGAGAAAGGAAGGAAGGAGAGAAAAAGAAGTAGATGGAGCTCCCTGAAGAAGGCTTTCTGAAGGATAAATAGGCTTCCCTGTCCCAAATAATATTGTAAAAATAATTTAATCAAAACTTGGAGTTGTACTTTCATTCCAGAGCCACCCAACCTATGAACTTCCTAACCATGGTTATCGGATAGGGAAAAGCTTGTGATGCTGCCTTGGTCCTCTGTCCAGCTCAGCACAGTTAAGACTTCACCTGCAGTGCTTGGTCCAGCTCTGGAGTTCTCAGCACAAGAGAGACATGAACCTTTTGGATTGGGTCCAGAGGAAGACCACAAAAAATGATGAGAGTGCTGGAACACCTCTGCTGTGAGGACAGGCTGAGAGTTGGGGCTGTTTAGCTTAGAGAAGAGAAGGCTCCAGGGAGACCTTCTTGAAGCCTTTCAGTATATAAAGGGGGATTATGAGAAAGATGGGGACCATCTTTTTAGCAGGAACTTACTGCAAAAGGACAAGAGGTGATGGTTTGAAACTAGAAGAGAGAGATTTAGACTAGATAAAAGGAAGAAAATTCCAGGTCAGGTTGTTTGAGGCTCTGAGCAACCTGCTCTGCTTGCAGATGTCCCTGCTGACTGCAGGAGGCTGGACTAGATGGACCTTGAGAAATCCCTTCAACTCCCAAATACACCATGATTCTATGATTGAAATGCATAGCTGAAAACAATTTTGCAGTAGTCCTGATGAAACACAAAGCAGATGCCTTCAAGAAGCAGAAACAGAGCAGAGCTGAGTGATGCCTTTGTGGCACTGACGACTTTGATCTGTGTTTCAAAGAGTGAACTGAGAGTGGATCTGCACTTCCAAACATGGTGTCTGCTTCCTTCTTAAAGGAGTTATCCAAAACACTGCATTTGGCGTTTGTTTTCCTATAAACTATGTAAAAAACCTACACATTGTTCCTTATAATCTCTTCCCTTATTTGTGTTCAGAAATGTTTGTTTCCAGTTTTGACTCCTAGCACATATGTCTTTGATATTTTGCTGCATGGCCTCAGATTTATCATGTTCTAACTTTGGGATTCCAGTCTCAGGATATGTCATTTTACACTTGAAACCTTCCACTTACTCCTATAGCATCAGCTAAGGTTGGAAGGAGATCTGGGGACAACATATTAAGTCCAGACAAAGCATAAGTACATCTAGCTGAGAACATCAAAAGCTCTAGGAGTCAGTCTTGAAAGGATCCAACAAGAATCATTGCAATTGGAAAATGTGCAGTTTAGATCTCAGAGTTTCCAGGACATGTAGATGACATTGTAACACAAAAAAAGATTACAAACATGTGTTTGGGCTTTGACAGAAAATGGGAAACTATCAGGAAAAAAAAATATGGGAGAATTAGTTTGATTCTCAAAATCTTACTTCCCATGACAGCAAAGTTTCATAATGTGTTGAGCTGAGGGGGGAAACATCCAAAAGGAAAAGCTTCATAGCTCATTAATGAGTGAAATGACAGCAGAAGTTAACCATGCACTGACACTGATAATTAGAAACATCAGCAAGCATCATGCAATGGACTCTCATCAAAGGAGTCTTCTATTAGACAAATCCACAGATTACAAAGGGAGGCTGTTAATGATGTAGAGAAATTGCATAATAAAGTAATGATTAACAAACCATCATCTAAAATCTTGCCATAAACACTCGAGTAGTTTCCCTTTATTGTGTGTAATGGTTGCCTTCTTGTTCCTTTCCATAATGTTTTACTTTCTTATACACTTTGAAAAAAGTTAGTGAAATAACTCTGAGGTTTTAGGGCTGTATGTGCACTTCTATTATTGAAAAATCCTCTAAAAAAACCCCAAAACAAACACAGAAGAGGTGTGCTTTGACCTGGGAGCTCTGATGGAATCAGAATGAGACATTTATGACAATGAGACTGAGAAAAAAAGTGCAATTTCTAGGAAGTGTCTTTCACTTCACTCTGTAGAAAAGTGGATTTTTGTTCCTTGTTCATTTTTCCCCCCATTTCTTTTCTTTTTTAACAGAGCTCAAAAAAACTTTCCATAGAACTCACCACTAATTTTCAAATGTAGAGAATTCAACTTGCCCAAGTAGACCCTTTTAATGCCCATCTCATTGTGATAGGACAGTAGCAGCACTCCAAATCTTGAGCATCATAGAAACCATCCTGGCGTCAACTTGAAATGACAGAAACACTCTTCCTAGTGCCATCAGCTGAATCTTTGAGATGTCCTTCATCCACTGAGCCCTGCTGGAAGGATAACAACAGCAGGTGGGAGGGAAGGCTGATCACCTAGCTCTTCCTATTTCATTTCAGCTTTGCAATAATTTTCATGTCACCTTTGAATCAAATTAAGCATTTAAGGAGGGACAGTTTGTCACAGAATGATATGAAGTTACAAGGGACCTCTGGAGATCATGCAGTCCAACTCCCCTGCTAAAGCAGGGTCACCCACAGCAGCTTGACCACCATCATCTCCAGACACATTGGGAATCTCTCCACAGGAGACTCCACAAGCTCTCTGGGCAGCCTGGGCCAGGGCTCTGCACCCTCACAACAAACAAGTTTCTCCTCTTGTTCAGGTGGAACCTTCTGGGTTCCAGTTTGTGCCCATTGTCCCTTGTCTTTTCCCAGGCACCACTGAGCAGAGTCTGGCCCCAGCCTCTTGCTCTGCCCTGTACAGTTTTGCTCTTGCTCAGCATTCAGCAGATCTCCTCTGACTCTGCTCTTCTCCAGCCTAAGCAACCCCCAAGGCTTTCAGCCTTTCCTCCTCCCAGAGATGCTCCAATCCTCTCAGCATCTCCTAGGAGACTGTGTGGGGACACAGGTCACCTCTTCAGGACCTTCCCAACTTATATCTTTATATGACTATATGAAATCAAGATCACTTTTTGGAATAGCCTCTTTCACAGTCAGTCTTCTAACAGTGCCTTTTCTTCTCTACTGGCCAGAAAAGGGAGCTCAGACAAGTATCCCTATCACATACATCTGTATTTAATCTGGCAAATCCCAATAAGCTTCAAGCAGAAAGCACATCTTGTGCAATTTTCTCAAATATTTGCAGTTTTGATAGTGCTGGTAGGTATCTCCTACTTACTAGCAAAGAAGAAATGTCTCCAAAGCTGTTGCAAGGCACATGATGTTTATTAGAAGTGTCTCTGATAATCTGCCCTTGAGTAATAATGTGTGAGGTTGAAGAGCAACCTCACAGTTTATCATGCAGGACACTTTCTGGTTGTCTGAAAGCCAGATGTTTCAGCAAGAAGATGATGAGCACTGAGGAGACAGAACGTTTGAAGGTAGGATGATAAAAAAATGAAAACTACAGTCTCCAGAATCTTAGGTGATTATAAATCACAGTGGGCTTCTTCAAAGAGCACCAGGAACCAAATTCCATTTATATCCTCCATCTAAATGAGCTTTTGTAACAGTGAGAATAGTTACTTTGAGCAAGCAGGAGTTAATTGTCTAGTGGGATGAAAGCAAATGTGTTTGGATCTTATCAATGATTATCAGCAGCTAAAGGGTGGGAGCAAGAGGCTGGGGCCAAACTCTACTCAGTGCTGCCCAGGGAAAAGACAAGGGACAATGGGCACAAATTGGAACCCAGGTGGTTCCACCTGAACAAGAGGAGAAACTTGTTTGGTGTGAGGGTGCAGAGCCCTGGCCCAGGCTGCCCAGAGAGCTTGTGGAGTCTCCTTCTGTGGAGAGATTCCCAATGTGTCTGGAGGTGATCGTGGTCAAGCTGCTGTGGGTGACCCTGCTGGAGCAGAGGAGTTGGACTGCATGATCTCCAGAGGTCCCTTCCAACCTCTACTATTGTGTGATGCTTTGATTCTGTGTTTCTGAGCAGCACGAATATTGCTGTAAGTCTGAGGGGAAACTCCTGCAATCTCCTTCAAAACTAAATCTTGCCTTTATCTCCACAAGGAACAACCCTCCAAAATTTGCACAGCCAAAGGGAGAAGGGAAATCGCTCAGAAGTATTTACCCCAAAATACACTGACTCTTGATGAGCAGGAGAATCTAAGAGACCTTTTTAAGACCTTTTTCCTTTAGGAATCATCTTTCTGCAGCCCTAAAATTGAGAAACAGCATGCAAGCTATCACACACTAGTGTAGGACCTACTACAAAAATGTGTCATCTTGCCTGGGTCTATTTCATGCCACATGAATTTTTACTGCATGTCAAGCTCTGGTGCCGAGGGAGAAGGACTATGTTACTCAGCTTTTTGTTGAGAGGAGAGGTGTACATGGTGAAATAGCTTTCTATAAAAGGGCCTAGAAGGATATAAACCCAATAAACAAGCCTGAGAGCACTCCAGGTCTGACAGAGTGCTGAGTAAACCTGAGTCACGGGAATCACAATAACTCCTTGGGCAGAAGCGCAGGAGCTCACTGGGAGGAAGGAAACAAGAAGCACCAGACAACTCTTGGCACACACACACACCCCAATCCTTGCCTGGATCAACCTCAGAAGGTGTCTCCACAAGAGCATTGCAAAGGAATATTCTCTGTTACCCCCTTTGCCCCCACTCCAGGAAGGAAAAAGGAATTAACACAGAGAGAGAAAGACTTGGGGATTGGAAATGAAAACTTAAACTCCTTGAATGCAAATAATAACAATAAAATGAAATACATAAAAATATATACAGAACCAACACCAAGCAAACCCCCCCCCTTGATGGCAACTGTGTCATCATCACCACTGATGCTGTAGCAGAAAGACTCACCAGAAAATGGGCATCAGACTCAGGAGCTGGATCCTGGAAACTAGAGTCAGGAATTCTTGGATTGAGATGGAAGGAAGAATAGACAGAGTCCTGCAGCAGCAGAACTGGGCTGCTGATCCTCACTAGGAAAGTTCCCAGTTCACCACTCCAGATGGCTCAGGTGATCAAGCCCCAGGAAGGGTAGGGATCCAGACCTCTCCTTTTTTGTATTTGCTGTCAATTAGGTGATAAATAGCTTAATCATGCACCTGCCTAAACCATGCTATGATTTTATGTTTCTGTGTTTCTATTATTCCATGGTTCTATGAGTATAGTTTATATATCCTTTGTATATTATAGGTTCTTCTTGCAAAAGAAACTGACATCAGGGCTGATGTTACATCCTTGATTAAAAACCATAAAGCAATGACATTTTTCATCAGGACAAAAACTGTTCTCCCAGATACAAATTTTTTCCTGAAAAAATAATTCTGATTAGTCACAGCTTCAATATGTGAGAGTGAAATAGTTATCTTTGGCTGATTGCAAGTGATATTATGAGCTATCTTCGTATTTGAAAAGTGACTCAGAAGCCCTGATGCTCATCTTCGAACCTTTGAGACAGTGCAGAAGGTCAACAACATCCTTAGGCTGTACACTGACCATTTTCTATGGAAAATAAAAAAAGGCTGAGGATGAGCAAGGGAAAAACACAGGTCTTCCAACTCAGCAATGGATTAACTTTCCATGGGGCTCAAAGCACCACAGCAAGTTGCATGACACATGTAAGTGTGCACAGGAGTTTCCTACAGCTCAATGTCATAACCTCACTCCTTTAGGGTTCAGTGACAATGGCAGGGATTAGGAACATCTCAATCCTCTGGCATGAAGTGTTCTTCATAGTAGAGGCAGGATGAAATACAGAGTGTTCTCATGGGGCCCAGGATGGACAAACTCCCCACAAAGAAACCCCACAAAGATTGTGACTCTCTAGTCCAAGTACAACACACATTCCTGACCTCCCTCCCTCCTCTAAATTAAGGACAGTTCACTAAAACTCTCAATAATCCTTCCAAAACACAACAGCCCACTCCATCTCCTTCTCCCCCAGAGAGAATGAGAGAGCAAACACATGACACATTAGTCATGGGCTGTAAGATCAGAGGGGACCATGGTGATCATCTTGTCTGACTTCTTGCGTAAGAGGCTATTAGGCTTCTGGCAGTTAATTCCTGTTAGAAATGGAGAAAAATGTCCTGTGGTGATTTGGGGAATTGCTAGAAATGGAAATTCAATCACATTCTCTGTTCCAAGCTGCCCAAATGACTTGTTACACACCTCTATTTCAAACCTCAATTTGTCTAGGTGCATCCTCCAGCCTTTAAGTTTCATTCCACTTCTGCCTCTAAGACTGAAAATTCTCCTAAATCATCTTCTGAACAAGCTCTGTGAAGATCTGATGAAGACATTTTTCTTCCTCTAGCTTTGACAGCTACATAGCCTGAGCACCTCATGCCTTTTGCTGCAAGGCAAGTTTTTCAACACCTGAATTATCCTTGGTTCTCTTGCCTGAGTGTTTCCAAGCTTGGTTGGTTAGGTTTGAGGTTATTTTAAATAGAACCTGAAAATGAGAACCTCATTCTGGAAAGAGTGTTATTGAATTGAAACAGAAGAAAGCTGACAGTTCCCCCACATATGCACTCTGAGATGCCATCAGATGATTATGCTCATCTCAGCAGCAACCTCCCAAGTCTCTTCCAGCCTTGTTGCCTTCCATTATCTTCTTCATCCTGTAAGTGTGCCTGTCAGTTTTGATTCTTTAGATATGGTTTTATGTTTTCTCATGCTATAAATTTTCCCTCTTGATCTCCTTTTTCCAGTGTCTGTGTCATCTGTTAATAACTGAGGATGGTTTTGAATGACCCCAAGGCTTTGATAGGATTCTTAAACTGCTTGCAAGTCAGGAACATCTCTTCCCAAGACCTGGTGTTCACTAAGGATATGAGTAGGGAATGAGAACAAAAGTAGCAGAATATGGAAAAGCTGCTTCTTATTTATGAATATTATATCTGGAAACTGATGTGATTCTTCAAATGCAGGTTCTTTGTTTAACTTTGTGTTACATGGAACAGAAGTGCTGTTTGGTATCATTACCTTCTCATATCAAGTTTGCATCAAGAAGACATTTTTCCAGTCTTGGATAGATCACCACTTGAAACACAACATGTTTCCTTCTCTGGGCAGAATTCCATTGGTATGTTCCCAGTCCCCTCTTTGCACAAGGATTGTCACTAGTCCTGTGGTTCTTCTCACCCATAGAGAAGGCACTCAGCTTTCCTGCTTACTGTGCTGTCTCTCTTGGAGACAACACAATGCTGATCCTTTACTCCCTGCTGATTCTGGGATCTCTCCTCAGCTGGACAGGAGTTTAGGAGCTGGTCTGAAGTTGAGCATGAGCCTGAGGCTCTGCTTTCTGCTGTGGGACCTGACTCAGCTGTTCCAGACAGGTCTTTATCCTCATGCAGCCAGCTTTGAAGAGTTGTTCCAGCTCAACAGTAACAAGGGAAGTCATTAACACTTGACAGCATTGATTAGAAGCAAGCAAAAAAAAAAAGTATGTGTCAAATACAGGAGCTTCATGTCCCTCACAAGCTCATTTCCAGCCAATGTCCACAGATCTTTCTCCAAGCTACTACAAACAACACCATTTCCTTTGATCCCAGACCACTAGAGATGTTGATCTGAGTTGGCTTACCACAAAGCACACATAGCTTTGACCTCAAAACCACCCCACTGGTTTGGTCATTGAGGAGATAGAACTAAGTCAACCCCTTCAAATTGACAATTGTGTGGGAATGTCCCAAAACAAAGACTTTCATCCTCCAAGTCTGGGTCTGACCCAGGAATGAAGCAGAACAGAACTCAAATTCCTCCCTGAAATATTAAAAAAAATTAAAAATGCTCAATTTGAGATGAATGTCATAGCTTTCAAAGAAAAAAAAAGACAAACTTGGTTAAAACAAGATCAGCTCCAAGTGCAGCTAGTGACATGATGCCCATTGCATTCCTCAGTGGCTATAAATCAGTTATCTGAGGAGCTGTTACACTTGTGTGTGTGCATATAAATATCACAGGCAGAGAGCTGAGTTCCGATTAAAGGCAATTCCTAGCTGAAAAAAAAATATAAATACTAATAGTACTAATAAAATTTGGAGGGAGCTTGACTGGTGACCCTGAGGGTCTGGTGTGTAAGCTGTTTCTATGAGTCAAAGTGGAGGCAGTGTTTTTGCATCTGGAAAGCAGAGTTGCAGAGCTTGATTTAGGAATATTTAATTATTCTTGTCTTTCATTCCTGAGTTTCCTCTTTACAAAGGAGAGACATCTTAAGAAACACACAGGTCAGACTTGTAGCAGTTCAAGCCAGACAGGTCAGCAGGGCCCTCCAGAAGCTCCCTCCATTGGCTTGCCAGGACTGGGACTGTTGAGCACAACTGACCCAGCCACCACCAGCCCAGACCCATCTGACTCATCTACCTCCTCAATTCCTTGAAATCCCAGACACTGCCTAATGCCAAGAGGAAGCCCATTGTGTAGTGCTCTTCCTCAGCTCTACTGCTCTTTGCTATCACAGCTTATTCACCTCTGCTCCTTATAGGATGGTGGGTTCCTGGGGAAGCTATGCTTGGAAAACACCCACTGTTAGACCATGGACTTTCCTGGCAATGCCAGGAATTGAGGCTTCTACAGGATTTCACCTTTGATTTATTGCCCTGGGTTTTGATGGATGTTTTATGAGTTATGTCAAGCAATGGGTGAAAACAGCTGGGCCACCTCTACTTTACTTGGAAGAGCATGTCTCTGCCAGAGTGTCCAAGAGGACTACTCTAAGGGGTTGCAGGAAAAGACAGATACCAGCTTATGATCTTGTGAGACTTGCTGTCCATCTATGACTTCTTTCATAGAAAGAACTTCTTATCAGCACCAGGTTGCTGATAGCAGTTCCAGCTGGTAGAAGTTCTGGGTGGCATAAGTCCCGTGGAGTGAGGGTAGGAGATCCCCAGTCTGGATGAAAAGTCCCCAGACCATGGGTGCAAACTGTCCCAATCCCTCCCCAGAAGAGCCATCACCAGTGAGACATTTGTGTGAAGACAAGGAAAACAGCACCCTGCTCACAGTCTGAGGTGGCAGGTGCACATACCCTCAACACCTGAGCCACCAACCTTCCAGTCCCCACACACCTGTAGACACATTCTCCTCCCAGGATAACTGAGCACCACCCCCACCTTCAAGTCCCTCCCCACAATCCAAAAACAGTAGGCATATTTGGGGAAAAAGGAAAAGAAAAGGTGGATACCAGAGTCCTTTGTGTAACCCAGGACAACAACGCACAGTTTGTTCCTTCTGGGGAAAAACATGCTGCTATCTCATGATCTGGGCCAAACTGTCCATCCTGTCTGCAACTCTGAGAATTCAGGAATTTCAGAAGTAAGGACACACTGGTCCATACCACCCTTGAGTTTGCGGTGACCTTCCTCCAGGGCTGGGAGCAAGGATCAGAATGTGTTCACTATTCCCCTTTCCTGATTTNCTTTACAGAAGGATCTGGACAGCTTGGATCAATGGGATGTAGCCAATGGGATGATGCTCAAAAAGCCCAAGTGCTACATCCTGCACTTGGGTCACAAGAACTCCATACAATGCCGCAGGCTTGGAGAAGAGTAGCTGGAAATCTGCCTGGTGGAAAAGGACCTGGAGGTGTTGGTTGACAGCAGCTGAAGATGAGGNCCTGAGCCACCAACCTTCCAGTCCCCACACACCTGTAGACACTTTCTCCTCCCAGGATAACTGAGCACCACCCCCACCTTCAAGTCCCTCCCCACAATCCAAAAACAGTAGGCATATTTGGGGAAAAAGGAAAAGAAAAGGTGGATACCAGAGTCCTTTGTGTAACCCAGGACAACAACACACAGTTTGTTCCTTCTGGGGAAAAACATGCTGCTATCTCATGATCTGGGCCAAACTGTCCATCCTGTCTGCAACTCTGAGAATTCAGGAATTTCAGAAGTAAGGACACACTGGTCCATACCACCCTTGAGTTTGCGGTGACCTTCCTCCAGGGCTGGGAGCAAGGATCAGAATGTGTTCACTATTCCCCTTTCCTGATTTATGATTGTGATTCCCAACATAAGATGCTTGGCTTGCATCTCAGAAGCTATTCCTGGAAATATTGCATATCTCATACTTTTGTCTGTCCTAGAAGTCATTCTCAGGTCAACATGAGCCAAACAGTGTATTTTGAAGTCAGGAGGATAAAGGAATTTGGAGGGGGTTTTGCTTGTTTGACTGACTCCAGACCTATGGCTTGCCAGCAGGACCCAAAAACCAAGGTAGTTTGTAGAATGACACAAAGCTAGACAAGAACATAGGGCTTAGAACATAAGCCTGATGAGGAAANGGACTAGGGCAGGGATTACCCTCCTGGACTAGGAACTGGGGAGTTCACACCTCCAATCCTGGGGTCAGTTTTGGGATCCTCACTCCAAGAGGACATGGAGTGCTGGAGTGTGTCCAAAGAGGGGCAATGAAACTGGTGAAGGGTCTAGAGCACAAATGTTGTGAGGAGCAACTGAGGAAACTGGGGTTGGTTAGTCTGGAGAAGAGGAGGCTCAGGGAAGAACTTCTGGCTCTCTGCAACTCCCTGCAAGGAGGTTGGAGCAAGGTGAGGGTCAGTCTCCTCTCCCATGTAACAAGTGATAGCACAAGAGCAAATGGCTTCAAGTTGTAGCAGGAGAGGTTTAAGTTGGTTATTAGAAACAATTTCTTCCCAGAAAGGGTTGTCAAGCCCCAGGCTGCTCAGGGCAGTGATGGAGTCACCATCCCTGGAGGGATTGAGCAGATGTGTAGATGTGGTGCTGAGGGACATGCTTACCACTTTCTACAGCACCTTGCATAGCAGGGTCCTTCTTCAGTACCTCTCTATACAATATGGTGGCCAATGCTCCTGCAGCTCTGCCAGAAAGTTATACACACACACACATATGCAGACGTCAAAGGGAACATGACCTTCTGTCCTCTCTGCCATTTATGGGCTGCAAAAACTCCAGGAACAACGTGTGCGGGGGAGGAATTCAGAGCAGGGAGACTGCATGCCAGGAGTTTACATTCAAGCCTACAAATACTGTTTAAAAGAAAAAAAAATCATAGTTTGGGGAGGTTTTAATCTCCACTTTGAACTGTGGAGCCAACAGTATTTCCCCTTCACGTTCCATGTTCCCTGGGGATTATTGGGATTTTCTGCCAGACTCGAGACTATCTCAGCTTTGTTTCCCAAAGAGCAAATATTTTGTGTGAATTGTGGTTACCCAACAATGCAGCTCCGAAGCTCCTCTGGAAATAAAAAAAAAGAAAGGAGTTGTCTCTTTGCCAGATGAGTTCCTGCTCTTATCTGCTGGAGCTTATTAGCTTGGAAGCACTTCACCTGCTCAGTGTCTGCCAGAGAACCTCCCAGCAGGCATTTTGAAGGCAAAGTTCCCAGCAGAGGACTATTGCTGTGAGAGGAAAAGCAAGAACTGCTGTGTTTATTGCTACTATCACATCCTGCCCTTTTTTCAGTTTTGAGTTGCTTCTAAAATTTCTCTGTTCACTGGGAATTTTCTTTTATTGTGCTGGAAGGTCGTTACCCTGTAAGAAGATGAAGAAAAAAAGAAAAAGAAGAAAAAAGAAGAACAGGAAGAAGAAAGAAGAATAGGAAGAAGAAGAATAGAAGCTTTCAAAGTTTAAATGCTAATTTCCACGAGAAGATTAAGCATCTAGTTGTTACTTCTGGTACTACTGTAATGCCAAAACCCTTCCATTAGCATCCCTAAAATCCCATTTGTCTGTGCTCCTGGTAGTAGCACTCCATAGCAGCCTACAATAGTCTTTTGAAAGTATGAAAAGGACTACCTAAGTCTTGGCATCAAGCTTTCAATACCCATCTTACTCCTAAAATCCATGATGCTCATGAACCAGATGTTTCTCTGTCTCCTCTCCAGAGCTGGGTCCCAACAGTGCGTGAAAGTTCAAGTAGGAAATGCTGATTTCAGATGTCACAAGCTTGAAGCACACAGAGATATTGTCCACAGGAAGAGCTTAGCTGTCACCTCCAAAGCAATGATGCTTGAGACTGGGCACTGGCCATCAGAGGCAGCTTGGTTGCCCGTTTGAAATCCGTGGCTGAAAGGGATGGAAAGAGAGGTCTGGGGTTAAAGTTCATAGGTTCTGCATGAGAAATTATGACATGTTCTACATGCATCCATCCATCATCAGCTCAGACTTGGAGAACAGGTCTCAAGGCTCCCATTGTTTGGTAAAGACATCCAGCTGTTGCCCTGCCCTACAAAACAACAGCAGGGAAATGTGGTAATGGGATGCCCTTTAGCATGCTGCAAGGGTGCTCTCATTTTGGGCAAGGAGCTTTGTCTTCAAGTCACCTGAGGGAGTGGAGGGACTTGGATCCAGCATGTCATGCCTTCCATGAAAGCTTTAAGGTCACCTTGAGTTAAAAGGGAGAAGCTTTAGTCTTTCAACATCTTGTATGAGAAAGGATTTAGGTAGCGCAAGAAGAAATCTGGTGAATTCTGAGAAGTACCTTCCACCAAGTCAGCAGTGGAAGTCTGTTGGGCCAGCAAACTGGTCCTCTTCAGAGCCTGAAGATAAAGCCCTGTCCTCCCATTACATTTTCTCTTTGCTATCTTAGGTAGCTCTCTGCTCAGCAGCATAAACCTCCTCCTTGGTGCACAACATCATATGGTGAATCCAGATCCAGGAGAGGTTAGGCACCTACAACACCACTACACTGAGCAATCCTCCCTGTAAATCTCACCCTGGTGAAGACTTCTTACTGAAGGTATTAAAAGAGCACCCAGAAAACACTTCCTTCAGGGCAGGCTCTGTAAAACAAACTCAAAACAAGTTTCAGAGGTCTTTTCCCCGAAGTGATTGCAGCTTGATGAGACAATGAGTGAAGGCAAGAAGCAGGTTTCCCAAGCTCGGCTCAAAGAGCCAGGGAGAGGATCCTGGCTTCCAGCTGCCAGGCTGGGACTGTCTTCCATGTTTTATCTTCAGATGATTCAGCATCTTATCTGATAAGGCATTGCTTATTTAATCCTTCTCCCGGGCATCCTAAAAATGCATCCGGTTTCCCGAAAGCCAGGCTGACGTTCTCTTTTGGGCATCATCCCAATTGTGCTATTTCCTCTCTGCAAAGCTCAGTAAATAATCCCTCTCTTCCTTTTATGTTCACAGCCTTCCCATCTCAGTTGACTCCCCATCCTAGGAGCCTCCTCAGTCATCTCCATGCCAAGACTTGATGTAGCAACCTCTGTAGTCCTTTCTCACACATCTCCAGCTCTCCAGGAACATGGTTCCCAGAAATGAGTGATGTGCTCACGTGGAGACCTACAACAGCTGTGGAGCACATCCATGTAGAATCACAGAATCATTAAGGTGGAAAGAGACCTCTAAGATCATAAAGTCCAACCATCAGCCTATCACCACCATGCCATTAAAGCATGTCCCTAAGTACCACAGCTATATGCTTCTTAAACACCTCCAGGGATGGTGACTACCATCTTCCTGCAGATTGGGAAAGGGGTGCAAGTAAAACTCTGCTTAAACCATCCCCATCCAGTCCCACCTTGTACCACAGGAAGCATGAAGGATGCCTCCTTCCAGCCATCTTTCATAGGCTGGACAGATTGAGGTCTTTGGATAAACTTCTCTTGAAGTTGCCAGCAGATTTTAGAGTTGCTTCCTGACAGTAATGGCATGAAGGTTGTGCCTCTGCCTTTTGGTAGGGTAGTCTTAATTCAAGATACAGAGTAGGACAAGGAATGGGAGACCACTGCATGGTCCTTAAAGAGAGGAGAGGATGCTACTTACTCCTGAATTAATGCATTTGAAGTTTGCATTGAGTGTGAGCTGAATTTTCCATAGAGGCAGAAGCTGCAGTGTATCAGCTGAGCTGAGGTTATTCAACTAAAGGTAAATATACATGGACAGGGTAAAAACCCACCTCTTCCTCAAGAAGATATCTAAAATAAGGCAGATAACTCTCCTAAGCTCCTATTTTTCTTCACTGACTATAAGATGGACCTGGGCAACCAGAACTCCTGGAGATGCCTCCACTATGTGCACATCAAAATCAGGGGAGATGAATTTCATCTAAAATCACAGAATCATTAAGGTTGGAAGAGACCTCTGAGATCATCAAGTCCAACCATCTACCTATCACTACAATGCCACTAAACCATGTCCCTAAAATACTGCAGCAACAACAAAAGGCAGTGGTTTGCTTCTGAAGAGCCATGAGATAGCAACTGGCAACCAGAGAGCAGAATGCTAACCTTAAACCAGAACTATAAATATGTTCTTAAATTAAAACCCAGCTTTTGGCTCACTTTGACTGGCAAGGTCTTGTTATTGGTTATTGGAGGACTATAAGAGTGAGTTTGGGAATCCTGAAATGAACTGTGACATTTATTGACTTCAAAATGATCACTGAAGCTGTATTTTGGAGCTGTCACCCTCCTATTTAAGTTGTGTGCAACCAAGGAGTTTAAATAACACCATATGAGATATATGTACAAAAAAAACCAACCCTGAAATAACTACATCAGAAGCAGAGGCCAGTAGAGATCTGAAGGAACAACACAACTCCAACCAAGCATCCAGCAGCAGCTCCCAGCTGAGAGGTCAATGGAGTTTTGAAGAGGGTTATGAGACTGGTGGAACTTCCATTATTTTTTGTAACTGAGGACACCAGGCTGATTAAAACAGAGTTAAATTTCAGAACTGGAGTAATCACAAGATTAGAAATTGGGAAATCTTGCAGCAGAGCAAAAATTTTTCAGTGAAACTCTTCTCTTAGTAATGGAGTCTGAGAGATTTCAAGTGATTCAGGAACAATATTTCAGCCAGCCTAGGATTAAGTTGTAACAACTGTATTTGATATAAGTGCATAGTTCCTATTAGAAATTGCTAAATCCTCTTTTTGGCACCACTTTAATAGAAGCCTCCATGTTTTCTACAGCTCTGGGTGAGTTAAATCAGAGTCTTCCTAAGAGTTAGACAGTGAACATCTGGTTTGCATCACTGAGATCTAAAGTGTGTGTTTGCATGTGTGCAAAATAACTGCTAACCTCCCCCCTTCATTGCTTGTCTGTTTGGAGACCAGAAGAGAAGAAAAAAGAAGGAAAAGAAATAGAAAATCACATGCCCTGTGATCTCAACACTTCACTGAGAACAAGACTTCAGTTTCTCACAGGTTCCCTCTGAAAAAAACCCAACATCCTAATTGAAAGCAGCAAGGAGGAAAAATGAGATAGTTCCCAAATTAATCATAGCTCTACATTTTCCATCCCTAAAAAGATGTCAAGTTTGGTTTGTGTTTTCCAGCTGAAGATTTGCTTCAGAGGGTTAAAAAATCTTATCTGAATTAAGACTGTCCCTTTCTCCCAGACTGTATCTAGCTAAGTTGGTCCCAGAGGTCCCTAAGGCTGGCTGGGCTCTTTTCTAACAGACTCCACTTTGCTTCAGATGTTTATCTGCTTTATCAGGAGGAGAGTCTGTGAACTTAGTGTTTGGAAGAGAGAAAATCCCTCCATGCCTCCCAGACATCAGCAGAAACATCCAGACAATAAAAATCAAATCAGAACACAGACTTGAAAGCAAACACTGGCAAGGAGATGCTGCTGCTGATGGCACATGGGGCACTTGCATCTGTATATGTCCATAGTTCACATATACTTTATAGCACTGAGTCTGAATTCAACATATATAAAGTCACTTGGACAAATCAGAGATGTCCTGCAGGAAGAGTCCTCAGGCCAACCACTACCACCACTGCAAGCACCTTTGTGAAGGTTTATCTCTGTAGGTGTGACCTTTATGTTTTGTGAGCACTCACACAGCAAGGTGATACCTTCACCTTTCCCAAACCTGCCCTGGGACCAGACCCTTTCCCCAGGCATCTGGATTGAAAATGTTCTCCTCCTAACAGAGCATTCAGCTCAGCCAAGAGACAGGGCTTCACATGTAGAGAGGAATGGGACACACAATCCAAATGTCCTGACACCACTTCTTATCCCATTTATTAAGCTCTGAGGAACTAACTGAAGAAAATGGGAGCCTTTATGAAAAATTCCCTGCCTGTTGCATTTCTCCCTTCTTTGGCTACTCCACATTGGGTCAGGTCATGGCTCAAGGTTGGGAGAGTGGGAGCACTGAGACCTGCTTCCAAGTATGAGCTGGTGACCTTGGATGCAGGTAAAACATAGAATCATTCTGGTTGGAACAGACCTCTGAGATCATCAGTCCAACCATCCACCCAACACTGCCATGCTCACCACTAAACCATGGCCCCAAGCACCACATTGGCATGTTTTTTGAAAGCTTCCAGGGATGGTCCTACTTTTCCATGTCTGTGGGCCAAGGACTTCAAACAGGCAACCAAATTGCCTCTGGTGGGAAGTGCCCAGTCCAAGTATGACAAACCCTTGCTTTGGACATAAGAGCTAAGGTCTTCCTGTGGACAGTATCTCTGTCTGGGTGCTTCAAACTTGTGGCATCTGAAATCAGCACTTCCTACTGGGAATTTCCCCACACCCTTGGAGCCATCATCCAGCTGCAGGAATAAAAGTAACCTCACGAGCTCCCTGCTTGGAGGGCAATGCCACTCAGATAATTGCACTGGAGAAGCCAGGTCCTTTGTAAGGACACCCCTGAAGCAGCACTTCACTGTTTCAGGTATGTCTTCAACAGTGATTTCTCTGCTAGTAGCAGCAGATAAAATCCAGCAGATAAAGAGTTCTGCTTTGGCTTTCAGTTCTCTGGAGATACATATGTTTCCAATTCCTCTGCCCCAAACATTAGAGTATTTGTATGAATATGTGTCCTGGTATGCATAGTTATCAGTCTTGCTTCTCCTACCACACCCATGGGGTGATCAGCTAAGCCCATGAGAATATTCAGCAGAAGAGTGAAAGGGAAAGAAAAAACCTCTCGATTCTGAGGAAGGAGATATCTTTCTCCTCATGGAGTCCCACTGAAGCCTACAAAAGTAAGAAACTTCTCCATCCTGGAGACTACTGATAGTGAAAAAATAACATGACAAAAATAACACCCCACCTTGGCTTTTTCTTCTGACCTGAACAATGGCAACAACAAGGATTTTTAGGGACAAAAAGCTATCAAATAAGTAGCTGTCTGCTGACTGCTGGGGATGAGTCCTACTACTGTCCTGCTCTGTGAGCCAGTTTGGCTCTCTCTGCATGCTCAGCACCTGGTGTAATTACAGAATCAGTAAGGTTGGAAGAGACCTCTAAGACCATCAAGTCCAACCATCTACCTATCACCTCCATGCCACTAAACCATGTTCCTAAAATGAGATAAGCAAAGCTCAAGTGGGACTTGAACACCCAACCAAAGGCAATAAACAGATGACTTGTGGCAGACCCAATCCAGGTGAGCAACACAAACCTTTGACAAGACCAAAATCAGGCAGGGAAACAAGTGTGCTATCATATTCTCCTCCCTGTCCAAGACCCAAAAGGTATTTTCCCTCCTTGCCAAAATAGATTCCTTCAAAGCAAAGGTTGGAGGAAACCTCCATCCTTGTGGGTGACAGATGGAGGATCTGGCAAAGCTTCCCTTAGCGTGGGTGAGGTCCTATCCCTGACGCTTTTGATGTTGTCACTGCTGTCTTGGTTTGCTTTGTGAGATGAAGCTGATCTTCCCTACAGAGCACCAGTGTCTGAGGGGATGTATCTGCAGTTGCTTATGCTAAAACTGACAGCTCACTCTAGACACCTATTCAAGTCAAAAATGTGGAGGGAGTAAACTGTCTTCACTATTTGGTGTTGACCAGCCTAACCTTTCTGGCTTCATTAATCGAGTATGATTAACTTCTTTAACTCAGCTTGAGTCCTAGGAATTTCTGCAGGCTTCACTGCTTGAGATATTTTTCCCTAAGAATTTCTACATATATTCTAGGGCTCTACATGAGGTCCAATTTGCTCCAAGAACCACAGGCAGAAGCTGTAGCTATCTTGAAGCTGTCTCCTTCAGCTCTGTGGGCTTTTGAATAAGAAATCTCCCACAAGAACATTTAGCAAACTCCTAGGGTCTACAATTTTCCAGGCAACATGATCTTACCTTTGGGTTCCCTCTGCTTAAAGAACAGAGATGTCATCTTGACAGTTGCAGTCACAACAAATATCTGGGAGAGCTTTCTCTCTGGGTTTTTTCCAGGGCACAGCTCCTTGCAGTTTGGTGAGGAGAGGAATCTTTACTCAATTTTAATCTTTACTCAATTTCACCCAAACCCATCAGGTGCCTAAAAATACTGTGAAATGTTTAGGATCTGATTCAGCACACATTCTCTTTGACAACCATGGTGAAGGGGAAGAGTCATGTTTTGTTCTTATATTCAACCTATCTAATAAGGCTTGCTAGTTGGGTGATGTGTGTCCCACCTCCTTCACATCCTGCACTCCAGAGTGGCTGAAAAGTTGCCTGGTCAAAAGGGACCTGGAGGTGTTGGTCAACAACAGCTGAAGATGAGCCAGCAATGCACCCAGGTGGCCAAGAAAGCCAACAGCTTCCTGGCTTGGATCAGCAACAGTGTGTGCAGCAGAAATAGGGCAGGGATTGTGCTCCTGGACTGGGAACTGGGGAGGACACATCTTGAATATTGTGTTCAGCTTCTGGCCTCTCAGCGTATAAAAGACACTGAGGTGCTGGAGTGTGTCCAAAGAGGGGCAATGAAACTGGTGAAGGGTCCAGAGCACAAGTGTTGTTAGGAGCAGCTGAGGAAACTGGGGTTGGTTAGCCTGGAGAAGAGGAGGCTCAGGGGAGAACCTCTGGCTCTGTCCAAAACCCCAAAAGGAGGTTGGGGCAACATGAGGGTCAATCTCTTCTCCCATGTAACAAGTGACAGCACAAGAGCAAATGGCCTCAAGTTGTGCCAGGAGAGGTTTCGATTGGATATTAGAAACAATTTCTTCCCAGAAAGGGTTGTCAAGCTCTGGCCCAGGCTGCCCAGGGCAGTGATGGAGTCACCATCCCTGGAGGGATTGAGCAGATGGGTAGATGTGGCACTGAATGGACCTGCTTACATCTTCCTACAGCATGGACTTGATCTTAAAGATTACCTCCAAACAAACTGATTTTATGATTCTATAATCAGATCATGTTCTTTCACTTGTGGTAGATGTTCTGTCCTAAAATAAACCTGATTGCTCCTCTAGGTCAAAGAGAAGGCCCTGCTGTTTTCATTACCTCCACAGCAGCACCATTTATATGTATGGGTGAAGTCCAGGTAGAAAAACATCAAGCTAAAGAAAAGTAACTCCAGATTTAGAAAGAAGTTCCTCCCCACGAGGGTGGTGGGACACTGGCACAGGTTGCCCAGGGAGGTGGTTGAGGCCCCATCCCTGGAGGTAATCAAGGTGAGGCTTTCCAGGGCTCTGGGCAAGCTGATCTAGTTGGGGATGTCCCTGCCCACTGCGGGGGGGTTGGACTAGATGACCTCCAGAGGTCCCTTCCAACCCAAACCATTTTGCGACTCTATGATTCTATGATTTCTGAGGAAAGATGACCTAAGGAGATGTCTCATATCCCTCTGGAGGTCTGCAGGATCAAACTCCTGGCATGCCACCATACACGTTGGTCCACAGGGGAAATTCTTGTTCATCCCAATGTTTCTCCAAACGACTGAGTAGGTCTCTAGGAAACAAATACCAAGAAACCAGACAGACCACATCACCTTTTACTCATTTCTCCCAACAACTCACCCTGGTGTGTAGAATGCTGCAAGAGCCCTTTCACTTTCCAGCTGTGGCCAACAGAGCTACCAACAGTTTCTCCACTTTCTTCACAGACATGACACTCTTCATTCCTACTGATGAACATCTGGGTGCAATTGCAGATGTATCCTCCAAGGAGTCCAGATCATGAATCAGGAGGTTGCTTGACAAGAAGTTCAGCCCATCCAAACTGCCAGATATGGAGCATGATCCACCAATATGTTATCTTTGATTCTTTTTCTCTAATTCGTCTTAATTTCTGTTGTCCAGTTTTTGTCTCTATGGACATGACATCAAAACATGGCTTGTTGTTTTCTGCCAGGGATAAAGAAATTTTTCCTTTCTTACCCTTGGTGAGTCCAAGGACAGGCTAACCACACCAGGATGAGTTTACTGAAGCCTAATGCAAGAAATGATGTAAGAATTCAAAGTATCTAGGAGCACAAGTTATTAATAAGTGTGTGAGAGAGGAAGGTTTGGTAGCATGAACACAAGTTTAGCTTCCATGAGGCTCCCATATGTCAAAGTCAAATTCATCTTCTAGAACTATGTCTATTGAATTGCAGCTAGGACTGAATCTGTGTCCAGAGCAAAATTTGGAGTGTGTGTCCAAGGAAGGTTGGAAACACGAACATAGATTGTTTAGAATCATAGAATGGTTTGGGCTGGAACAAACCTTTAAAGTTCATCTAGTCCACCCCCGCCCTGCACTCAGCACTCATCTGCAACTAGAGCAGGTTGCTCAGAGCCCCAGACAACCTGACCTGGAATGGTTCCAGGGATGGGACATCTACCACCTCTCTGGGCAACCTGGGACAGGGTCTCACAAGCCTCATTGGAAAATCTGTCTTCCTAAAATCTAGTCCAAATCTCTCCTCTTTCAGTTTCAAACCATGACCCCTTGTCCTGTCTCAACATGTCCTTCTAAAAAGTCTGTCCCCATCTTTCTTATAGACCCCATCTAAGTACTAAAAGGCATCAAGGTCTCCCTAGAGCCTTCTCTTCTCCAGGCTCAACAACCCCAGCTCTCACAGAAGAAGGCTTCCAGCCCTCAGATCATTTTTTTTGTCCCTCCTCTGTTCTCTTTCCACCAGTTCCATGTCTCTGCTGTGTTGAGGACTCCAGAGCTGGACCCAGCACTGCAGTTGAGGTCTCCCCAGAGCAGAGCAGAGGGGCACAATCCCCTCCCTGATCTCCTGGGGATGGAGCCCAGGACACAGTTGGCTTCTGAGCTCAAGATGTGTTGGAACCACAGAATCCAGAACGGAGCCAAGGCTGTGTAAATTCAAGGCAATCTGTTGACTCTAGAGGGTGATAACCATAAGCAATGAACATCATTGCTGCTCTGGGAGGGGGGTTGGACTAGAGGATCTTTCTAGGTCCCTTCCAACCCCTGACATACTGTGATATTGTGATACTGTGATCAGCCTTAGATTGAGTCTCACATATTATCCCTCTGGCTGGCTTGGTGACTTACTTAGAAAGTACACCACACTGTCCATTAATTAGAGAGGGAGCCCGGAGTGACGTGCCTGCAGCATGGAAAGCACAGCTCATGGACTATATTTAGGGTAGGATAAATCCAGGCCCTTCTAAAATGTTTACAGTGCCTCTTATTTGTAGCTTGAACCGGAAGGTAGCAATTATACATCTCCCAGATGGAGAAAGATGTTTTAAAAGAAGGCTTGGTTATACCAGGAACCCTGTTGCTTGCTTTTTCTGTTGGGCTGTTTGTTCACTTCTCCTACAAGGAGCAGGAAATCTGCAGTTATTGGCTTTCCCTCCTCCACTGTTTCCAAGAAGTTGCACCTCTTTGATCTTTTTTAGTCTTGCAAAACCTGGGGCCTGCCCTTTCTTCCAGCTGAAACAAGTGGCAAACCCACCAGGTCAGATCCTTATCTGGGTGTCAACTGGCAGAGCCTCTCTGCACTTCAAAGAAATTCCTCTAATTTACACCTTCTGCAGACCACAATCCTCAAGGTCTTTGTGGAAGAGGGGGATCCCACACCTCCAACCTTGGTCAGTAAATTACTTCAGCAAAACCAGTCATGAAATAATCTTCAGCTTGATGTTTATTTCTGCAGCCTGCTCTGTTTACAGTGCTTGTTGCTGCTTTGCATCATGCCAGAGCTCCAGGAAGCAACAACAAAGCTGTTCTTCAGTGTGGTGGATTCCAGAGCCCATGCTGCAGCTGCAAGTCTTGGCTGTGTTTCGCTGCAAGAAGTGCAGTTTAGTGATTAGATGAGGAGAGAGAACCCTCCAAAAACCACTGCAGAACATCAAGGATGACATGTCTGTTGAGCAGACTCTTCTCTTCTGCTCTTCTCCTTCCTTCCCAATGAACAAGCTTGAATCTAGGATTCAAGAGGAAGCCCATGGACTCCTCCAGAGTGAGATTATTCAGGTCATTCCTTCTGTCAAAGAAAGTCTAGGCTGATGCTACAGCTTCTCCCTCAGCTGGAGCCATTGTTGGGACTTTCTCTGAGCCGTCCATCTTCCTGACACCTTTCATGACATCCTACATACCACATAGTGCATAGCTGTCAACTTACGGAGCCATGTTGACCTGGGAAAAGCCCAAAACCCAATGCTGACCATGCTGTGTTGCTCATTTAGGGTACAGAGCAGACATTCCCACTCTTGAGCTTGTTGGGGCTATGTGGTGAGGTCCTTACAATGAGTTCTGGAGTCTCCCTTTCTCAGACAACTCCATTTCTGAGCTCTCCAGGAGCAACGATTTGCAGATGACTTCTTCCTATGATCACTGACCTTAACTGCCCAGAATTGGGGTCAGGTCCTCCAGAGCATCTCATCCAAAGCTCAGCTCTTTACTTGCAATTCACTGTCCCCGGAGCAGCCTCACAGCTCTCTGTGCCAGTCTGAAGGGCAGAATGGCAGGAGGATGGTCTCCTTAGTACATGCCATTTCAACTTTCACCTTTTTCCCCCCAAAAAGCTATGTTGATAATGTTAAATCTCAAACTCTTCCAAGAAGGTTGCCCTCCAACCTCCTTACTACAGTTTGGAGGAGAAAGACTTTGTTCACTCTAGCTTGTAAGGTCAGCTCCCAGTCAGTTCATAAGGTAGAATTGGATTATTGATATGTGCTTTTAGATATATTCTAGAAGAGGCACTTAAAAATGCACTTTGAGATGTAGTCCTGCCAGAGATGGGTTCTCAAATGTTGAAGGCATTCTTTCAGGAAGGTCATGCTGTCATAACAAACATCTCACCAGAATAGAAACAATACCCTGGGAATCAGAACGTCAGAGTGGAGACTCAGCTTCCTGGCAGATATTTCTGAAGTGCTTTGAAGATGTGAAGAATGACACTGCTGCTAAGAGGTATTTACTCCCCCCCCGCCTTTTTTTTTTCATTAAGGTGTTGATAAGCTTATTTTTGTTTATTTTTGGTTTTTTTCAGTCTGTAACCTGACAGAGGTGACATCTTCTCCAAAAACCACCACACACAAACCTCCCCTTTTCATATCCCTGCTATCAGCAGAAAGACAAACACTTCTGATTTATGTACAGATTTTTTTTTCCATGCCTCTCACCACTGTGGTATCTGAACCACTTTACAAACATTTAACAACTACCATAATTTTGGGAAACACTGTCAGCATTGCTGTGGATCTTTTGCCCAGAGGGAAGGGAAGCACAGAGTTAACCAAGCAACATCAGGTGAAACAGGAGATGAAGTACTCAATGCTGATGTCTCAAATCCCAATTTACTGTTTCTTCTGGAAAATGATGCTTGTTAAGTGAAAAAATAAAATAAAAAATAAAAGAATAAATAAACTAGATAAGGGCTTTATGCAGAAGCCACTTAGTGCAGTGATCTGAGCAACGCTGATGAGATTATCTCAAAGGTCGTAGCTAGCCCCAAAGCCTTGGAAATGATTTTCTCTAATTCCCTTGTATTTGGGTGTTAGCCATTTTGCCTATGTTTAATCCCCCAGAAGAAGACTTTTGTGGGTGTTTGTGTCTGCAGTGTCATGTTCCCATCAGTTGGGCAGGAGAAAGATCCTGCAAATGTTCATCTGAGAACCCATATGGAGGTAAACAATAAGAGAAGGAGACATTATAAATGACCTCACAGTAATTAGAAGATAAGTTAGAGCTCACAGGCTTCTTTTCAGGCACTCAACCAAGAGGCACAGCTCAGTAGAAATACTGGGCTTTAGCATTTCTAGTGGTTGCAGGACACCTGGGGCTTCCAAAAGGTTGAGATGTGCCTTTTGCACTGTGAAGCATTGCTCCCCTGGAGAGCAGATTATTGCACTAATCATTTTTAGAATGAGTGAAGTGTGATAGCAGAGCCAGGCTGTAGATAAGACACCAGCTGATGTTCAGTCCAGGCTCAACCTGGTTTGTGTTCTTCAGCTCTGATGTCACTTCCAGCTATACTGAGATGGTTCTTCTGCAGCTGGAGCTTTGCCTCCCTTGGGTCATACATCCTATATAATCTGTTGGACTTTATATCAGGATAGGGGCAGCCATGCCCTGGTATCTACTGGGGTTCTTGAGAAGACCCATGCCTCTGAGGGGATGGGTGGGTCTGTTCTCCTCATGTCCCTCTACAGCCCATCCCACAGCTCTGGGGTGACTGGTACCTCACAAAGTTCAAAGAGTAGCTCTGGTGCAGGAAAATGTTATCAGATCCTTGACATGACTCAAATTGTCTGTTTGAAGGTGATTCAAGCCAAGCTTCATATTTTGATGAAGCAGTTCCTGTAGCAAATAGGTCTTACTGCTCCAAAACTCATCTGGAAGTGAGATCTCCATATCATACACACTGGGGAGAGGCAGGAATGATAAATTGCCCTGGATCTCTGGATATATGCTTCAAGCCAAACCTTAAATATATATATATATATATATGTATATACTTTGTTTTTTCTTCTGGCCCTTTTGCTAGAAAAGAAGGAATAGTGATAAATTAACCTGTCAAGATAGCTAGAATGAGCTTTACCAGATTCATTTAGGGAATGAGGATTTCTCTCAGGAATAGTTCTGGATGACTGAGTTTTAATTTTATTCTTTGTTCCTGTTTAATTTTGTTTCCAGACTTTGAAGAAGCTTTCAGGTTTAGGGGGGGCTAAAAGGAGGTATCTTTTTTGTTGTTGTTTTAATCCTACCTAGCAGGAAGATCATTTTCTTGGTCTGCAAGTCAGGACAGGGTGGTAGGATGTTCCTAACTGCTGGAGCAACCCCCGCAGAGTGTTGATTTCCACGCTTAGGAAATGCTTATCACTGAACTCAGGTTCCTTGTCTGCCACCAAAAGCTTTCTTTGTGATTTGCCTGCAGGACTGTGGTAGTGATAAAAGGGATGTGATTTCTTCTGATGAATGCAAAGAAAAGGCAGATCAAGTCCTGGGTAGGACAGAAAAGCATGTTTAAATAGTGTTATTCCTCTGCTTCAGCTCATTCCGCTTGTGGAATTGCCATAGTCCTAGGACCTCGTCATCTGCTCACCCAGCTAGAGGTTGCTAGCAGAGAAGGGTTTGCTGGAGGAGCAATCCCTTGTGTTCCTCTAAGTAATCACTGCTGACCATTGCCAGAGGCAGGAAAATGCAACAGAAGGACTGTCAGGTATCACAGAAACTGGGATTTCTACTAAGTAAAAGAAAACTGCCACACACCTTCATTGGATCTATCCAGTTACCCAGCTCACCTCTTTCTTTCTTTCTTTCTTGAAGGTCTAGACCCAGAAACACTGATGACTCCAGAGATACTGTGCCCTTTTTACAGTGCCTTTCAATCCCAGCTCTCAGAAGCCAAATAAAATCCCTGTATCACATTTTTTTTACCAGGCTGGATACTTTATCTGATCTTGGATTAATTTCATATTTGAAGGCAACAACTATATTAATGACAATTCTTTCACCCTCTTGCCTGTAGCCCTTGGCTCTGATATAATATCCTCCAATATTCTCCTTAACTTTCCTGCATTCATCTGCTGCTCCTTCAAAATCCAGTGTCTCCTGCAGAAGAATTTTATGGATCAGTTTATGATGTGAAGAATTCCAATACATCTCTCATTTTGCATTGCACAAGGATGACTAGACCTGCAAAGGGGACAGTAAGTTCAGTGAGAAGTGGGATGAGAAAAGGCTACAGACCTGATCTGACTCAGCAAAGTCACTCTTAATGCCCTTATGTGCTGGTAAAACAGCTTGGAAAGGTCTCTGGCCAACTCCAAGCCAGCAGAATCATCTTCTCAGTGACCCAAAGCTCTGCTTGCTCTCAGCATGTTCAGCCCTTGCAAACTCAGCTGCTTCCCAGGAAGGTTGGAGAGCTGGGGGAACTCAAGGCACTCCTTCAAGAAATGTTGGCATGAAGATCTCTTATCTTAGGAAAACAAGACAGGCCAGGGCAGATTTTCATCTCTGTTGTCAAGGAGGGAAGTCCCAGACCTAGTTAAACAGTCTGCTCAGAAGCCTTATGAGGTAGGACAGTAGAGGAAGGAGTTTGGTGCCAGTTTCCCCAGTTTGGATCCCTTGCCTTGCCGTCTGCAGCTGTAGGATATATCTGTGCTGCTCTGCGAGTAATTGATGCCAGTTCTAGACTAAACTAAACCCAGGAGTGACTGAGCAATGAGGATTCAGCCAGGAAATGCCTATTCATTGACCTTCCAATCTGTTTGCATGCATAACCTAAAGCAGACAGTGCAACTAATTCTGCTTCAGACCTTCTTCCTCCTTGTCATTGCTGGGCATTGTCTTCTTGCTCTAAGTCAATATTCATTTCTGCTACCCAGGAGATTTCTAGTGGTTTTACTTATAGAAATATTCTCCGTTTTATCCCTTGGGGTGGCTTAATGTCTCATTCCCCCTTTGGCTTCACTGTATTTCTGATTCAAACTTTCTCTAGGTGGGGGCATGCAAAGATGAGACAGCTCTGACCAAGGTGACCTCTCCCTTGTCAGCTTTCATTTCTCCAGACAATGACTAATTCTTCAGCCTAGGATTTTGGTGGGGTTTTTGTAGTCTCCCCTGCCCCTTGGATCACCACTTTGGGATTTGCAGTCTACAAAGTTCTCATCATACTCGTCCCATTAGGACTTCATCAGCATCTGATGCCACGTCTGGGAATGGCTCTCCTCCCACCCACCCACTTCAATGCATGTCCTTGACTTCTGTTAACATGCCCTTAGTTTACCCTGAGCAAATGGCCCTGGGATTGGCATCACACCCTCCAGTCCTTCTGTGGGAACAGGCTACTGGCTGTCCTCTGGGATCACCCCAGCCCCACCCTTTCTCCTTTTTTATCCTGCAGTCATCTCTGGAGCTGCCAAAGGATCATGTTTTGCTGTGGTCCAGGAATGTTAGTGACAGCTCCCCAGAAATACACATCATGGGGTATGTGAAAGTTGCTGTGAAGAACCAAACCTCCTCCTGCCACTGACTCTGCAGATCCCTCACACAGAGGGAGAGCTTCAAGACAAGTGAAGACCCCAAATTTACATCCAGATAGCTCTCTTCACCAAATTTGCTGCCCATCATTGCACATGTTCCAGTCTTGGTGAGAGTTCAACACAAGCTTGGACTTTAGGTGCTGCTCACTACCCCACACCTTTAGGCATTGCATCCTTATAAAGAGCCACAGACTTTGCTGCCTGTCGTTTAATCTTCACACCTTCTGCCAGTTCTACAGATAAATAACACACAACCTCTGTCACTGCCCTGGTGGCTGTTGTCACATTCACTGTTGCATTTGCTGCCCCTCCATGAGGAACAAGCATTGTGATCACCTGCTCTATGGCTTCCCACCAGGCCCTCTTCAAATTCCTCCTTCCTCCAGGAGTTTAATTGCAGCAAAGATCAGCTAAGAGCAGGGACAAGCTGATATCCTTCATATCTCCTAAGCCTTTCTGTCTCAGCAGAAATAGAGACTTTGAAGCACAAAGTTCATGCACTGCTACTTCATGCCCTTACAAGCTTGCACTTCTACTTGTCCAAACCTGTTTACTGTGGGAACTCAGAGCACCTTTTGCTTTCTCCTGGGAGCACACCTCTTTGTAAGTGCTGTTCCAGATGCTCTCCCTGCTCCCTGTTTTCCTGTCCATGGTATTTCAGACACTTTACTCTGTCTCCTTCCAGCCTGGTGGAACTAAGCTATAAAAGGGATCTGACTATCTTCCCTCCTCTCTTGGCTCACAGCCTTGGGTTATACGCAGCTCGGCTAAATCATTCCAGGTATTCCTTTTTCTCCCAGGGAAGAGCTTAATTCATTGTAAAGGTTCGGTGTGGGGGTTTTTTCACCATGCCCTCCTAAAAAAGAGAACTCTCTGCTTTGCAGCTGCCTTGACACCTAGGTCTTGGGATGAGCTCATCTCAAGCATCTTGTGTGCAGAAAGATTCCATGACAGCATCAAATAATCAACAGATCTTGAAGCAGTGTGCAATCTGCAAGCAGGCAAGACAATGCTCTGTCTTCCTAGAGAGACATTTGGCCATTATCCAGTGAGGGATAAATGGTTTGAACCAATCCCTCAGCTGTTAGTGTTTTATGAAACCTGCTGCAGTCAGTGTTCAGTGGACCACCATCCAACTGCCTTCTCCACCACTGACTCTGATGAAGCTCTACTCAGCACTGGTGAGGACGCACCTGGAGAACTGTGTTCAGTTCTGGGCCCCTCGGTGCAAGAGAGACATGGAGCTCATGGAGAGAGTCCAACGGAGAGCTACAAAGGGGATTAGGGTGATAGAGCATCAGCCTTCTGAGGAAAGGCTGAGGGAGCTGGGCTTGGTTAGCCTGGGGAAGAATAGACTGAGGGGACCTTATCAGTGTGTGTATTATTTGAAGGGAGGTTGTCAAGAGGCTGGAGCCAGGCTTTTCTCAATGGTGCCAAGCAATAAGCCACAAGGCAATGGGCACAAACTGGAACACAGGAAATTCCACCTAAACATGAGGAAGAGCTGCCCAGAGAGGTTGTGGAGTCTCCTTCTGTGGAGAGATTCCAACCCCACCTGGAGGTGATCCTGGGCAAGCTGCTCTAGGTGGCCCTGCTTTAGCAGGGGAGCTGGGCTAGATGATCTCCAGAGGTCCTTTCCAATACCTGCTATTCTGGGATTCTGGGATTCTTTCAAATCAAGATCCCCCGAACAATAGGAAATGAACTTGCTAGCAGCAGCCTGGACATCCTGAAAATGTGTAAGTGCTTTTCATGCCCAACTATTTAATAGGAACAGTTAATAATAATTCTAAGCCCAGGGATAGTTTGGGACTATGTGTATTTGTATTTTTTTTTACTTACCTAATTATTTTTCCCACTCATAATCTGATCATCTTCATATTCTGGGGTGGGGAGGAAAACCACCTTGTGCACACAATTATTGCTCCACACAGGCACGATTATTTTTGTTTACTCCATTACAGCACAAATGAGTCAGAAAAGACATCTTAGTCATGAACCTATCACCACATGAAGGGAAATTCCTGGGGAGTGAATGAGTGCAGCAATATCTCAGTGTCTATCATTTTTTTCTTTTTTTTTTTTTTTCCTGAGCACTGTACAAGTAAATATCTGCTCAACCTTTTTTTAATGATTTGTCATGTTTTTAGTGTGAAGTCAGCACTTGGTTCTTCTCTGCACAGAGTCAGCTTGTATTGACTTTTCCTTTCCAGTGTTATGGCAAGATGTATTTTGGCTGAGAGCAGAAGGACCACCACCACCACCATCACCACCTCACCACTCTGGGTTAGTATTGGTAGAACATGGTTCAAAACCTCCTGATGTCATGATCACCTTGCAGCCAGACAGGTTCCTGACTCAGGTGAGGATTTTATTTACCAATAATCAATCTGCACTTCTGTGTGTAAACCTGACAAAGAAATTTGGCGATGGATTCACTACTAGGGTGCTGAGATACTGGAACAGGTTGCCCAGAGAAGTTGTGGATATCTCATCCATGGAAGTGCTGGATGGGGCTTTGAGCAGCCTGGTCTGGTGGAAGATATCCCTGTCCATTGCAGAGGGGTTGGAACTAGATGATCTTTAAGGTCCTCTACAACCCCATTCATTCTATGATAGGATTCTATGAAATCAGAATTCAAATACCAGTGAAACCTCTTACATGCTTATGGGTTTGTATTTCATTCTTCTAATTTCATAAGCACTACCAGAAATTAACTAATAAATAACTGTATCTAACACCTACCACTTCTGAACACCTCAGGGTCTTGATGGTGGACATCAGCAGTTGTCCTTGCATTTGAAGAGTGTGGACATCAACCCACTGATCATATTGACCCAGGGGAAAAGATGGGAAACAGAAACATAGGTAACGCAGGGACCAGAATGACCAAAAGCATCCTAGGCTTTGAGCAATCAAAGGGAAGACATTCCCAGGGTGTGATTCACCTTCCTGGAAAAGCAGATGTCTAAACCAAGTCAGATGAATCGCAACCTGAAAGTCACCACTTCTCTCTACTTGACCCTAAAGGGAGTCATGGGTGACTTGACCATGTGTAGACATTGCAACAACAGGCATCTTATAAAGCCATGTGTGAGGAATCACATCTTCTGTGGGTTGCCCAAGACCTGACAGCTTTCCTCTTTTGCTGGGATGGCCCTTGCTTGGATTTAGACCAGAATGGGGAACGATGCTCAAGCACTACTTGGTATCTTATGCTATGATTGTTAAGGACTTTCTACCAGTGCCTATATTATGGGCACAGGAAAGAGTCAATAAACATGAATTTATTTTATTACTGTTAATTACCTTTCCTAGAGTTAGTTTTGCCACCACCTTTGTGGTCATATTCCTTGGTTAACCTACATTCCTCTGTAAGGGATCACGAGGACAATGCATGACTTCCACAAGCCCCTGAAGCACTAGGGTGTGCTTCTGTAATTACTGACAGCCTTTCCTTTGTAGACTGAAGTTTTACTGTGAAATTTTCAGGCAAATGAGTCAAAACTGGGTGCCTGCACCCACATTTAGGCTTTCTGAGAAAGGTGATCTCATTCAGAGAGGTTTTCTGTGTCAATGGAAAGCAGAGGTGCTCAGCACCTTTGAAACACTATCAGCCTTGAAGGGTCTAAAGATAGGTTTTGAAGCCTAATTTAAGAACAGGGTTTAAAAATGTTGATCTAGAAAATTCTGTGGTTGAAGTTTTCCTCCTCTTGAGTATCTACAGAATACAGAAGGTCCTAGTGCCATGAATTGTCAAATACTTATGATTTTGAGTATTTCACCTACTATGGTTAGGACATTTGTTCAGACCAGGTTTTAATGTCATATATATGTTGTCCCGTTGCATTTGAGGGGAATTGTGTTCTAAATAGTTGTTATAAATCACTGTTTTTAGTATCCATTATGAGTAAATCCTATGAATTCCTTCAAGACTCAAAGCATGAGGACATATGTTTTTACTTTTCTTGTGTAACAAAAGCTAGAATAAACAAATATAGGCACATCCCTTATGCCAGTTTTCAGAAGCAGAGAACATTCTTTTAGTGAGATGTCTTCTAACCAAGAGATCTGATGAACTTTCACTGAATGACATACATTTCTATTCTGAATTTAGTTTAACATCCTGTCCTGTGTTTTTTGGTTGGGAAATATACAGAAAAGCGACGGGATCATCTGGGACAAAAAAAAAACCCCACAGTCTCTCAAACTTCCACAACATCACAGAATCTCAGCATGGTAGGGGTTGGAAGGGACCTCTGGAGGTCATCTAGCCCACCCCCCCAATAAAGCAGGGTCACCCACAGCAGCTTGCCCAGGATCACCTCCATGTGCCTTTGGAATCTCTCCACAGAAGGAGACTCCACAACCTCTCTGGGCAGCCTGGGACAGGGCTCTGACATCCTTACAGGAAATCAGTTTCTTCTCATGTTGAGATGGAACCTCCTGGGTCCCAGTTTGTGCCCATTGCCTCTTGGCCTGGCCCTGGGCACCACTGAGCAGAGTCTGGCCCCAGCCTCTTGCCCCCTGCACCCTTGAGCTCTTGCTCAGCATTCAGCAGATCTCCTCTGGCTCTGCTCTTCTCCAGCAAAGAGAAACCTTGCCCCTCTCCTAAAAACAGCAATGTAAGACACAAGAGGATGTTCAGCTCAAGACATAGATGTTGAACTCCAGGCCATGATGTTTTTCTCTGTTGGAGCAACAAAGTGAAAGAAACATTGCTTATTGAAATCTCATTAATAATATTTCAGTTGCCATTGATTTCTACCCAATTATTCTCTTCTATGGTCACATCATCAGTAGGAAGTTCGTGAGGGAAACAAAAGATTTGTCTGGTGCATAAATTTAATTATCTCCTTTTGGGATCAACTCGACATTTTAACAATGGCTTTTAAAAATAGCTGTGACTTTTCTGGCTGGTGTGAACTTCTAGTGGGTACCTGCTGGGTTTCTGAGCATGTCTGCTATCTTCAGGAAGATGACGTGTTCCTGGACTTAGATATTTTAAGACAAATTAAGAAGACCACTTAACAACTGACATCACTTTTTCCAAGCAGCCTGTCCCATGGAAAGTCCCCAGCTGTGAAGGTTTCCACCAAAAGAAGTGGTGAACTGGCATTTGGTAACTAACCCAACAGCCCATTTTACAAACTCCACTCAAAAGAAAAGAGGGGAGGAGGAATGAGTGGCCTCAAACGCTTCACCCACTTCTGTTGGCCCCTCCCTGCCAGCCCACAGGCTTGCTGCACATCCTTCAAAGAAACCTTACTTGGGAACAGAGTCTTGTAGACAGAAGGATCATGCCACACGTCATGGCCATGATGACGCATCCTGAGCTTGATCCAGAGCAGGCTGGAGATGATGGAAAGGCTGTGCTTGCCCCTAAGCCATCTCAAGATGCACAGCACTTTGCAGAGCACCTCCTCCCTCACAAGGGCTACCAGAGGAGATTGCAGATCTCTGCTCTTCTCACAGCTTCCGTAAAGGAGGTTGGAGCCAGATGGGGTTGGTCTCTTCTCCCAGGTAACAAGTGATAGGATGAGAGGAAACAGCTTCAAATTGTTCCAGGGGAAGTTTAGGTTGGCCATGAGGAAAAATGTCCTCCCCAAAAGGGTTGTCAAGCCCTGGAATAGGCTCCTCAGGGCAGTGGTGGAGTCACCATCCATGGAGGGCTTGAAAATCTGTGGAGATGTGATGCTGAGGGACATGGTTTAGCAGTGACTTGGCAGTGCTGACTGACACTTGGACTTGATGATCTTAAAAGTCTTTTCCAACCAAAATATTTCTATGATTCTATGACAATTGCTGGTCATCTCCTCCAAGGCATCTGGTGGCCTTCCTTGGTGTATCTGAAAGCCCCCTGCTCCTTTGAGCAAACCCATTCAGAGTTGTCTATCAACTGCACACATGCAGCATGATCTGCACAGCACTGGGCCAAATGATGTGTCCTGAGGCTCCACCCCTTCCCCTCTAGAAGGATCTGTACCCAAGTATTATCCCAAAACACTGTTGAGGTCCCTTATCCATCACCAAGAGGTGGGAACATGTGGTGTGGCTCTAGTAGGAAGACAGAGCTGGAATCAACCCAAGTGTTGCATCAAGTCCTGTAGATACAATTGACTTTGCCCCAACAGCCACACAAATAACACATAGCTCCAACTAGTCACAATAGCAGCAACCAACTGAGCTGTAACCAACTGAATGTGAAGTATGAAAAAAATTCCTATAAAAAACACCAGGAAAAGCAGGCAAATATCTAGCTGAGTTTGTGCAACAAATGTGGCTGACCTGGCTTTGAGCAATCTTCACCAGTTTGAGGTGAAATTCTGTGTGAGTCAATGGTTTGCTTAGGTGACTTGTTCTCCTCTGGCCTGGTGGAGAGAGCTTAGCCCAGGGAAATGTGGTCAGATGGAATAATTTTGAGAAAGCAAAGACTTGCACAAGATGATTTCTCTTGGCAGCAACAATTTCTTAGGAGGAAACTACTGCTCACTGTGGACACATCCCAGATGTCCAGCCTGCTTGTGGGCTGAAGAGACCTCTCCCTGGCGACAGGCACACACCTCAGGACATCCCAGTGTCATTTGTTTAATCACTTTTTAATGCTCTGTAGCTTCTACCTGTTAGGGTTTGCTTCTTACTGACCATTAGACAACTGTTTCTTCATGTTTCAGTTTGGAACAGCAGCTTCAGCAGCTTGACCTTGCAGCAAAGCTTGATGTGAATCCATCCCACGCTGAAGAGAGCAAACATTCCTTAGAGGTCTATAGGAGCGAGGGGCTTAGGTGTTTGTTGCCTTCAGATCTGTGCCTCTGAGAGTCTCAAAAGCAGACAATTGTCTGTGATACTGCAATATTGCACTTGAGCCCCTTTCTGGTGAAGAAGGAACCAAGCCTCCACCAGACACAGACATGAGACATCCTCAGACAGAGCTTGAAAGCCAGAGCTGCTAACAGCAATTAGAACGAAAGCTGCTTTGAAGATGCAAAGGTCACCAGGTAGGAGTGAAAACAGAAGACAACGTCATGCTAGAGGAGAGGAAATGAAGAAATGGAAGCAGCCTATGCAATGGAGACCTTGCTGCTGGAGGAAACATCTCATCATACCTCTGGCTGGTGGAATTTGTTTCGGAGCAGAGTTACGGTGGTGGCAGCAGCAGGTTTGGGTGAGTTCTTCCCCTCCAGACCTGACAGTGGGGGGTGGGTCATGCCAACTGAGACCAATTTAGGCTCACACTGAGCTCTACCTGTTACACAAAGGCAGCAATGGGTTTGTAAGGATCCTCATGGGTCCCTTCCACCAAGGATGTTTATGATGAGTGCAACCTGTTCCCAACAAAGGCAGTGGCAAACTTAGTGTTTGAGTCCTAACCTGGTGCCCTGGGGTCTCCAGAAAGCAAACAAACAATGAAAATAAATAAATAATAGTTATAAAACAAACAAACAAACAAAACACACTCCACCCCCAGAAAAAAAACACCAACCAACAAAAAAAAAAATGAAAAGGAAGAATTTCTGATAACTTCTGCCTGCAACTGTGGCTGCACTGGCTATGGATGATTGATAACAACACAGACACAAAGCAGACACAAGGTCTTAGTGTTTGTTGGCATGAATTGTCCAGCAACTCAATCCAAACTGCTGCAGGGAGGACAAGGAGGGAAGGGAGCCTGAACAACGCTGCACAGGAGAATTTCTATTCCATGTTATGCTTCACATGTCATGGAGTTGTTCCCTCCTCCCCACTACTCCCACTGTAGGTTTGTGACTTTAATCTGTTTATTTTGAAGTGGGAAGCATGAGTAGGTAAATAATGTGCTCTGAATTGGTATTTTTAGGCAGGGAGGTTTAAATATGGATGTGTGCTAATTGTTGTTCTGTTTCTGGGTATTATTGATCTTGGAGCTGCTCCTGCACACACCCACACACCAGAAGAGGAGAATAAGCTGTTCGGCTGCTGTCACCAACTACTAGTTGCTGCTACTACTGTACAAACTGGAGCATCTCTGGGAGGAGGAAAGGCTGAGAGGCCTGGGGCTGCTTAGGCTGGAGAAAAGCAGAGCCAGAGGATATCTGCTGAATGCTGAGCAAGAGCTCAAGGGTACAGGGGGCAAGAGGCTGGGGCCAGACTCTGCTCAGTGGTGCCCAGGGCCAGGCCAAGGGGCAATGGGCACAAACTGGAACCCAGGAGGTTCCAGCTGAACATGAGGAGAAACTTCTTTGCTGGGAGGATGTCAGAGGCCTGACCCAGGCTGCCCAGAGAGCTTGTGGAGTCTCCTTCCTTCTGTACAGAGATTCCAACCCCAGCTGGAGGTGACCCTGCTTTAGCAAGGAGGCTGGACTAGCTGTCCCCAGAGGTCCTTTCAAACCCCCATCCCATGCTGGGATTCTGTGAAACTGCTCAGGCTGAGGATTTTCCCCCTGGATCTTTGCTAAAACTGTTGGAGCTGTTGGAAGCTGCCAAATAGGTGTTTGGGGCTCTGAACAACCTGCTCTAGTTGCAGATGTCCCCACTGAGTGCAGGGCAGGGGTTGGACTAGATGACTCTGAAAGGTCCCTTCCAACCCAAACCATTCTGTGATTCTATGAGATGAAACCAAGATCTGAAAGGCAGACCAGACTTGAGCCTTCAAATGACCCAGGCCAACTTGGACCAGCTGGAGACCTGTCTTAACATCAACCTAAGATTTATCCTGATTTTCTAGATGGTAAATCACTCTGAATAATCACCACCACCCCAAGCAAACCATCTCCTCCAGTTACCTCCTCATGACAATACCTCCTTCTCGTGTTGCAGATGCTCAGGGACATGTTATAAACAGGATGTCAGTGAACAGCTATCAAAAAAATTAACTAGATTGCTGCAGTTGCTAAATATTATTACAAGTTTCATAATACTTTGTGCCTTATGACCAACATATAAAACACCAGCTGCTGTTAGAGGAGTTTGTTTTTCCACTCATAATCAAATTTTGGCTTGTGGAAGGGTGTTATTTTTCTACCCTCATTCTTTTTCTGGGAATTGCTGCACTGAGCACAGACAGAAGAGAAAAAAAACAAACAACTGTCTTCCTAACTTCTTTTTTTCATAGGTTTCTTTATTTTTGTCTTTAATCCACCCACCTACTCCTCTGTTTGTTGCTGATAGTTTTCCTCTGTTACTTTTGTGCTGCTGGAGACAATTCCTTGTGCCTGCATTTATATTGCTGAAGCAGAGGGTTTCCCAGATCCTGTGTCCAGGGAGGTGACTCAAACCAATTCCTCAATCTCTGTCACAATACTAATTTTTTTTTTCAGGTTCTTGAGTAAATTACAGCAAGTAAAGGTGGAGTGTGCTTTTTGACACATGTAATTATATCCAAGGGAGAGAGCTGCACCAGTCCTCTCAGGAGAAGGGTGACAACCCACCCTGCATCAGCTATCAGGGAGGAAAACCAAGACCAGGATATAGAATCATAGAATGGTTTGGGTTGGAAGGAACCTTTCAAGCTCATCTACTCCAACCTCCTGCAGTCAGCAGGGACATCTGCAACTAGAGCAGGTTGCTCACAGCCCCAAACAACCTGGCCTGGAATGGTTCCAGGGATGGGACATCTACCACCTCTCTGGGCAACCTGGCACAGAGTCTCACCACCCTCAGTGGAAAACATTTCTTCTTTACATCTAGTCTACATCAACCCTCTTTTAGTTTCAAACCATCACCCCTCATCCTGTCACAACAAGCCTTGCCAAAAAGTCTCTCCTCATCTATGGATGCTGAAGGATTGGCTGGCAGAGAACATACATGAGTTTTGAGTTAAACATATGATTTCCTCCCCCTGGAAAACATCTACTTCTTGAGGTAAAAGCCAAATCAAAGGGGCAGGTGTCTTCATCAGGTGCCAGCTGTGTGAAGGTCTCTAGGAATGAAGCCAGGTTCTGCAGCCATGCTGCAAGCTTGTTCTTCTTAGGCAGGAGAGTCCTCTGCAGATGTTCCACAGCAGCCCCAAGCTGGAACAGGACAAAGTGCATCCTCCTGAAAACACAGTTTACTGTGAAGAACAATACTACTTAATCACTTCTTCATGTCCCAGTTTGAGCTTGGTGCCAAGCTGGTCTCCTTCCTGATCACTTGACAAAAGAAATGGCTCAAAAAATACCAAATTGCTACCAGAAAGCCCCCAAAATCTTTAATCTGTTCATGCCATGTACCATGATGTTATAAATATGAATTCTTTGCCTCTTTCTCAGACTCAGCTGGAAGGGAGAAATGATGCTCTTTACCAATCTGCACTAAGTGTCTTACTCTGCTGTCTCACCTTTCATCAGGACTCGTTTCATGAGCTGACCCAACAGTGCTATGCCCTGAGCTTTGCTGCAGTGTGTGGACTGTAGAAAATAATGTTGTTGTTGTTTTTTTCCCAGTGGAAATCTACAACAATGTGATTTTTGTGTGTGTGTGTGTGCGTGAAATTCCTCTCTCCTCTCCACTGGTGTTCTTCTTATCCTTAGGCCTTTCTTCTCCAATAAATAGCAGCAGCTTGCTGACCAGCTTCCCTCCCAAAGGGAAAGCATGCCTTTGTGGTGAAGGTGCAGAGCTAGGACTCACATCATCTGGGTCAGACAGTCTCTATGAGCCCAGGCAAATAAATCACTTGCTCAGCTCTTCACCTTGGCTCTCTGCTCCATAGGGTAGCTTAAGGATAAAATCCATTTGTGGTGGAGTTGCTTGGATACTGCATGGACTTAGGGCTAAATAAAAAAAAATAAATAGGCAGAAAAATGCATCTTCTAGAGTCTACCCTCTGGTCTCCAGCCCTCCTCATGTAATTAACCAACTGCTGTGCCTTTCCTCAGGCCACTTTGCCATGCTGAGCTGCTGCTCATCTGGTCTGCTTGCTCAGCAGCTCCCAGCAGGCTCCTGCAACTTCTCACCCTAATTGGCAGCTTCTAACTGGCAAATCATTGGCCTCTTCCTTCCCTGCAACCTCCTGGGTGATGCCTGAAGAATAAAACATGACTTTTCCAAGGCTTTCCCCGCACTGTCTGCTTCTTGGAGGAACCCTGGATCATTGAGAATGAGCAGTGCTTCTGTTTAACCTTGTTTTGCTGTTAGGTTACATGCTATATATATAACAATTATCTATCTAAAAATCTTTATTACCTAATTATTATCTAATTCCAGGCCAAGATTATGAGTTAGACTAAAGAAGTGATAGCTAAAACTATATAAACATTACCATGCAGTGATGTCCAAGTTGTTTGTAGTTCTGAGACGAGATAAGCTCAACATGAGGTAGCAATGTGTGCTCAGAGCCCAACCATGTCCTGAGCTGCATCCCCAGCAGTGTGGCCAGCAGGGCAGGGAGGGGATTGTGCCTCTGCTCTGCTCTGCTCTGGGGAGACCTCAGCTGCAGTGCTGGGGCCAGCTCTGGAGTCCTCAGCACAGCAGAGACATGGAGCTGCTGGAGAGGGAACAGAGGAGGCCACAAAGATGATCAAGGGGTTGGAGAACCTCTCATGAGAGAGTTGGAGTTGTTCAGCCTGGAGAAAAGAAAGCTGCAGGGAGACCTTCTTGCAGTCTTTCAGTACTTAAAGGAGCCTAGAAGAAAGGTGAGGAGAGACTTTTTAGCATGTCCTGTTGCATAAGGACAAGGGATGATGGCTTTAAACTAAAAAAAGGGAGATTTAGACTAGATAGAAGGAAGAAATAGTTTACACTGAGGGTGGTGTAACACTGTCCCACATTGTCCAGAGAGGTGGTAGATGTTCCAGGCCAGGTTGTTTGGGTCTGTAAGCAACCTGCTCTAGTTGCAATGTCCCTGCTGACAGCAGGGAAGTTGGACTAGATGAGCTTGAAAGGTTCCTTCCAACCCAAACCATTCTATGACTCTAGTGATACTGGCTCTGAGCTCCTCATTGTCCTTAGTGCATTAGAAATCTGAGGGACTCCTTACTTTTTTTATTACCACAAACTCGGGGGAACAAGACCACAGCCAAGACTTTGCTCAGCATGGAGCATGTTGTGTCAACACACAGCTAGGCTGGGTCTCTGCCAAGCCAGCCTGAAGGTATCTCCAACTAAGCTCTCTTGGGTTGGATTATTTATGTTTTGGTACTGAAATCTGACAAATAAACCTTACAATGTTTTTTGGCAAGACTCCAACAGCAGCAAGAGTGAGGTTTTTATGTTAACGTAAGTCCCTATTTACTACACTACAGTAGGCAAGTCTGCTGGACACATCACACCAGAGCGTGTGAATTGCAGGAGAGAGAGTGCTCTGTTCCAGGGGGCTTCTCATAGGGGTTTGGTGGGAAGGAGGGCTGGATGCTCTGCAAGGAAGAGTGTGATCACCAGCAGGGGCTCAAATCACAAGGACTTGAATTTTGATAAATAACACCTCAAAAAGGTCAAAACAGAGGGTCCTTCTGGGCTTGTGTTGCATATTTACATGGTAGGTTTGAGTAAAAGCCATAAAGAAGAGCTAAAACCACCTCATGGTCAGGCTTGGATCTATAGTACCTGTTTTCATGCAAGAAGGGGACTGCTCAATGCTCTCCAAGAGCTATTGCATCCAAACATGGATTGATGCAGTTGTAAAAAAAAAAAAAGTATATTTCTGAGCTCCCAAATCCTTCTCCAAAGACTTTTTCAATATTAAAGAGCTACTAGAGAGTGGGAGCTCACTGCAGTACTTTGCTAGTGCCTTGTGTCACTGCAGGCAGCCCAAAAGTGGCTGCAGGGAGAATGAACAAGTCAAAAATCCAGAGAGGAAAACCAACTCACTCTCCCTCTTTCTGGGAACTCTGCAGCTACCAAAGTTTGTTCTCCCTAAACTTGTACTACTTCCTACTTCTGGTGGTTTGTTCTCATGCTGTTTTTAACCTCTTCTCAAACCAATATAGTATTTCTAAGTTCACATCCAAAACAAACCAAGGAAAAAAACAACACAGCACATATGAAAAACAATTGAACAGAAACCTTTGCGTTCCCAAAAGGGTTTTAGCCACAATTTAGGTCAATTCTTTTCTTTCCTTTTTTCTTTTTCCTAAGGACTTCACATGTTTCTATTTTAACTTCTTACAAAACACAGCACCCTATTGCCTCTAAATAAAGGGTAGGCTCTGCTTGCCAGGGAAAGAACAAGAAATGGTCAGGTTTGGGAGGGAAAAAAAGACTGATCAGATACATTTCTAGCTAGACAGTCTGCTTTAAAGGTGATTTTTTTTTTTATCTCAGGCTGCTCAGAGAGGTTGTGGAGGCTCTTTCTCCAGAGAGATTCCAAACTCACCTGGATGTGATCCTGGGCAACCTGCTCTAGGTGAACCTCCATTAGCAGGGGAGTTGGACTAGATGATCTCCAGAGGTCCCCTCCAACCTCTACCATTCTGGGATTACTACATCCTATTAAGGAAAAACAGCCAGATGGGATGAGAAGAGAATATGCCCCACATGCTTTGAGCACATGCAAAAGTAAGGCATAAAGAGAATATTTTTAGGAGCTGTTGAAGCAGCACTTCTTTTTCTTGACCTTTTACTTTTTCACTTCAGCCACAGTGGAATCCTGTGCCATGTGCACTTCAAAGACCTTTCACTCAGGCCTTGCTGTGCCAGGATGCCCCTTAAGGATATTCTTTTAATTGGCAAGTGGAGACTGCAGAATTTGCTAAGCATCAGGAGAGAGATGGCAATGTAGGACACTACTTCCTACCATCGTGGATGACTGAAATAGCTTCTTACTATTCCTTATAACATGGAGTAATGGCTTTGAACTCAAAGGCAGTAGGTTTAGATTGGATATGAGGAAGAAATTCTTCCCTGCCGGGCTGGTGAGACACTGAACAGGTTATCTAGAGATGTTGTGGATGCTCCATCCCTGGAAGTGTTCAAGGTCAGGTTGAATGGGGCTTGGAACAATCTGGTCTAGTAGAAGGTATCCCTGTCTAGGAGCTAGATGATCTTTGAGGTCCCTTCCAACCCACACCATTCTGTGATTCTGTTCAAATAACCACTGAGTAACTTGTACATTTTGATCTGAAACATCACAGTCAAGCAAACATGAAGCTGCCACGTTCCCAGCTGCTGCAGTGAGCCACATCCAGTCTTCTCCATGACGACAGAGGGAAATAACTTCTATTTTTTTCCTTCCTGTGACCACCCTTCTCAGCAGATGCTAACACAAGGTCCCAAAGGTGTTAACTACAGAGGGAAGAATGTCTCCTTCAACCACCTGTCAGGACAAAGAGAAAGGCAATCACAACTGAAAAATAAATCTCCCTTTTGGCTCAGGATCAGTAATGCTTGACGTAGTCCTGGTGTCCAAAAAGGCAGTGCCCCAAAGTAGCTGTTTATGCTACAGGCTCTGCTTTTACTGCTCATTTCCAAACAAACCTTTGCTGTTTCCTGGCCAGAAAAGTTGAGTTTTTAGTTCTGTGCTAGAGACTTTGAAAGTCAAGATACTGCTGCTTTCCACTATAAATAGCCAGGGCTTGCTATGACATCTGACTGTGACATTTAGTTCAAACAAAGAAGAGGGGGGGGAAAAAAAAGACAGGATAAAAACAACTAAACAAAAAAAGATACAAAGAATAAAATAAACAAAACAAAATCAAAACCAACAAACCAACCACAAGAAAATGAGTTTTTGTATCTCTGGGAGAAATGAATTCCTGGATAAATTCATAACCTTGAACCAAGTCCTGTTTTCTAGTCTTTGGGACACATAGACACCCAACAGAAAGTGCCTGATCCTGACTCTGGAGAAGGCAGATGATCCCCATGTGATACACAACAGGAAAATCTTATTGCAGCCTCTCTGGGTATAATTTCCAACTATTTCTTGGTATTATTTTCACACTCCCCAAAGCCCATGGCTATCATCCCTCCAAGCTGCCTTGAGAACGGTTAGAATTGCATTTATTTCCCAGAGCCCCAAAACCAGCAGATTTTTGCAGTGCTTGGAATTGAAATCCTCCCAGCAGTGAGGACAGAGTCAGAAGCTGAACATCCCAAGACAAGTGTCATGCCTTGGGCCAGGGTGTTGAAAACTGAAACCAGAAGTGGTTTCTCCAAGTATTTCATATCACTGGAATGTGTTGGTGGTCAAACACTGGAACAGGTTGTTGAGTCTGTCTCTCTCCACCTGGAGAGTGCAGAACCTCCCTCAATCTGCTGGTCACACTCTTCCTAAGGCATCCCAGGATAATTCAGTGTAGTCGTTCATACCTTTGCTATAAAGTCATCACTAAAGATGCAAACAAAAGTCTTAACATAAAACATCATAATAAATTGGATCAGAACTCAACAATATACTGGATCCATCAGGAGAATCAAATTCACCTTCTGCCATTTCCTAGTATCCTTAATATCCTTTTTTTGACCTACACCTGAAATCATCAACTAAGGCAAAGTTCTTATGGAAAAGCACTTCAGAAGAATCTTGTTCTAGTTTATACTCTCATGGCCTTTCAGTCCCAGATATGCCAAGGACACTCAAAACACTGCAAGACTCCCAAGTGACAATGAAAATTTGACACAAGCCAGAAGAACCACGTGTCATCTGCTTTGGACTTCTCATGACTCTGTATGAAGTACTGCAGACTATGCCTTACACTGGCACCTGCATATCACAACAGACTGTCCAATCCCACCAGCACTAAATTCTGTATTACATTCTTTTTTTACCGTCTTGTAGCAATGTGGAACTTTCTGGACTTAGATCATAACTTGGTCACTCTTGCTGGGTCACCACCATTTCACTAAAACAAGAGCAAAAGCTTCCAAACAACTATGAAAAGCTGAAGCACCTCAAATGAGGTTGTTTCATTTCATAGATGTGCTTCTTTTCCACCCTGAGCAATAAGTATGGTAGAAACCAAACCAATTCCAACATAAAGGCAATGGCAAAATCATTTCCTAACCCCCTATTCCACTATTGGCATGTTGAATTTATCATCAGGACACTTCTCCACCATAATAAACTACATTATTTTGGAACTAATGCTGATGGCAAAGAAAAGAGGAAAAAAAAAAAGGTGTATGAAAGTCCTAGGGAGTTAATTGATAAAGTAACTTGAGGTTAGATGAAAACCAGCAGCACCATCTAGGGGTTACTCCCTGGATTTGCAGAGGTGGATACTTGGGACAAAGTTAAGATAAAAAGGGCTCTTTTTAGGTTTTGTATTTTCAGTTTGAGTTACTTTAGTTGGAACTGAATCTGAACTACAGTATGAACAGTAAAATCACAGCTTAAAAAAAAAAAAAAAGACTGAGGCAAAAAGCTGTATTAGACTTTGGATGAAATCTACTTACAGTAGTACTTCAGCACCAAAAAGTGGGCAGTTAGGCTGATAGATGTATATACAATTAAATGATATGTCAAAAGGCTTAAAATGCTTCGTTATTTATAATGAAATCTATACAAAACAGTTAAAAACGTGTCTTTTATATACATTTGGGAAAAAAAGAAGAAAAAAGTATTGTCTTTGTTAGCAGAATGTATTAAAACTGATTCTTTTATCCCACCTGAACCCAAACCTCTCAGTGGCTTGTAACTATCACAAAACCCCAATGTATTGCTTCGACAAGCCAAGTCATAAGGCTGATTTCCAACACCTACCATGTCAGCTTTTAAACTCCCCCTCAAAAATGGTCACTTTAAAAAACAGCATGTAAGAGTAAAATACAGATTTTTTTTCTTTTTAAAAGCCTTAGCTCACTTCTAAATTCAGAGGTTCAGCTATGAAAGATGCTGACCCACTTATCCCTGGGTTTGGAAAAGAAATGGGTTTATAGCAAAATACACTCCCCCCCTCCCACCCTGTTTGTGTTAGAATTAACAGACCTGCCTGTTTCATAGGATTTTTTTTTTAAACAACTTGGCTTCACTTTAGATCTTCTATTTAAATAAATAAGCAAAGATTAGCTAGAGTAGAGGAGCATTTTCTGTGCTTATGGCACAAACCAATGCCTCGTACACTGCTACCGTCCTCAACAGAAAACCACTAGCAAATCCACTTTGCTACCATTTAGGGATTTTGCTTATTTCCACTCACAAACAAGAATTAAAAAAAATAAACTCTATTTTTAGGCTTATGAAAAAAAAATCTTAACTCTTTAAGTGAGCCCAAGTGCAAGAAAGCTAACCAATTCCAAAATTCCTGGGGCTTTTCCAGCACTGTCAGAGACACTTTTTCTCTTTCACATGCTATTTAAAAAATACAAATATTTATTAAACATTCTCTTTTTTTTCTGATGGTGTTCTGCTCAACAGCTAACAAAAACACAGCAAAATAAGGATCCCTTTTTCACTGAAAGCTGTTTCAGCATCTGGGCAAGGGCTTCCATAGAACAAGCTGCAGATTTGCTTTCTGACCAGGAGTACATTCCACCATCACAGGTTTACTAAAATCTTGGTGACTACATCTTGTTTTGGAACCAATCTGGAAGATGCAGCTTTTGCAATACCATCTTGTTAAAACACACTGATGCTTCAAGGGTCCAAGGAACAACTCTACATAGGCAAAGTGCTCTAAGACATCACAATACGAGGGCATCTTGGGAGACTTCCAAATCCCAAGATTTTTTTTAAAGTGCACTCCAGTGTCCCAGTTCCTTAGGATTGTTCAGCAGAACTTCGAGAGGGGCTGGGCTCAGTACCATCCTCTGTGCTACTGTCCACATCTTGCTCCATCGCCGTCTCCTCATCGTCGAGGCGTTGACTGGTGAAGTTGTTGAGCTCCAGGAGCCCGCTGGGTTCCACTACCACATTGGAGCTGGAGTGACAAGGGATGGAATAGTGAGGGATAGTCTGAAGGAAAGAAAAAAAGATTGAAGTTTTAACATGCAGAGTTTTCATCTGAGCAAGTGCATGTGCTCAGAGAAATAGGACATGTGGTTTCCAAGAGCAATATTTCCTAGCTAAGGCTTGTTGCATGTTTAGCTAGAGCTTCAAAGCACCATTTCACTGGATTACAGTGGGAAAAATAAAATTTGTCACCTCATTCTTAAGGCACTGATGTCAGGCTTGGATCTTCACTAAAGGTCTGTGACAGCATAACCATTGCCCACCACCAATCAATCCTCAAACACAGAGCTAGTACTTCCTTCAGCCTTATCCTTTTCTTATCTTTTCAGACAAGACATTCAGCTAGGACTAGTTACATTTTTATATACAATACAAGTTCCAGTCGTGCTCAGAGCTGCAGCAGCACAGGGGCTGAGGAAACACAATGGATCTGAGCTTTTATTTCTGCTTATACTTTCCTAAGTTCCGGAAACTAAATCTACAATTTCATCCAACAGAAATTCTGAGCATTATTTTACTTCTGAAACAGCTCCTAGCATGTCACAATAAACAACAGGGATTCTCTAAAGATACAGATTTGAAGTAAAAGAGAAATCTTTGTCTACTTTGGGAAATGAGGACTAAAAATGAGTACAAAACTGATGGTTTCTACAACAGTGAAGTGAGCTGCAATGAAGATTATTTACAAAGCAGCATGAAAAATTTGAAAGCTATGAACACAAATCACTTCCAGCATAAGAAGAATTCTCACCTTAACACAAATACAATACACAAGAAAACCATTTCAATCCATGCTATCATTCAGGTGAACATACACCATGCCAGCTTGTCAACAATTTGCATTATACCACTGTGACTCCTCAGATGACTTAGCTAACATTCTGACCATGTATTGCATCAGAAAACATCATATTTAAAGACAGCAGAATCAATTAAAATATACATAACTAGTTAGGCAATGACTCAAAGCATTTAGGCTAAAAAATAAAAAAATCAATGGTCATTTTATCTTGGAAGCTGTAAGACTGGTTACAAGTCAAGTTAAGCTTTCTTCTGAGCCTAGACCTTCTCAGTATGTAGAACTCCACTACTTCATTTATTGTGCTAATTTTATACTCAGAGGTAACATTAACATATACTATAAGAAAATTCTAGCTCATAATTCCATAGTAAATATTGCAGGTCACATTTTAAAGCATTTCAAATAGAAGTGTTTTGCCCAATTAGAGCTTGGTTTGTTTTCTTACCAGAAAAAGAAAAGGAAGACACCAAGGACACAGTGAATGTTACAGTGGTAGAGAAATCTGAGCTCAGTTTAAAAGTTGCACACTTGGAAGTAATTCACTGCAAGTGTAGAATCCAAAAATAAGGAAGGGAAACAAAAACACTTGCATCCTTCAGTCATAACATCACATTAGACATGAGTTTGCTTTGCTCTGCTCTTACCTGGATAACAATTTCTGATGACTTCTCTTCAGCTTTCTTTTGCGATATATTCTGAATGTGTATAAACTGGTTTGTTGTTGAAGACATTCCTTCTGCATCAGGTTTCCTCTCCGTTGAAGCAGGACCAACAGCAGGAGGACTTGAGCTGGATTCTGTAGGTGTCTGTTGCTGGGGGATGGAAGTTGCAGTCATCCCTACTGCAGTCACCCTCGGCACCTGGGGAGAAGGTGACGACTCTGCTTCGCTAGGCAGTTTACTAGTGGCCATGGCCTTGTTTGGGGGATCCACTAGGCTCTGTTCTACCTTCGTATCAATCTGAGCTTCCACTACTGATGTCTTCGTGGATGCCTGCGTGGGAAACAGGCTGGTAACTGGCAAGGCCGCTTTGGGCACAGAACTGCCACCTGCTACCTTTGAAACAGAAGGAGGCTGATGCCCCTCAAAAGTTATCTTTGTAACAGTGGATCCTTGTGTTCTAATGGGATGCTGCACCTGAAAATCAAATTTTTGTTGTGCATGTTACAGCCAGATTTTTTTTTTAATTGAAAAAAATCTCATCAATATCTCCAAGGACAATATTATGGCACAAACAACATACTTGGCTAGTAGGAAGACAGTTGAAACTCAGTGTTTTAACAAAGGAATTAGCAACAATATGGTAACAGTTAATTGAAGCCTGGGGAGAAAAATGCAGCTTTTTAGGCTGCTAGATAAGGATTGGAGCAATATAATAGCACAGCAGCCTCATTTTCCTTTGGGATTTACATCCCCATGTGATGTTTGGAAACCCTCCATTTCACATGTATTCCTGAAAGGGCCAAAAAAAAAACAAAACCCAAATTAAAAAAAGAAAAAAATTGTAATTTTCTGGATTTAAAATAATCCCCACCCCCCCATTCCTCAGCCTTGCATTTTCCCCTCCCAAGGAAAAAAAAAAAAATCAAATCACTCCTGTACATGAAAGCCATATAACTTCAGGAAGATGTAAACTACAAAGGAAGATGTAGAATAGAGAGGCTTAGGAGACTGCAGTGTATTCATCTTTATTTCCCACAGAAATAAAAAGTGCTATGGGAATGGAAATTAAGAACATGTCAGATCTAATAATTAAAAGAAAACAATTAAGGACAAATTCCATACACCAGTGGTGGCAGAAATTCATCAAAACTGTCCAACAAAACACATTTGTGAGAAATATGGATTCTTTTTTTTTCCCCCTAGAACATGTGCTTCTCTTTCCTAGTGTGAACCTTCTGATGGGGTAATTAATACCAGCGGAATGAGGAGTTCTCTCTTGCCAGGACAAAAAAAAACACTGCTACAGTGAGAGGGTTGGTGTTTTGATTGATATTTTTGGGGTTGTTTTTTTTCCTTGAGTATTTTGCATGCTATCAATATTCCGTTACCTGGCTTGCTGGCTGTTTCTCTGAAGAGGCAGGTAGCTGCATTTGACTCTGGGGGGGTTGGGGTTGCACGTAGATTTTTTGTGCCGTTGGTGCCTGTTGCAGTTTGGGTAGCTGCTGCGTGGTTTTGACTGCCAGCACCTGTACTACAGTTTGCTGTGGCTGTGCCACCAAGGTAGGGAGTTGCCTTTCTTTGGCCACCACATGGTGTGGGGGTTGCTGTGCATCTGGTTTGGTCTGTGCTTGTTCTTGCTGCAGGGGGGTTAGCTTTTGATGCCTTATAGAAAGCTGGGGCATTTGGGGGAGTTTGTGCTGGATTTGATCGGCCTGCAGGTGGATTGTCTGCTTCTGCTTAGTCTGGAAACACTGCAGAGTTTTCACTTGCAGTTGAGTCTGTTCCAGTTGTGGCTGACTCAGTTTTTGCTGTTTCTGTGCCTGTGATTGTGTCATGGCAGATCTGTAAAACAGGCCAGTCTGAGGATCTAAGGTGTCCATCTCTTCCACTTCTCCTTCCTCAGTTCCAAGTTGTTCACTGTGTTTGGTAAATGCAGTGTGACTGCTTAAGGCCTTAAGAAGAAGAAGTTGGAGCAAGTTAGTAAATGTCAATTATAAGAATACACAATATAAACATTATTTTTAATATATCAACTGAACTACTTGAACTTATTTTACCATTACAGACTCCCAATTAACATCTAAAAGGATACCGTGACATGGAGATTCCACAATATGTAAGCAATAAGCAATCAATAGCTCTTTTTATCACATTAAATGTGGTTCTTCTCTGTGTGTCTTAAACTGCATAACAAACCCTCAGTGGAGATTATGTAGCCCTAGTGTGTCAGACTAAGGTTGCCTGACAGTTGGGTATGAAGCAGCAGGGATTAGCAGGTGGTTGAATCGGTAGCTCCTTGTTAAAGCCAGAGTGCGTCTGCACAATAAAGTCTTATTCTGCCTCTTCAGAACCTAGTCATCTTCTCCATGATTTCTTCTGCAGCTCCCCACATACCTAGAGTTTTACCTATTTACCTATTTCAGCAGGGATCCTCTCTTCTCCTTCCTTCCTCAAAATCTTACTGTAATTTTTCTTGGCCACTGCATAAAGATTGTTTGGGGTTTTCTGAGGGATCTGAAGGAGCAAGAGATCTACAATACTGTGCTCTGTATATCATGGTAAAATCAATAAATGGCCTTAGTAAGATGAAGTAGCCTACTCAAACACCTGTGAAAATAAACTCTTTAAAGTGGGTTTATAACCCTAACACAGTACTGTCCTGGTCGACTGCTGAAATTCCTAGAAGTTAAAGCACTGAGGAGTTGAGTCTTGAGCAAAGGCATTGGAGTGGCTTCAGTAAGATTTCACCACAAGCTACACTGTCTGAAGTGTTTGAGATCCTCATGGCACTAGTCTAAATATGATCTTTCTGATGCAGAGAAGCTTGCCTATTCACAAATTAAAGCCTTCAAATGCAAAAGACGCCATGTGCTCTGTGTACAGGCCAGATTCTGCTTCATCTCTCTTCCCCCTAGACTAATACCAACACAATCTAAAGGGCCTAGGCCCTTGCAATACAACATACAGAAAAAAAGGAGCTTCCTGCTGTTGAAGAGATGACATACAGACAGCAAGAATTCACCTAGGAAGCACTATCTTTTCCCCAGTGGCTGTTAATATTACTTACTTAACAGTATCAAGTAATCTCATTAACTGCCTCCCTTTCATCCCCACCACCCCTGCCATCAAAATGGGCAGTATTACATCATTAATTTACCCTTATACTTAGCACTTTCAGTAGGAGCAACACTCAGAACAAGCCCTGCTCCTATATAGATTTCATATAACCTACTGCTGTTTATAGAGACTGTTGGGAAAAGAAAGGGTACAACCTGCTGCATGATATGGGTAATTGCTCCTGTGGAGGATGCAGGGATAGATTTCACCACAACAGAAGTCTGCGTTGCTGTCTGCGACTGAGCCACATGCTGCAGCAGAGTCCTCTGGGGCTGAGATGACTGCTGGTGGGGCTGGGACCGATGGCTGACTGAAAGTAAAGAGGTCAGTGGCACTTCTCCAGCACTAAGTACAAGAACTTCAGCTATTTGCTTTGCACTTAAGCTTCAACTGAGTGAAATAAACATCTGAGTATGAAAAGGATCTTTTACTGTATGCTCACTTCAACCTTAAAGCTTAGATTGATTCTGAGCAGCCTCTTGTAGCGACTCAGGAGTTTTGCTTTTGTGTCTCTGTTTCCTAAGTAATCATTCTTGGTTCAAACCTCCTCTGGCCTCCTTCTCCCAACACACCAACTCCACAAGCTGGGTTGTAAGTATAAAGTATACAGCGCCAGCTGTAGACCACAAGTTATCCTGTGGTTTCTGCACTGTTAAAAGCATCTGCATAATTGACTGCAATTAAGCATAGCAAGACTTGCTCACTGAGTTTCTAAATTGCAATATATGCTCTCCAGAGCATAGGCTAAATCTCAAAGATTAGCCATTAGAAAACGTTTGGTGTCTGCTGAAAGCCAGCGATGTCCATGAGAAATCACTGACCAAAAGACAGAGACCTTGTCATGGGTCTAGGCCACTTTTTAGAACAGATCCAGCAGGAGTTATGAAGCTATGGTGATGGCTCTGTAATTAAATAGTGGATTGACAGAGAAATGATCTGCTGATGAGGAAAAAAAATTAAAAAGGCAAAAACCATTCTATATTGCAGATAAGACATGAATCCAAATTACTTTATGCCTGTCCATACTAGTATGTAAATATTTGCTCTGATTAGCTTTAGTTACAAAATAAATAATAACTGAAGGCAAACAAGCTAGTTCTAAATTCACTTGTAACATAACTTAAAAAGTTTCTACTGACCTTCATGAAAATTAAAAGGAAGGTCATATTTTGAAGTAAGATGATAATTTTCCTCTCTCCCACTCTGAGAGAGCAGTTGGATTGTATAGATACCAGCCTGCATGCTGTGCCAGATCCATCATGGCTATCATCCCCCAACAGTTCCTGCCCGTTTCAAAACTTCATTGAAGAATAAAAAGTTTCTAACCTATATGGTTGTGTAGATATTCTTCTGAATGTGACCCAATACAGTGTTGTCTTCCTGAGTCTGCAGACAGACAAAAAATGGTGACACTAAGATGTGCGAACCCTTCCCTTCATCTCACGAGGAAACACGTGCTGAATCCTGGCTCACACAGATTAAAATGTACCTAATCCTTTGGTCTAGGAGCATGCAGGAGATTTAACAACAGATTACAGACTGTTTATTAACTTACTACTGAATTTTTAGCAGAAAATAAGAATTACTTGGATTACTGATGAACCCTGAGAAGAACAAATTAAACCAAAAAAGAGTAACTCAATTACCTGCATTCCCTAGTAGTGTTCAGAGAAACTGGGGGAAGGACAAAAATCTAAGGGGAAAATAATGAGTTTTGTGCTGGAGCAGAAACTGCTGCTTAGTCAACTCACAGCAGCCCGGGTTTTTCCTCTCGTAAGTTCATGTCTATCAACTCAAAGGTTTATAAAAATCCCAATATTTCAAACATTAATCATAGCTCAGGGAAATTGTCAGCATTTGTATATCATATGGCTTCTAAGCTGTAGAAAAGGGCTTAAAAGTCTACAAAGATACCTGCAAAAGGCCCTATTTTACATCAACTTTTACAGCAAGACCCAGCAAAAACTGGAACCTTGACTAGAAAGAAGCTCAAGGTAGAGCATATCTGCATTAGTAAAGATAACTGGCTGTTAAGTGGAGATCAATTTAACATTATTTATTGTACTTTTGAGTTTGTTTTCAAAGGGATCCAAAGGAGCATAACTCAAACATTCAAAATTGAAGCCAGATATAGTAAGTGTTATTTAGAAGAACAACAACTCCCTCCCCCAGCTTCAATTTCACACAATTTAAATTTCAACCATACAAGGGATTGAAAGTGGGGGGGCAGGAACAGAGCAGGGAAATGAAAAATGAGAATATCAGATCAGACATTTAACACTAAAACCACTGGAGTCACAGATATCTACTTATAAAATTGAAGATAATCAAGTTTTATTCCTCTTTACTAGTGTGGGTTTTCAATATCTTCTTGCTTCCATTCTCCAAGTAAAGGAGAGAGAACAATAATGTGGACTTCAATCAAAATGAAAGCCAGGTAACCTGATCCTCTCAATGTATGTATGGGAAGTGGCTCATACCTGCTATTCTGGGGTAGCAGGAAGCATCATACACATGGGAGTCAAATACTTAACACAAAGTTGACAGCCAGATAGGAATAGTCAAGAGCTTAAAAAGTTAAGAGCCAAATCCCAACAGTAATTTCCATTTGAATCATTTCTTTGTTTAAAAAGTGCAAATTTATCAGTCCAAAGCATTCTAGCAAATGAAGACCCTGGGGACTACTTTAGCATTCTAAATGCACACTTGAAAACCCACTTAGCCTTGGCAAGCAAGTAACATTTTGCAAGTATGGGTTAAACTAACTCAAAGTCTCTCTCCTCTCAATATGTACAAAGCATATAGTTCCTGTAACTCCATTTGCTACTTCCTCCTTACTAAACATTTTCCATGACAAGTGGGACAGCCTGTCCTCTCCATCAGAGGAGGGAACACAAAATCTGTTCAACTAAGATGTCTTGAAGCAATAACCCTTTGTTTCAGTAAGAAACATTCTCCATTATGCCTTAGAAAAACAGAAGCAATCTCTGCCCCTGCACAGGGACTCAAGAGGAGAAGAAAAGACTCTAATTGCCCTACAGTAAATCATTGTGAAAACACAAAAATGAAACTCACTGTAAGACAACTCCAACATTAAATCCCCAGACTTCAACTGCAAACCCACTATCATACTACCTTAGTCACTTACCAGTTGTGATATATTCAGCAACTAATTCTGACTCTACTACAGCAATTGAAGGACTTTCTGGAGAGTGCCTCTTTTCTTGGGTCATCTGGATTGGGACAGCCATTTGGCTCAGGTCAATTGTAGGCTGCCTTGGCTTTGATTCTATTTTTTCCTTCACTGCTTTAGGAGAAAAGAAACATATAAAATAAACCTCTGATAGATAAAACTCCATAATAAAATAAACCTCCAATATAAACACAGAAGTTGAATGAAATAGTGAACTTTATAGATTCAAACTGTTACAGGGCAAGAAGAAAGGAATCAAGTTGATTCAAGATAGGTACTTTTCAATGACAAAACTTCTTACAAACTGTTGTTTAAACAAATGATAAACTTTGAAGTTCCTAACCAACCACATGTGCTTTCACACCTGTTGTCTGCTGAAGTTCCAGCAAAGCTTTTATGGTGGAAGTAGCTGACTGAGATTCACTGGATACATCCTGGTAAATGATTGTAGGGCTTGTGTCCACAGCAATTTCATGTTCTGACCAATCTTGACTTCTTGAAGCAATCACATGGACTACAGGTTGAGAATCTGTTTGCAGAAGAACAAAGGTACCTCAAGTCATTATAAGAATCATTTTGGGTTGGAGGTGTCTAGTCCAACTTCTTGCTTTAAAGTAAGACTCTGCAAAGTTAGATTAGACTACTCATTATCCATTAGCATATAAACACTGCCACAGAGGCACACTCTCATTCTGCAATGCTTTAGTTTTGATTTAACTCTGGAAAAACACTGATGATGTTATGAAGAGTTTCCAGCAAAAAAATAAAGATCCTGTATCTTAACTGTTTGTAAAAGCTTTGGTTTGAACAACCAAAGTTCAGCAGGTTTCTTTCTATGTTAAATCTTCCTTGGATTGAACTCTTTTTCAGAAAGTTTCAGCAGTTCAAGTGATCAATATGTATTCAGCATTCTGAGTTAATAGCTCCTAAATGCTGGTAAGTTTATGGAAGCTTCAGAACTTTAAATTTACTTTAAAAAGGCAGCACAGAATAACAGTTACAGAAAGAGCTGCAACCATGTCCTGGCCTGAAGCCATGGCAGCATCCCCATCAGGACTGCATGTCTGATACATGTCCTGATGCACACATGTTCCTAATCAAAGGACACAAATTGATGTTGGTCATATCACAGCTTTCAGTCATGCAGCAAAGATGCTTCAATGCACCCAGGAAAGAGGGTGGCAAAGCATGGGCAGCCAAACCCAAATCCTGCTGCAGTGCCCACCTCTGGCAGACTCCCACAAAAGAGGGACCAGGCATTAGAACAGCAAGTCAGAGGCCAGCAAGAAACCATGATCTCCACTTTTCACATAGGAAATGGAGGCATATAGTTAAATAGCTCCTAAAAGATAAAGCAAGCCATAAGGGAGGTGAACTATGACACTCACTGCTAACACACAGGGTGAAAATCTGTGCTCAAAGGAGGCACAGTGAGTTAGATGAAACTAGCTAGCATGCTTGGGAGACAGTCCACCTGTATTTTGTGACAATACACACCTTGGGAGCTCTGGGAGGACTCTGTAGAAGAAGAGCTGCTATCAGTGTAGGTTTGTGGTTCTTCTTTCACTTCTGGGAGAGCTGAGTTTCCTGTCTCTGTTACCCTTGATGCCTGCTGTAAGGTTTCTGTCACCAACTGCCTAGTTTGTTCACTCACAACTGTTGCTTGAAATGTCACTGGCTTTGGTTTTATGAGAACCTAATTAGAACGACAAAGTTTGTGTATAGTAAGAGCACTCAAGGAAACAGATCTGAGCAATCAGAGTATAGGGTGCCACTCAAATGGACCAATGTACAAAGATCTACATAACATTCCTAATTTACTGAAAAAGTCTACCTGTAAATTCAGCAGCTCTGATTATTAAACCATAAAGCCCAAGTCAATGGCAATGCACAAGAATGTACTTCTCACAACAACTAAAGCCATTTTTCAGGGCTGGATACAACTATGGTGTGACAAGAGAAAGCTACACAAGTGAGCTGGAACATGCACTGCACTGATAAGGACAAGCACCTCTTCCACAGCCCACAGTAAATATACTCTTGAACAAATCAAGGCACACAAACTATTGTATCTGATAAAAGTTTAGTGCTTTTAAATATTAAGTGCAAAGAGAGAAAAAGCTGAAACTGAAAGAGTCCAAAAATAATCCAGATTTTCTGTATAGAGTCCCAGCAACTATACAAGGTTGCAGGGACAACCTGAGCATACATTAACCAGAAAATAACTTCAATAAAACCTCAAATTTGATGGATGACCTATGTCCAAATTCTGTATGATTATTTCTTATGATCTAGCTATTAGCTGTAAGGCTAAACAGGCATCTAGAGCCACGACCAGACAGCTGCAGCTATGCAAAAGGCTTAGTAAATCCTTTTGACTTGCTCTTGACCTCCAGAAATGGCTAACAATTGCAAACCCTGTGCTCACAAGTCAGAATCAAAGCCACCTCATTACACCCCTGAAGTCTCATTCCCCATAGACATATATTAATCCTGCAACAAATGTGGCAACACAGTGGAAAAAATACAAAAATCACTTCCCATGAAAATGTTGGGGTATATTTGAAAACAGAAATGGGTCCTCACTGTACCTGCGTTTTCCCTTGCTGACCATAAACAATTTTAGTTGGGATGATTTTGGTGGCTGGCTGGACCGTGGACCCTATTCCTTTTGGCTGTGTAACAATCATTTTTGTGATGGGTCTTGTGGCAGTGATGATAGCAGGTTTTGCTCCTGCTGGCACTGCCTGAATAGTTTTCTCCCCCTGTAGAGAAGTCAAAGTTTACAGGTTAACTTAGTGAAATTTTTCAGAGAGAGACCCACTTCTCTAAAAAAAAAATACACAGTTATAGGTGAGTGTGTGTACCATGAAATCAACCTGCAGCTGCTACAACTAGACTCTACTGGATACAAAAAAAACAAAGATCAGCAACAAAAAACCCTATGGCTTTGAGTAGAAAAGCTACCAAAATCCCCTTTTCTGTTACTTTACCTTTTGAGCAGCTCTGAAGAGGTGACAAAAAAAGAGTAACTAAAGCACACATGTGAGTTTTTTGAAGTTGCTTCAAAGAATTCACCTGAAGTTGGAACTTTCCTCAAATCCTTTGGACATTTTTTTTAAAACCTCTTATTTCCAGTAACACTAACTTTGACAAGACATCTACAAAATTTCCATTGAGATTCTAAAGAGAAATCATCAAAATATAGATCTTTGCATTATCCTCATGACCAAGACACTAATTACTAATTTACTTAAAAAGTCCATTAGTGGAGTTTGTGTTTTGTTTTCATTTTTAAATTAAAAGTTCAGCTAATATAAAAAGGCAGATTCTCTGTTGTTTCACAGGAAACATTGACTTTGGAATATGACTAGATTCCTGACAGCTGAAAAAGAGCAAGGACACTGAGTATGCCTTTTTTTTTTAGCTCTGCACAGATGAGGAACACCATTAGTTGCCAGTTACCACAGTGTTCCTACCAATTCACATCAAGTAGCAAGAAATCCCCAAAACCATATTTGCTTCAGGAGTATCATCACATTCTGGTGGTTCCTACTGTGTAACATCAGGAGATTTCCAGTTGTGAAAACAACTTTACATTTTGTAAACAAGAAAAGGTTTAAAATCTTTAAAAAAAATCCTAAAAAGGTTTTAAAAAATCCCTTCCCTCTACTACTCAAGTAGACTTTTGAAGATTACCTGATTAATGGATTTAATCTTACAGCTCTATCTAGGAACATAAAGCACATTCATCATTTTTATTTCCTAGCACTTACAGGTAAACCCAGCTGAAGCTGGAAACTTGATTTTGTTCTTAGTACACATCAGATTATCCAAAACATAATTCCACACTATACCATACTCAGACACAGGATGCTGCAAGTGTTGCACACCACAAATTTAGAGGTTATTTTTATATAATTGAAGGGATGGGTTATTTCTGCTCTTTAGATCCAAAAGATAAGTGGTTGGAGACACCAGTTCATAACACAGCATCATAGTTCTCACTACAGCACAAAGCACCTAAGAGTCTAGTAATTTTTCTTCTAAATCCCTTCAGGATTACAAAATCATAAACCACAGGAGAAAGGCAAGCTCAGAAGTTTTTGTTTTCCTTTGAATTTTTGAGAACATTCTCAGTTTCTTTTAAGCACCTTTTATATGCTGCAAAACATACTTGCTTTTCAAAGGTGGCATGCTGTGCCTGTTCAGGAGCTCATGCACAGTTTGATTTTAATAGGGACTTTAGCAGAATGAATGCAGCAGCCACCACACAAGCTTGTTGATTTGAGACTCTCTACTTACCCCAGCATTCAACAGTGTTGTGACAACATTTTTGCCTGGAAGCCCTTGAATTGTAGTTCCTTTTCCAGTAGTCTTTTGCACAACAATCACATTGGGTTTGGATGTCATTGGAATTGTAGTGATTTTGGTTGTAGTTCCTGTATTTTGTGGGGAAAAGAAATAATGTGCTGTTTATCACATGGATATTTCTTTCCTGTAGAAGTTGGCTGAGCTATACAGGAACCACTGCATTTAAATCTGAGAGCACAACAAAAGAAAGGCAGCATCAGGAATGGAAATTCATGTCATGTAATTCAAGATATAAAGATTAGATGCCCTACAGTAAAAACAGGCATGTTCAGGATAGAGTAATTTATTCTGTATTAGGACAGTCAGTCCCTTCTCACAAATTATGGAGCATTTCTCAGGCTAATGCATCTAACTTTTCAAAGGCTAGAAGGAGGGGGGGGGGAATATACCACTAATACTTAAGATCCTATTTGCACAGACATTTTTCTACAGATAACCTCTATAGAACAATCTACATACCAAGAAGGTATCTCTGGTCAACAGAAATATCAGCTCTTTCTGGCACTGAACTCTTGTAATACAACAAGTAGGGGATTGAAAGAAGGAAAAAAAGAGAACTATGCCATTATTTTATAGTAAGTTCTTAGAAGTTGAGTTTAAAAGTGTGGAGGTTCTTTATTTGAAGAGCTGTGGTGGTTATTTCTGTTCCTCTCCCAGTATTTAATTACTTCCATTCCCTCTATCAGGTTTTTATTTACCTGGAGTGACAGGTAATTCTGCTCAGCCCTCTCGAGTCTACAAGAGTACATACACTGGTATCTAAGTCATCAGTGTTATCAGACTGCCACTTCTATATCTACTCAGACAGCTTTTTATCAACACCTTCCACTTTCTCCTCATAGAAAGCACCACTCAAGTCAGCAGAGCTGTAAACCCAAGGATTCCCCATACCTGTAGGTATTTCACTACATACTTCTGATTAATTAGTCTACTAATTCTGGGAAAGGGAAGACAGGCTGAGACAAGATCATGATTTACTTCACTGTAGTGACTTCAGAGGCATCTAAAGACTGCTTAGCAAAAGAGCTCCTCCCCCCAAAAAACCTCAACCCCTAAAAAAAACACCCCACAAAGCAGGCATCCTTTCCAAACTTGTGTTGTTTGAGGACAATTGTTATCCTTATAAGGACAAGCCAAGAAGAGTAAGATTGCATTTGTGCATACACTCAGCAGCAGATCTAGGAAACTTCTAACAACTCATCATACCCATAACAGACAAAAAAAGTTACTTGTTCCCAAACAAACTCTATCAGCCCTAAATATCATTTTGTAGGAATCAGGATCTGGAAAACTGAGGGATCTCTACCAGACTGCACCCCAGGGTGGGTTTACCAGAACCAGCACCTTCCAATGACAGAAGCTACCTGATGCCATGTCAGATCTTTGCTAAGCACCAACAACAGGACCCCTGAGTAATTTAAAGCTACTACTAGACAGGATGAATGGACCTAGCAGATCTTGCTGTACATGTGCACCTAGCTAGGAAATGCAGCAAAGCTTCTCTGCTTTAGCAGTGTTCAAGTCCAAAAGAGATACCAAGAAATTGTGACTGATGTGTGCTTAGTCCTGATTCTGGTCCTCACCAGACCCTATGTTTAAAGGCTCTACTGGCAGAGAGCATCAAGGCTGGCCAGCACACTAACAAAGATAAGCAAGAGGATCTGCATGGGGCTGGGAGGAAAACCTCAAGTTAAAACATGGTGTAAGGGAAAGTCAGGCTGATACTGATAGATGAACAAGATAAGGTGGAAAGTACACAGCTGAATTTAGCACACACAGTTCATTTTTATTCTGGTTCTTTGGACATGCAGTGGAATAGAAAAAGGCAGCATTTGGATTATAAAATGCTTTCAATTTGGGGCTCATACAATTTTCTGATCTTTCTATCATAGTAGTTCTCCAACATTTCCCTTTGCCTCCCAGGCTTCCTTCCTTCACATTAGATATTTCCTTCTTAAACACAAGAACTATTGCAACCCTTAAGAACACTTCACCTCCATAACTTCTACCATTATTTCCTTCTTCAGCCTCAGCTATTTCCTTCTGAATTAACTTCTCCAAAAGAGGTCCAAATAATTATTTGGGCATATAAGCCACAGAAAAGCATTGAACAATGAGAGTAAGTAAGTCTAAAGTTACATTTGAAATGAATCTTAATATCACAGTACTCATATGCCTACCAGAAACAATATTACTGCTGATAATCTTCCCTCCCAGTGTAGCCAGTGATTTTGGTACTACAGTAATGATGCTACCACTTGTAGTTTTCACATAAGTAGCAGCCCCTGGAGTTCCAGCCATCCGGGCCCCTAGAGAGGGGCTAACTGTAGGCCTTGTGTATGTTGCTTGAGTTCCTGTTTTAAAGAGAGAAGAAGAAAGTTCACTGTTAGAACATGATCCTCTACTAGTATTTGTTGAAAAGTATGTCAGTTGAGAAAAAAAAAGCATTAAATTTTACCTAAAGAGATCCTACATTGCAGTTTGTTACCACCCTTCACAAGTCTCCTACTACTTTTTGAAGTCACAGAGCAATATTTGTGTATAACACCTTTAAATCCATCTAATAGCCTTCTGAAGTAATTTGCCCAATGTTCCATCACTGCCATATTTTAATTCACATCCTTGTGCCTAATAGATTTTGAGGAGGTGTTTAGATTCTGCCTGGATGTTTGCCACTTGCTCCCTTGACCAAGCTGACACTACCTGAACTGATCCCATCCTCTCTTGAAAGAGACCTACACTCTCACTTCTCCTATACAACAAATTGTTTATAAACACTATCACCAGTGTCTGATCTAAGTATCACTCCAAGAGAAAAAAGCAACTTACAATGAAACGTAATTTTATGCAGTACAAAAGAAACCTCCTGACATGGTATAAAAGCTTTTTTTTTTTTCAGACCTGCTCCTTCTCAGAATGGAAACACAACTGAGCTCACAAAAGAAACCTGCTCAAAGTAAGTCAACAGCTACACAAAGAGTGTAATTCCATTCTGCTTGTACTGTTGCAGATGGTGCACTACAGCCCTTAAACTGCAAAAGAGCACTGAGCAAAAGAAGAAAGCAATATGTTCAGATCCAAGATAGCACAATATTGGTTTTACCAATGAAATGAAGTGCAAAGCTATTAAGTTTTTTTATGTACTTATGTTTTTGTGAAGTACATAAAAAGTTAAAAGAGAGTATTAACCATTTATTTATGCTAAAATTCCCAACCCATGCTAAAAAATTCAGGAAGTGTGAGTTCTTTGAAAACTAGGATAGGGGAAAAAAAAAAAAGCTGTCTTTTAAGCTCTCCTCATACAAGTTTACAATCTGAACAATCTGCATTATTTCTGATCCTGAATCAATAAGGAAACACAAATACAATTAGATGCTCAGAAGAACACTGGGGGTTTAAAACTCAGTTTCCTGGCCTTTTAATAAATTCACTGCAGGACTAGGAGCAAGTCACCTGTCTTTTAAAGTCCATATATGTAAAATAGGAATGATGCTAACCCATCTGCTTGAGGTACCCAAGAAGTTAATGTAAATTGCCTATAGAAGGTGCTACAGAAGTGCAAAGTATCAGTATTAAGTTGCAAGAAAACTTCCTTTAAAATAAACCAAGTGGGGAAGGAATGATTGATAATATTTTTGTGTACCAATCCAAAAAGGTAAGAGGAATAATAATAATAAAAAAAACCTCAGTGCAAAAATCCTAATCTAGAATAAATATCAACAAGATTGTGAATGTGTTGCTGTGCTCACTGTTCTCAAAAGAGAAGTGCCTGTTTGGTTTTTTTTATCCCTTAATGAACCATATTTGTTCACCTGTATGTCTGGGTTTTACCCTCCCTTCCCTTCTCAGAGCCATAACTTACCAGTGGGAGTAGTGACCAGTTTAGTTGTCATGATAGTCCCATTACTGCTAACCACCATAATGGGTGAATTACTACTGCTGGGCAAGGTCGCTGTAACTGGTTTGGGAAGGATTTTACTGGGCTGCACCTGCTGAGTGATTATTTTAACACCTAGGAAAGGAGAAAGGTCACTGTTAAAATACAGGCACGAAAAGTTCACCTTCTAAAATGTTTTCTCAGACCAAGCCCAAGTGGGCAAGTAGCCTCACACGGCTTCTCTTCTGAGACCATGTATTTTTGATCTAGAAAAGGATTTTCTTTTGGCAGGGAGGTGTTAGTTTATTTTGCTTAGGTTTTGTTTTATATTTTTAGTTTTGTTTTGCAAATAACAAGACAGTCATCAGCTTTGCCTTTCACGTGCCTGTTTCAATTCCTACCTACTCCCACTGAGGCATGGGATTCCATTCCATCAGTGACTTGTAGTCCATCATTCAAAAAATAGAACCTTTCCCAACAGGTCACAACCAATAATTGGTTCCCCTACAATGAACCATCCAAAAGGGAAATAGTTCTTCATCAATAGAGTCTGTAAAATCTAATGTATCTTAATCAGCCCAGTTGAATTTCATCCTTCTGAATAAATTAAACAAAAGCTTTCTGCACTAAAAACAAGAGTGGGTGCAAGAAAGCAACTATGACACTGGCTAGGGAAGATTGTTCTAAGTAAACTGCTCCCTCTCCTCTTGATTTATTGGTCATCTTGAAGCCACAAAGGAATTGGGCTGAAACAAGCTCTGAGCAGAAAAGGATGAGGACACCTTAGTATAGCAAGGCTCCTGCTGCCCCTCTCTTGATTTGTGTAGTAGGATAAGCCCTGTGAGAGGCTCACTTCTCTGCTGCCATCCAGGAGATTAATGTCATCCACTCAGAAGTATATCCAGGACACTTACATCTTATGTTCTGTTCCATGATGAGGTAAATGTATCACACTGTTTTGGTCAAATGTCATTAAACACCCAGCCCAAATTAATCCCATCTAAATGTAGGCATTTGTATTTATACACAAATACTTCTAGGTGAATGATTTTGGCCACTGAGGATGTGAAAGACCCTGCAGATATGTTTTCTTCTCTCTGTGTTGACTATAAAAGAAGTACACAGCAAGTGAGCTCCAAAATTAAACAATGAAAATAGAGAAACTGAAGCTTTTACACCATCCAGACACAAGATTGGACAGAAATCAAAATCTCTCTGAAAACTGATTCCCATTTGCCAGAAAGAATAGGAATCAGATGGTATTTCCAAAGAAATCTTAACTAAAAAGTGCATTGAACCTAACCTCATGGAACAAGGCAAGGAGTGGAGCTTTTACTGATCAAGTTTTGTTCAGTAACTGGAGGATGGAGGCCTCTTATGTGTCTTAATTAATAGACATTTTTTCTTAGGCAATAGTCCTATAATCAAAAAGAAAGTTTATCACAGGAGAGGGGTAGGGCTGATTCTTTTTTCATTCTATGGTCTACTTTAATGCACCATTAAATGCTCTGATCTAGATAGCATCAATATAAAATAACAACCTTAAGGACATGATTAATATAAAGTATGGATATAAAAATACTTTGCACTTTTATAGCACTTCTTCCTTTAGAATTGGGTAACTTTGGAAGCATTATTTCTTACTACATCTTATGGAGATAAGAACTGCATTCTAAAGCACAGTAAAGCCAAGACAGAAAGACTACATGACTTGCTCAAAGTCAACTGAATGAATCAATGTCACAAAAAGAATCCAGTCCAGCTTTCAGTCTCAGATCTAATTGTATTTGTTTTGACAAGTACCTCCAAAGTAGGTTTTGATTTCTGGACTCAAGAAAAGAATTAAAACATGGATTAACTTTTTTCCAGTTGATACAGTTGAAGAGCTTCTGAATCTTCAGAAAACTGATGTCTTCCAGGTGGCCAATCACATTACTTTTGAAGATACTTACATATCTTTCAATCTCTAAAGACAAAACATTCATTCCTAAAATATGGTCTGCAATATGTGAACCAAACAAGAGTGATAGAGAATCAAAGTCTTCAATTAATGTTAGCTGAAAACATTAAGACATCCTTCACTATCTACTTACATCCAGGTTTAATGCCAAATCCTCTACTCAAGCTCCCCATGCACATTTTGGGGCAGAACTCTGCCCTGTTTTCTTGAGTTGTGGTTAGATCTCACCAATATGACACAAGATTAACTCCAACTACCTGATTCCTGTTTGATCTGAATGGTGGGCTTGATGCCAGGTGGCAACTGGGACTGCTGTGGCTGCTGTTGAGCTGCAGATGATGGCACCAGCTGCTGTTGCTGCTGCTGTTGTTGCTGCTGCTGCTGTTGCTGTTGTTGGGCCTGTCGTATTTGGTGCAGCTGCTGTTTAGGGGATTGCTGATGTTGTTTGGGAAACTGTGCTAAGATCTGAGTTGGATTCCCAACCAAACCTTTTGGGGAAGGTAGTCTGGTAGAAGCAACTTTAATTGCCGATGTAGACACACCTGTAAAAGAGTAAATGGGTTAAGATTCAACAATGTGACAGAAAAAGCATTACCATTTCTCAAATCCTTCTGAATTTTACTACAGATATGCTTGAGGAAAAAAAAAAAGGTCCCATGTAGAAGTGATCAGAGGCATGGGAGTTTTATGCTATTCTGTGACAGCAGAACAGCAGCTAAAGGAAAGATCACGATCCCAGTCTACTTCCTGCACCTTTTGTAGTACAAAGCATTCACAAATATTCTCAAAGCCTGAATTTTAATCTTCAAGCGAGCAAAATAGTTCTAGTTAAAATCATGACTACAAAAAGTTAGGGATATAAGGATGCCAAATATCAAACCCTCAACATTAGATGCTGGGAGTATGTTAGTGAGCACAAAAAAAAAAAATCAAGTAATCAAACAAGAGTTTTTGTCCTGATAGGTTAGGTGACCTTACAAGGAATAAAGTGATCAAACTAAGTTTGCACTAAGACTGAAAGGCAAAGTTCTCAAATCTTATTTCTGTCATTCCCTTGCATGGTTGTCACATTTCCAGCAAAATTTGGCTTCATCTGTAATTCTAAACTGCACATCCAGAAGCACCAAAAAAGACAAACATGAAGTGCATACCTTAAAACCCACAATTTTTAACCAAGTCCCACTGGAAAACAGGAAGAAAATCTCCTTTCTTATTTCTCTGCATTTACAGATGGTAGTGATAATGACAGAAGTCATAATAAGCTACAGTTCTGGCAATCTAAATAAGCACCTCTCTTCTCACTGCATCATCTAAGATGGTTTCTCCATTTTCTTGGTCAGCTGTTTTCATTCATGACTAACTTCCTTCATATTTGGAGACATTATCAGTTTAAATCACAAAAAAGTTTCACCAGCATCTTCTGCAATGATACTGATAGTCTTGGAAACAAAAATCTGTTAAAGAGATATTCTCCCTAATGTTCTTCCATGATCAAACCGACAAAAAAATCCACNAACTGTTAAAGAGAGATTCTACCTAATGTATTTTAGAATTCCAGCCTCTTCCATGATCAAACCGACAAAAAAATCCACAGTTCAAACAGGAAATTCTGCTGCAAGCCCTTCTTCACTACAGATTAGCATCTTCAGGATCTGATTAACAGAAGCATTACAGAAGGCAAATATTTCCTCAGCCTTTACTTGGTTGCCCAACTTTTTGTGGAATGGAACAAGAACGGAAAATGTGGACCAGGAAAAATTTGGCACAATATATTTCAAGTGGTGGTCACTGAAGCCCTTTCATTCATTCACAGTTTGCCTCTGAATGTTAGCTAGTGGCTGTGGAGCTGAATCACTCAAGCTGGTATACATAGTTGGAATCAGAAATCCAGGGATTTTAATCCAGGCCCACTCAAATCTTAATTTTTAAGAATTTGCAAACTGACATGCTGATAAAATACAAACTTGTCATCCAGATTAGTTACCACAAGAAATATTCTGAAGTTTAGGCATGGATTTATCTGATGTTAACTTTGCATGTTTTTGTAAATAAGGCTTTAAGAGAAGCAATCATCTTGAAATATTGGAGACATCTATTTTCCATGCATCAGAGTTCTTAAAGTCAGTCATTTTGAGGCTGCAAGTAAAATCTTTTCAAAATAAAAAAAAGCTAGACACACCATCTCATCACATTCTCTGTAAAAAGAGGATCTGCAAGTTAATTGTTGAAGTAAAATGGCAAAGAGTTCAACAAGAACTCTGGTGGATTATCTTGGATTACTTTCAGCAGTAGACTTCTTTCCTGTCTCCTGTGCTGTTCTCATGTCAACATGAAGTGCATCTCCCATAGGTTACCCTCAAAACAAAGTCCAACTGATTAGTGAAAGAGCTTTTATAAACATAATGCCATCGCCATACCTTGTGCTACTGTTGACATAACCACTGATGGTGTTGATGATACTACAGCAGTCACAGCAATAGTATTTGCAGTACAGGAGGGAGTGGAACAGCTACTGCTGCTGCTGCTGCTGCTAGTGACCACAGAGGACTGAGAAGCTGTTATGACCACTGGTTGCTTTTGAGTAGTTGAGGCAATGACTGATGTTGGGACAAGTTTTGTTACTGCTGCATAGTTGTGGGACTTGGAAAGGATGTTGGGTACAAAAGTGGAGCTTGGAGAGGTGGTTACTATTATCACCTGAAAGAAGAAAAAAGAACAAGAAGGAATTCATTTGTTCTTTGCACTTGTTTAAAAGTGTAACATCTCAGTAATATATCTACGTGTATTTAGTTTTAGGGACATGGCTACTAAGACCATTTAAGAGTATCATAATCATATTTGCTGTCAACAAAAAAATCAATTAGTTTGAAGAAGTGGTGCATAAGCATTTACTTAAAATTAGAAGTTGGTTGTTTTGTTTTGCTTTTTTTGAGGAAAACAATTCTACTTTAATGAGATAGTAATTATCACATGTCTGAAGCCAGACAGGAACGAACTGCTTGGCCTCTTTAAACTAGGACACAAAACCTGAAGCCCATTTTAAATGGAACTGAAGGAATTTCCAGCAAGTTTTAAACACTATTCTCCCAAATCTTGCACATACATCAAGAAATGGCAATGAGAGAATAGATTTCCCCCCCTTTCACAATTAACAAACAGCTGCTGAGTCAGTAATGGGAAATATTTCTGATCCACCAGGCTGTAAACAATCAATATTTCATCAGTGAAAAAAACCCTGGTTTAGATTTGAAACAATTTCTGCTTTAATTAGTACTCCTAGGTCTTATTTGTCCAAAAACCATTTGTCTAAAGAGAATAAACATTACCCCTAAAGCAAGTAACAATTACAATGTCATGAATCTGATCTGACACAAAACCACACAGAATTCATTCCAACATTAGAAGAGATGTGTTCTTATGCAACTGACCTAGAAAACTAAGCATTTCTTGAGCATTGAATATGGGAGCTGTTTACATAAAGAGAGTCTCCTTTTTTTCTGCTTATATGTACCTCCTTGTACTTACAAATACACAATGAAAGCAAAACCAAATGTAACATTTTCAGTTTACCATGCAAGAATATGAAGAAATATTTTTAATAATGCAATTGTCCCAATAAAAATTTAATTTATTAAAAGCCTGAAAAATTAAAACTTATTAATGATTTGAAGCAATAAAAGCAGATAGAAAAAAAAGGTACAGAAGGAGCAAAGAAAACCTAGGTCAGCTCAAACCACACTACTACCCAAGGACTACTGAAACCTTGCTTGATAAAGAAATAAAATGGTAGTGGAACCAGAAACATACTTAAGTGGCAGATCAAGCAGTGAGAGATGAAGAGTTTATAATTTGTTAAAAAAAATAACTACATGGAATAAAAGCAGCAAATTTCACCACCATGGCTGCCTCTGCCTCTCCTTTTGCTTAGTTTTTTTACTTAGCTAAGCCTTTAATACCTTGATGTAAGGAGAACCAAAATCTTCACAAGCTACAGCAGGTTCACCACAACTGACCAATGCCCATAGGACAAGGTATCCACATCTGCTGCTCTACCACTATTGCATTCTCCAAGGAGAACACTTTCTCTGCCTCACTTTTCTTTTTGCCTTCTGCTTAACTTTGATATAATCAAAACAGCTTTCTGAACTGGCTATGACCATGCAGATGAGCTGTACAAGACACTGCTTGATTCTAGTGCAAGGCTTGCAGGTGAGAAGATCCTACACAATGTGCCTCTGGACTTTTAGCCCATTTCTTAAATAGTCAGTTAATGCTAGAAATACTTCCCAAGTGGCTGAATTTTAGGGCCAGCTCCATTTCACCTAGGATAACTACTTTAGGAATATACTCAAAGGACAACTTGCAGTTAAGAAAAGCAGGCAATTCAGACTAAACTTTCTATATAATCCATAGTGCAAGTTCAGTGTCCCAACCAAGTACAGATACTTAGGATGAATCTGGGCATAATCACAACTCCTGAAGACTCTCATTTAAAGATAGAGATAAAAAACATTAATCCAAGATCATCACTTAACATTCTCATCACACAAGGAAACAAAACACACTTGCAATGCATAATAGTTCAACAATTGTTGCCCTGTGACTAAGCAGGTTTTGGCTTCTTTATTCTATTTCTTCTTTCAAAATCAACAGATCAGAATAAGATTTAGTGATCTTCATGTAGGAAGTAGATCCAGAAAACAGAATTTGCAGGTAAAAAAATTAAGAGTATTAAAGCTCATATGAAAAGAATTCTATTTCTGAGATCTTGTCTTCCCACATTTCTTCAAATGTTCAAAGTAAACTCATCATGGGTACCAACACTGCACTGCATCTTTTAGAGCAGAAAGGATGCCTGATTTATATATATATATATTAAAAAAGCAAGTTGCTTTTTTGTTGTAATTGATTTTAATTGTTATGGTAAAAATTAATTCCTAATATACACTGAAATTACTCCTGTCAGTCCTATTTTGAAAGACATCAAAATCTAGTTCCTGAAGAAATAAAGGCATTAACTGCCAAAAGCTTCACCAGCTAGATTCCTTCTGTGTCCCAGACAGAAGAATTTACTATAAGAACACCCAGAAATTGGAGCTGTGACATTATTAGTTAAGACAAATCTTCCTCCAACCTACTAAAATGTCAAAACAATTCAGAAAGCTGGCATCCAGAAAAGAAGAACTTCATTCATATCCAACAACTTCATTCATACCCAACTGCACTTGTTTAAAATAGTGCATTGCCAATTTGTGTGTAACACCTCTCACATTTAATTACAAACTACTAAAAGGGATTGCTCCCACCCAAATGTTCCAGTTAGGTATTTTTGACATATCTAAATCCAACAAAAGAGGGCAGTGTGACAAGTTCAGATACAAATGCTACTCTGGCTCCCTAAAGAAACAAGTGATGGTTTTCCTATCCCTTGCAGATTAGCAAGAGAATCAAACAATACTATACAACACAAGCCCTAAAATTTCCATGTCAGAACAAGCAGAGGCACAACTGCAGTAAAGACTCTACCAACTCTTCCTTTAACTCTTCTTTTAACTACCATGATATGTAACACTCATACTTAATAGAATACTACAGATGTTTAAGGCAAAAAAATCCTTCCTGCACAAAAGCAGACTAAGCCCTATCTTAGCTGTGGATTTGCTGCACTGAATGCAGGACATTTTATTTGATGGTTTCTGCTCTCATGAATTTCTACATATGTATTCAGAGACGAAATTTGATTAAGGGCACTGCTAAAGAGCAGTGAATCAAATAAAAGCATCAAAGAGCTCTCAAAGAGGGAAAGGAGCAAAAAGCAAGTTCTTTATTGCACATTACTTCAGTTAATCTTCCCTGGTTTTAAAGCTCCTAAAAACCAGGACATGGGAACTCTGCTAATCCAAAGAAGAATCATACAACAATTAAGACTAATAGAACAAATCCTGTGTGAAGGTTTGAGCTCAATAGTCCAACTCTCACAGTTGGAAAAATGTGCTTGTTAGTGGCCATCCTACCATCAGTCTGCTGGTATCAAGGCCAAATTAATTCCACAGACCACCTCCTGCTCAAGTCTGCCTTAATTAATAACTGTACCAAGAATGAACTTGGTCTGAGTCATTAACCTTTTCCTAAAATCTTAAGGACAAAAAAGTAAGGCATATCTGAAATGCTTCCTAAAGCATGGGAAAATAGTCAGGCCATAGATGAAGCACACAGAAATCTGAGACCAATACAAAATTTCAACATGGGAAACCTTTTCCATACACTGCATTCTTGTGAAAAGCTGGGCACACTCAGCTGAAATAATGCCACTGATTTTGATCACTGTTAACACTGTTAATGTGGAATGAAAAATGACACACTAGTACTGAAAGGAAAAGAAAATCCCCCAGTCTTTGTTTGATCAGCTCCAAGAATAAGCTTTATAGACCCCAAAAGGTAGTCTCTAGACAGAAGGCTTGGCAAGGGAAAGCCCATGCCATCCTCTCCTGGAATTCTACTACTGCAAAGAATAATTATAAATAAGGAATATAGAAATAAGAAAGATTACCTTTGACCAATAGTTGTTACCATCTGAAGGCTGTTCAGTGGCCTATGTGATCCAGTTCTCAGTGGACTAGTGTCCATATCACAAAACCCAACACCACAAATGGTACTAACTGGCAACCTTGTTGGCAGTCTCACCAGAGAGGCCAAGAATTGAATGAGCATGGAGACTGAATCCCCTCTCATCCCTAGAAGTGGTCCCTTCAGGTCAGGGTTGAGGCACATTGGTGGGGCAGTCTGGGGGAAGCTTGCACTCCCGCTGCCTGTGCTGGACCTGTTCTGTGGATAAAAAGAGGGCTTCAGTCTCCACGGCTGTCAATCCAGGTCCTTTCACACACAGGTGAACTAAAGTCATACAAGAGTTTGGTTTTCTATTGGTTTGTTTTAAAGAGGGATTACCTTAGCCCAAGAGCAATCCTTAAAAAAAAAACCAACCAGCCAGACAGTTCACAGAAAGGAAGAGTCAAACATTGCATATTACTGATTGATAAAACCAGAGTAAAGGAACATTTGGCAGCTTCCCCCACATACCTTCTGTGTTGTGGTGTTTGTTGTCTGTGTTGAGGGCTTAGTGAAGGTTATTTTCACAGGAGACATGTGTGGTGGTAAGGAGTTGGCAATGCTCTGCATTATATTACTCATCTTGGGGCTGCCACTTACAGGCACTGTGATAGTTTTAGTGACAGGAGCCACTGCCTTTGGGACTTCTTTCAGGAGAACAGGGGAAGAGCTAGAGGAATTTGTTCGCCGCCTTTTGCGTGGCTTTTCATCATCATCTGAGCAGCTGACACCTGCAAAAAATAGTCCTTTTCAATTACATTTTTCCCCCTCTGCAGCTCTCAGTGTTTTCCAAAACACTACACATTTGCTAAAACCTACACCTACTTTATCTAATTTGAAAGAGAGGATAAATTACATCTTATGGTCACAACTAGCCTGTATTGCACCACCAATAGTCTTGATATAGACCACACCTGCAGTGCCATAAAGCAAAGAAACAAACCCAATAAACCCAAGCTACTCAGTTACTGGGTTACTTTATTCTGTTTAAGAGACTGAAAGAGCCTAACAGCCAGTACAGGGATTTCATTCTGTCTCCAAAATCTTGACACTAGGGGTTTGGGATAACATCACGCACATTTCAGCTTAAAACCTTACACTTGTGTTTGTTGTTGTTGCTGCTGGGTTTGTTTACAAAGTTTAAGCTACAAAGTTCACAAAGTGTTACTAAACTTTATCCTCCTGTAGTCTTCTCCAATTTCAACCTCTGTACCTACTTTCATGCCATGCTTATTACAGCACCCTTCTCCCTTTCACCTCAACATAGCATTCCTGAGATCCTTTATTTTTTTTATGACATACTGTAACTCTAAAGGTCAAGCCTCACTTTATCAGCTTCTGCCTTTTTTGGTGTATTTTGGACATCAGATATAAAACAACACCTAACACAAAATCATGAAAAACAACAGAGGTCCAGCCTCAAAGGAATTCATTCCTCCTCACAATCATCTGTTGTACATGTAGAAAGTCTGCTGCAAGACTCAGCTGAGCAAATGGTAATTCTTTCTGCAGCATGATCAATGGATCTTAAAACCATGTAAAACTCTAAGTAGGCAAAAACTTGATAAATTAGTATAGATTACAGAAAGATATAGTTTAATTGCTTTGAAAATCTCTTACAGATACTGTGTAGTATTTACCAAATCAGTCAGTGTTAAACAACTAAACCACAGAGATATGTGGAGAATACACAATTCCCTTATAAAGAACAAGACTGAAGATGATGTTCTATGTGCCTGGGGCTTACAGACAGAAAAATGCTCTCACAGTAAGAAGCAGTCTTGCTGATAACCCAAGCAAACTTGGTTGGCAGTCAATCTCTAATTAGAGTCAAGATCTAATTAGGGTCAATCTCTCATTAAAATAACTAAAAAATCTGGCATTCAAAAAGTGAAGGCACAGGAATGAACATGGACAAGGAAGTACCCAGTAGCACAGCAAGTGATTTCTCTTGTAGTACAAGTACCAGCTCATTTACAGGTACTCCTCCAAAAGGCTGACAGTTGTATCCACACAAAGGACTGGCTCTATTTTAAGTTTGCTTTGAACTCCAAAAAAATAGTTGTAACTGGCTGTAGTAGCACAGATGAAGTATGGATCTAACAAGTCTGGTTTTCAAAGCTCTAATCAACAATTTGCTTTATTGCCCTGAAGAAGCCTGGTGTGATTTCAATATACAAAGCAGAGATTGGGTTACATGACTTTAAGGTCTATTATGAACAGGCTTTGAGGTACTACTGGGAGTGAACTATGCAAACTTACAACTGTGAGGTTACTAATCACATTGAAAACATATAGGAATTTCAGAACCTCAGAATCCACCCAAATCTAAAAATCCACATGCAGCCAGGAAGTTAGAAGATGGCTGTTATTTTGGTGGGTCACCAAAAAATACTGAAGAGAAAGCTATCTGTTTGTGGTCCTCATCCACCAAAAAAACAAACAAACCCCAAAACACAAAAAACAACTCAACACAGAGGTAAGAGTAAGACTAAACTAGCAGAACATAACTTTATGTTAAGCACAGCTCATTTCATCTGCTGTTGTCACTGCTGGGGTTCTGTAAAAACATTCCTTCTGTAATTTCATGTTAGACACTGCACTTGCACAAAGTTTTCCACAAGCACTCAGCTAAAAGGTAATACAGTTTGACTGTAAGTCACACTCAGCAAGCAAGGAAGCAGAGGCAGGGAGAGGTTAATGGCTCAATCAGACTGTGACTTGGATGAAGTCACACACCCGATGAGTGGCAAAGTCAGGACTGTAACTCAGGCCTCCTGAGTTTGCTTTTAAGCAGCTTTGTTAAAACTAACATCACTGATGTAACACCTTGTGAAAGACATAGGGGAAAAAAACCAAGCAGCATGTGAAGTGGGGGAAGAAAATCTAGGGATGGACAGAATAAAAATGAGAATCTTTCATCCCTCTATCATGTGTCTAGATGGTTTTATACTCATTATCATGTAATAATTCATCTGAGGTCTAAACTAAAATTTTAAGAGGTTAAGAACATTTTCCCCCTGAACCTTTAAAGTTGACAGATTAGTGCATTGAATCAGAAAAAATGAAAAAAAATCTTAATGTAATGGGTTCTGGGGGTTGATATATAGCCATTAAAGGTGGTGGCTTGCAGGTAACATTAGATTTAATGGACAAAGTGACATTTCTGACTAGCTAGAAATTTATACAAACATGCACATATAGCATAAAGGTTAAAATAGATTTTAAAATACTAAAAGGCATTCAGCAAGCATAAAAGTAGCACTTATCAACTTCACTATTAATCTTTATCACCTGCATTTTGATAGACTCTAAATATGAACAGAAAGAAACATTTGTAATTATTAAAGAAAACTACCTTTGATGAGCTGAGCATATATATAAGGATAGATTCTGCTTTACGAGCTAATTTATTGTCCAAAGAAGGAAGGTGGGAGGACAACAAAAAAAGACTGTTTTTGACATTATGCCTTGGATTCCCAAATTTAAATACATGAAGACAGTATCTGGTGGGATTTCACATGGAGTTTTCACAGCTGCCCAGGAATACAAGCCCCACTAAGACTTGCCTCCAAATAAATCATAAAATGGTCAGACAGTTAATTTAAGAAAATAAATGCTGGCCAAAGTACTGGGTTCTGAAAAATTCTAGCTCAGCTGTGAAAAGGGGAAGTAAGGACCTTTTCTAACTCAAAGAAGGGACTACTATGCATTATTTCAGCAGAAAGACAAGGGAAGTCCTCTGCAGAAGCAAACAGCAGAGGTATCTTGAAGCCAGGTTCTGTATAAGGTGGATTAGAAATACACTTATATACAGCAAGTCCTAGAGTGTATTTTCAAAACACTTCTCACTTTCTTGTCTTTGCCATTACTGCTCCCTTTGGCATTTTGCAGGGAGTGGATTTATCCTGAATACAATTTCTGTGAAAAAGGGAAGCAATAAATTCATTCTTTATACTAAAGGAAGGCATAAAAGGTATTAAATGACTTGCCCAAGGTCACAGTGGTTTAACTTGGCCCATGCTTCAGCCACAAGACTCTCTCTTTATTTCCCTTTTGGTAATCAGTTGCTAGTATCACTTACTTTTGACGTAAACAGTACTTCCACTTGGCAAGACGACTACATTGGAGGCTGGACTGGCAGGTCTGGGGGACTTCACTGTTGCTACACTGCCACTTGGAACAGGGGTAGATGTTGGGGTTGAAGTGGTACTTGTGTAGGAATAGCAAACCACCACTGAAGAGGAGAAAAGACACCTTCCATATAACTGAAGTGCAGAATCCCATTATTCTATTACTATTTTTAACAACTGAAATGGAAGCCAAAGACTTCTTGGGTCATTAGCCACATCTTTGCCTCTGCAATCCTGTTACTGTTGAATACTCCCCAGTTTGACCTAAGCATGGCTATGGAGTTAATGGCCTTCAAAGACAACACAGAAATCTAAACTTCCCTCCTCCCATCCCCAGAAATCTATGCTACTAATTCTAGATTTTTTTTTCATTTGTATTAACCTTATGTTTTACTTTGTAATTTTTTATTTTTCATTTTAACATTAAGTCAGTATGATGATCTTTTTGCTTTCTGTAAATGACCATATCTAGACTGGTAACTGGTAAAAAATAGCCAAGTCTCTCTCCTCAACAGTGCATCAGTTGAAGAAACCAAAAAATATGCCTTCAGTACTGAACAACTGATTTTGCTAATCAATTCTTTTAAACTGTTCCTTGCAAGTAATAGTATAATAATTCAGTATTTCTTTCAAAATCAGAATAAAACAGCCTGTTTCAAGAAATGTTACACATTCTCCAGTTGCATGAAGCAGAATTCCAGCCTATTCAGCCAAGCTAGATGGAATGTGTGCCAGCATTATTTAAAAGACATAGGGTAAGCACAAAGCAACCTTTTAACTTGGCAACTTGCTTTGTTTAATCTGAAGGAAAAATAAAAACAACAACAGAAGAGAAATCAACAAAATTTCCTTGACTTTCACCAAAACCTGCTCACATGCTTAAAGTGTTCTGAAACATCCTTCATCATATATAGAACTTGGACCTACAGCTTAAGATTTTGGTAAAGTTTTTATAGTTTACAGACCTTAACAAGTTAAACAGTGAATTTCAACCTCATTTCCTGGCAATTAAGATTTCTTTTTCATTTCAGTTGCTAGTGTGCTCACTAACACAAAGTTGTCAGATTTGCACTGCAGATGCTGCAAAGGCATCTTAAAATAAAAAACAGGGGGGTTTTCATATTCATATGAATATTGTTCAATAAGAAAGATTCAGGTTTGGTTTTTTTTAAGATATCTACCTCCTAAAAATCTAAGATAACAATTTACACTATGACATTATTTTTACACTCCCCTCGATTGCAGTAGAATCCCAGCTTTCTCTCTCTCACCTTCTTTGTTTCCAGTTTCTGCAGGAACTGGAAGAGATGCATTGTGCTGAACAGCTGCATTGGCAACAGCATTAGCAGTAACAGTAAAAGCTGTCTGGGGGACAAGTCGTGGCATCAGGGGCACCAGTCGACGACCTTCTATGGACCATTCTGAAGAGCTGTTTGGTCCAGACATGCTAAAGAGAAATACACATTTTGTAGGTAGTCTCCTGAGTTTCCAAAATATTCAGTACTCTTATTTAAGTGCCTTTTATTCAGCAGCAAAAGTCTAAAAGGCAGTTTCTAAAGATATACTAGAGCAATAATCCAACTTGCTTCATTTCAAGAAAGCCTTTAACATTTCTCCCCACCTGATACAGAAATCCTCCCATAGAAAAATGTAAGAGTTGCTGCTTCTTTTACTGTTTTGTTTTACAGAACTCTTAAAGGGTCAGAGGGGTTTGGATGTCATACTCACAACATCCATTTTAGATTAGCTATTGATCAGATAGTTTGTACACTCTCTGCTTCTGAATGATATAAATACCTACACATCCAAGAGATTTATTTCATAAAAGACTACTCAAATTGATTATGTTACAGGGAAAAAACTCTCAGCTTCTGATGCAAATCTTGTTTAACCTGGACAGAAAAGTTTCTCAGACTTGTTAGTCTCAAACAAGGTGAAGGAACATGAAATTATTTAAATACATCTTGAGCATCTTTCTCAACAGAAACCAGCCTGCTGCTCTGATTTCTCTTAGTCTCAGCAGTTACTTACACACAAACTAGAGTGTTTCTTGCCTGGAAGTGTTTGTTTACAACTGCTCTACATGAGTCATTTGTCAAATCAGTAAAACTAAAATCACAAATTACGTTTTGATACTGTTCTGTTCTTAAGCAAATCAACTCATTCAATGCATTAATATATTCTGAAAAACAACTTCTCATGTAAAGTATTGCAAGCAAGTTGCAGCAAACGCTACCACAAATTAGTTTGTAAAATGCAGAGGATCTGCTCTGTTGTGAAATCCTGATATGCTCCAGTGTTCCTCATCCATATTCATATAGTCTAAGCAGAGCTACATCAGCCAAGGTAAAAAACACATTTTTAAAATCAGAAATAACACTAGAAATGTTGCATATAGCAAAGCTTGCAAAGCTGGCTTTCCTAATGAAGTTAGAGAACTATTTAAGTTAAATAATATACTACTCCAACTATCACTTACAAAGAATTACCACAGGAAAAAAACAAAGATGCAGCACTTCACAATTGCACCTTGTCTGGATTATAATATCTCATCCACTTTGAGTTCAACACCTCAAGAAAAACTTTATGCTTGTTCTGTAAAATGTTAAAAACAGAACTACTACTTAAAAAGGAAACTTGATTCAAGCAAAGAACCCTGACTTGACAATTAAATGCTTCTTTTTCTTTTTGCCCCCTTTCTTTAAAGGAGTGAAGGAAGTTGGTGTTTTTTGTTTAGTAAACAGCATAAATCAAACTCTTTAAACTTGAACATTAAACACAGAAGTGTTAAATGTCCTTCTGCAGCATTGAAACATTATGCTGATTTTGGAGAGTCATGGATCAGACAATTGCTCACTCCAAGTGAGCCTGCTATTTGTATCACTTCCTTTTTTTCTACCCATAACACCTAATACTCAAAAATCAATGGTTGTAACACAGAAAAAGAAACAAACAAATCCTTACAATCCAGCTCTGTTTAAAAGACAATTCTTAACAGTAACTGTTAAGTAACAAAGATACATAAGCAGTTGTCCTCTTGCTCCTCTCCACCTCTCAAAATCATGTGGACCTCGCAAAAGCAAATGCAAGGAGGAACCAGCCCAGTTGATGCCAGCACAGCAGCTGCACCAAGCTGAGAACAGTGGACACTGATGTCATCAGTTAGCTTGCTGCAGTTTTTTTTCCTCTGACCATTTTTCCCCCCCTCTGTGCTGATACACTGTTTTCCACTAATCTCTGTCACCTCTTTCCCTCCCTTTGTCTTTCCACATAGTTAAGTCCCTCTTAATATAACCTTTCCAAAGGGATTTAAATAAAATTAAAACAAAAAATAACAAAGCAAATATGTTCATCTTGCTTATGGCTTTCTCTATTTTCTCCACTCTTGTTTCTTCTGGTCTTACAGAAAGCTCTCTTTGACAAAAGATTGTTTCTTCCATTGCACTTGTACAGTGAAAGGGATTCACTCAGCTCCAAAATGCAATGGTACTAAAAAACTGTTTCTGGTTCCCTGATGTAAATGTGATACAGCAATTCCTTCAACTACTGTTCTTTAAACCACCATCCATCTTCAAAGTTCTATCCTTCAGTTAAGGCATAATGGATTTTCCATAGGGTACACCTTTGGAAATCCCAGAGAAAATGAGCTGTAACTTACTTGTGTGCAATAGTTGTCAGTCGTTCATCATTGACTGCTCGCCGAACTTCGGCACGATGGCGCTCCGTTGAAATACTGTTAAGAGAAAGCCCAGCAATATATTTTAGTCAGAGAGAGACATGAACATTTATCTAAAACTTCCAGCTCAAATTGAACTTAGGAATAACCTACTCAAGAGATGACAGGGAACAGGCATTTACATTTAAGAGACTGTCACTTAAGCTTTTGCTATCACAGCGAGAAAGAATGAATGTATTCTTGTTCAAACATATTCCTGAAGAATAAAAAGAATGTTATTGCTCACAGGGTACCCCTGCAGAACAGCTCGGATCCAGCCTCCCAATGAGAGCAATAAATTCAAAGCATATGGTAGAAAAATCTACACAGACCATGCAGTGTTCTTTCTTAATGCAACCCGGGCCTAAAGACCTTAAAGCCCTACCTTGATGAAACTCCAAGCCAGCACAAACTCATGAGCTAGCTGCAATCCTTCTAACACTCAGTATCTCACAAAACACCAACCAACAGCAAAGCTTCAACCAGAGAAACACAGTTGTTTTTCTTATTAAGAACTCAAAGCAGACTAGGAATTAAACCTCCACAAGATGGAGAATGGCTTCTCTAAACTGAGTTTTGCTTTGTGATACTAGTGATAGAAAAAGCAGGCAATGCCTGAAAAGAAAACAGGTCATTGGTTCTTACTTAACAAAGGTCAAGGTTACCTAAGCACTTTAGAGAGTTCTCCAAGCAGATCCTTCTTCTCTTTCGTGAGGTCTCCCTGTGCTCGTAAGGCACTGATGACACCTGCATATGCCTCCAGTTCTGAGGAATTAGAGCAAACAGTTATTTCTCTTTAATGCTCACAGCAAATTAAAAAAAAACCCCACATTATTTTCAGGATTACTGACAGTATTCTATTAATTTTCAAAATCATTAAGAGGAACATGTCTTTCAATTATTTAGTGCTTCTGAAAAGAGATTGATGATTTAGAACTCTCTCACTCAATTACTCTGCAGCGTACAGCTTTTCTATGAAACCATTGTACCATCACAGAGGATTATCTAGTTTATAAACCCACCAAATATTTCAAGCTCTCTCTGAGCTGACAGCTCAGTCAGAAAGCTTGAAGAAACAGTCCCCAAATCTGGAAAACAGCTCAGAATTCTCTAGAAGCAGGAGAAAAATCTTTAGTATGTATCATTATTAAAAGTTCCATAGAAAAGCTTAGCTTAAAACCCCAAATAAACTACCAAAAGAGCAACTTATTTTTTTTAATGCCTTAATTATAATGGAGAACATCAGCTCTAGTTTGTTCAATACCATCACCATAATCTTTTATGCCTATTTACTTGATATGTACATCTGCCTGAACAGGCAAAGAACTCAATACACTGAATTAAACCTGCTCAACAGGAAAGAAGCCACCATGACAACTCTAATTTAATGTGAATTTATAATTCCAGGTGATCCATGTAAATGTCATGCCACCAGAGGTTTAAAAAATTGCATAGTTCAAGGCTACTGAAACTTCTGAATTTTGCCCAAATACACCTAATGGAAATAATGGAGTTTGCTAATTTGCCAAAGAATGATTTCCTTAGTACAGTTTAAGGAAAAGTTACTGAAACTCCTGCTTTAAAGCAGAAATACAAATTATTTCAATACTTACATAGATGCCTTTCATTTGGCACCCTCGCTGTCTGCAGCCAACCCAAACCAACCCCACAACAGATCCCAGTTAACCCAAAGCAAGAATAAAAGGGGCAGGACAAAACCTAACACCTCTGAAGTTTCCAGCAAAAGAAAGACTGATGCTATTCTGAAAAGCTTTCAGTTTAGGATTCCAAAGAGCTAATTTACAAATCAAATCAAGGAATTGTGCTGAAAAGAAGTGCTGCTCTCCTGTCCCCATTAAGCAGACAAAACACAAAGTAGAGTCTCTTTGGTTAACTATACAGCCTGCAGAGGGATGCTGAGTGACCTACAGAAGCACGTGCAGCTTCAGTTAGAAAACATTTGCTAATTAATGCAATGGTTTTTGCTAATATCAACATTTATTTAGACAATCATGTTATGATATTTAAGATACTAATTATTTTGCTCTGATAACAAATTAATTCTCAGATACAACTGAATAATTATTTAACAAGGATAGATATATTTATTTATTTTTCCCTTCCTGCATTTTTAATAGAGCTTTAAAAAAATGCACATTTTGGCCTTCTGGAAGCTAATGAAGATTACAGAGCAGCTGTAACTACCTCCCTCACCCTTTAAGTAGGTAGCAATCACTAACTGGTGCACTTTTTCCAACACAGAACACATCAAACAGCCTATTCACAACTAAATATCATTATTTCAGGTGTAAGGTACTAGAATCACCCCCTTGTGCAGCTGTAAACCACAACCACCACAGAACTGCACACCTCAGGAGGCATTTCAGTGTCACCTCCACCACTGCATTTCACTCATGATGGAGTTGCTGAACAGCCAACAAATCAGATGTTGGAAAAGGAAGACTCTATACAGCAGGTGAATATTACTGGATATAACCAGTTATAATCACTGTTTGTGATCCTTCACCCTGCAGGTCTTGTGGTGCTTCTATTGCAACTAAAGTGCTTCTCTAGCTTAGAGGAGTCCCGGCTGCTCTACTGTGGCAGGGCCCTCTTGTGGGGACACAGCTCATGTCAGCAAAACAAGATTTATTTTTTTTTATTTTTTTTTTTCTTCCTGTCAGCCTAGGTTATGTCATTGAAGGAGGTGTAGCTGCAGTTCTCTTTGGCTCAGCTGCACCAGCAAGGTTCTGCCAGCACACTGCTGTCAGCTGGGGTGGAAGTTTGGTTTTTGACTGTTTTTTTTCCATATTCCAAGCCAGCAGAGCTACGTTAACAAAATTTTGTACAGCAGATCTAGTCCAAATCTTTTGGTATCCTGCACTTTCTCCTAGTTTTCCTACTTCTTGAGCCTCTCTGTCACCTTAATGAATGCACAGCTTAGCTGCAATGTTGTGTCCAGCATCTGCATCACTGTCTGTTCCAGCAGGGCCCAGATTCCCAAGAAATGAAATAAATGCAGCAAAGGGATGGAAAATAAATTCTCCACTCTCAGAAAATAAGGGAATGAGAACCTTGGCACAGTTAAGAAGAACAGCACACCATCTTTTAACATTAAAGTAAAATGAGAACAAATAAAAGCTGTGACTTGATGGTCACAGGAAGTTTGAGGGAGTCTCAACTTTCCTCCTGACATCTCCTAGATTATGTTCCTCTGAAGAAAATCTGGAAAGAAATCTAAGGGGTTTTTTTCTTCCCTTTCAGTGTTATGCATCATTTAAGTGGGAAAAAAAAAAAAAAAAAAAAAAAAAAAAAAAAGACACTCAGCTCTAAGAACTCAGAAACGACTGCACAGGATCAGATCATCAGTCTAACAAAGACTTCTCTCTCCTTTGTTAGCCAAAGTGAATGCACGAAGAAAACTGCAAATATTTTTATTACCTTCCAAAACACAAAAGCCTGTCTCTTTGTGCACATTCATTTACAAGGACAAGGCACAAAAATGTATAGCTCTATCAGGCAGGGGCCTCAGATATTGAAATACATTGCCAAAAGCTCCTGTTGTTACCACAGTTAAGAAACAACATTGTTTCCACACTTCCATGTTAACTTGTGTAACTGCAAATCACAAACCATCACAGTGTTTCCTCCTGTTTCAGGTCTTTACAATAATGAACTCAGACCCACAGTGCCAGGTTAAACCAGGGTTCCACGATTTTTTTTTGTTACAAAAAGGTGTCTAATAAACAACTGAAAAACGAATTAAGACCTTCCTCTCACTGATTATCCTGCTGCATGTTAACAGTTGTAAAAAGAACAGCAAGGCAACACTGCAACGTTGAGGCAGAGATGGACTAGGACATCCGTGAGAGGTTCAACCAATCCAGAACAATTCTGCTCTCTTCTTTTTGCTCAGGCAGAGAGCATCTGCCAAACATCATTTTAAGCCAGGGCTGTCAAACCAATGACACATGCAAAATGCAGGAAATGACTTTTAAGTTGCCTGTAGACATATTGAAGTACTTCACAGAAGCAGCAGGCAGGCAAATCTTAAAAGGGCAAACATACAGACCCACAAATTGTATCTTACTGTACCCAGTTTGCGAAGGATCCTCTTGCATTCATCTCTGCTGAGATCCAGAAGAGTTGGCCACACCACGGGCATCTTTCCCTTGTATTTGTGCTCCCACAGAGCTCCACCTCGCTGAAAAAGGAACATAAATGCAGTAAGTGCAAGTCCATCTTTTATTGATTTCCCAAGCCGATTAATGCAAACTCTCCTCAGCCTGCTCACAACTCCACCGACACAGTCGCTCCCATCCCCGCTCCAACCTTTGTAATGGCATGCAGGAATTCAGCAGTTTCACAAGGGCACCGACTTCCTATACTCTCTTGCTCAGATCCATCACCCAAGCCTTTGTACCGTGTTTCCCATCTCCTTCTCAAGCCTTTTTTCATGCTGAAACGTTCATCGAATTCATGTTCAAGTCTCCTCCCCTCTCTTTATGCACAGAGCACCTATTATAAGAACTCTTCTACCTAACCGCACGCTCCCCCTTTCCCCGGGGGAATGCATTTCGTACTAGCCTATTATACGACAAAACGGTCAAAAAAAAGGGTGAAAATTTGCTTTCCACGTATCAACACCAGTCCTCCCCCCCCCCAAAAAACCCAGACACGGGAACACCCCTTCGCCCGATCGCATCTCAGCGAGATTCCGGGGGTGGCGGGGAAGGAGAGCGCATCTCTCTCGTTTCAACGAGGAATAGTAAAGGAAAAAGGAGCTGGAGGCGAGCTAGCTTGGGCCAGCCCGCGGCCACGCCACGCTCTCCATGCGAGAAACGACACAGCGACGAGGAGAAGGGGTGGGCACCGGGAACAAAAGCCCCGGCGCGGACGCACCTTCCAGCGCGGGGCTGGAGGGAGGATCTCCTACAAGGGCGCCTGGAGGCAGCCGCCACACGGGGACTCAATGCTCGCCTTTCCCCAGGGCCTCCACAGCCCTCGGCACGGGGGACCTGCAGGAGTCAGCAGCTCTGGGTTCTCGCCGGGTTCGGGGGCGGCCACCCCCAAGGCCCCCTCGAAGAGAGGGAGCGGGCGGCGGCCGCTGCTTCCCCGCGCCGGGCATAGAGGCAGCACTGGCGGCCTGCAGGTGGGGAACGGGGCGCTGCCCGCGGGCCCGTGAGGAGGCGGCGGGTCCCAGCTTTCCGGGCAAGGGGAAAGGTACCCCTCAACCCCGAGGGGGAGCGCCCCGGGAAAAGCGAGGAGGCGCGGAGGACGCTGCCAGGGAGCAGGACCCACCTGCCCAGCCGTGCCTGGCACATCGAAAGGCTCTTCAGCGGCAGGGCCCCTCCTCCTCCCCGGCTGCCGCTCTCCGGTTTGTTTGGTGGCGGCGGCAGCGTTTCCCGGGGCCAAGATGGCGGCGGGACGCAGTGAGCCGCGGAGCCTGCCGGGAGTAGTAGTCTCCTTCCCACCAAGCCACCACCCTCTGCGAACAAGGAGCTGGAAGAAGCGGGCGCCAAGATGGCGCCGGGGAGCGTTGCGCATGCGCAAAAACGCAGAGGGCCTCTGGGAGTTGTAGTTCTCGCGATATTTGCCGACGCGTAGAGACGCGGCGCCGGGCCCGTCCCGCCATGGCCCCGCGGCCCACTACGGGCGGGGAGTGGGGACAAACTACCTGGTGCGCGTTGTCCGCCCTAGCCTTTGCATTAAAGCGCTGTGAGGGCGGCCTGAATCTAACGCATCCCGCGTAACCCTAAACTTCAGGTATTAACGCTTCTTTTGCCAATAAATCTGGCAGGGTTCACATCATCCCTGACGTCATTTGGCCGTTTCCAGTGTGCTGACTTCAAACCTGCCCCGGTTTACGTGCAGTGTTGGGTTGGGCTGTAATCAACTGTGCTTCTGTGGGAAGAAAAAGGTCATAAAATCCACACCCTAAACCTGCTTCTTGATGGTTTTGCTCCAATGTGTCCAATTTGCTGTCTTGTGTCAGCGAGCTGAGGAACCACCTCCCCCCAAAATCCTCAGGCACTGATTCTGCACTCCCGGGCCTGGCAGGTATTTAACCTATAACACAATTAGAACCTTTTTTCCTACAGATTTCCAGGAAGAGCAGTTAGTTTTCTCTCAATAAAAGTCCTTAGATCAGATTAGTTCCCCACTTTTACAAAGCATTTTCATAGAGTCATAGAATCATCTGGGTTGGAAAAGACCTTTAAGATCATCAAGTCCAGTTGTCAACCCAACACTGCCAGGTCACCACTAAACCATGTCCCTCAGCACCACATCTTTTCAGTCTCTCCAGGGATGGTGACTCCACCACTTTCCCTGGGCAGCCTGTTCCAGGGCCTGACAACCCTTTTGGGGAAGAAACATTTCCTAATATTCAATCTAAACATTTTCTAAACTAATGACAGATGGTGATACCCAAATGCCACGTGTTATTATTTATAATAGCATACTGCTGGGTATTCTGTTGAAGAATTTGCTCAGTTATATCCATTTAAGCAAAATTAGTTCCTTCTTCTACTAAGGGAAAGAAATATAGTCACCATTGAGCACTGCTACTTTTTATTATGTTTCCTATAACCAGGCATTCTCAGATCACCACCAGCTTAAATAATACAGTTCTCATCAATTACAGGCACTGATCTAATTAATTCAACTTTCTGGGTGCTAACAGAATTATGTCTCACCACATTTCCTTCTGTCCCCAAAGATAACATAATGGGGAAGGCAAGGAGCTGGAGCTTGGAAGGATCAGCAGTGAGATGGCCCAAGGGAGGAGCAGTGTTTTTCACATGGAGGTGGTAATTTGTATGCAGCCCAGGTCACCAGGACAGAGCTGCACTTCTCAGCCCTAGCTGAGATTCTTGCTGATTAACTGCATCTCTGTTCTCATTGCTACAACCTGATTGACACAGAGTCCAAAATAATCCTTTTTTCTTCAGAATAGAAGAAAGAGAGAAGAAAGGCTTGGTGCTAGAATCATGTACAGCTACTGTAACTGCTTCTTTTCTGCCACAAATAGTGAATTTTCAGCTTCCAAGAATCTCACACTGGTAATTTCAAAAGTAAAACTGGAAAATCAATGGAATAAAAATTATTTGTATCAGTTTCCAAGCAATTGAGAAAAGAAGTATGAAAGCCACTATGCTTTAAAGATGGTTTAAAATATCTTCTGTGTCTTGCACAAGAGACAAATAGCCTAGATTCTTACACAAATTAAATTATTTCTTGGTCTTTTGTTGTTTCTGAGTTAAATGGCCTAACCAACAGTTTCCACTTCTCCTAAGAGGTTATTCAGTGACTCCATACACTCTCCTGACAACTATCTCTATTTTATTTTCATCCTAGCACCCTCAGACCACTCTCTCTTCCTCCTCAAACACTTTCCCATTACATTTTTCTTCCTGGTTAAGTAAGAGCAGAAGCCTCAGCAACGTTCAGGCTCTGGCAGCTTGCCAGAAGAGCTTTATTATACACAGCTTTGTCAGATACAGAAATTGTCACCTGGGACTATTTGTATTTAAATCCACAAAGATATTTCAACTTCTATCACTGAAGATAGTTTTGTGCTGCCAGTTAATAAAGAGATTTTTTTTTCCCCCTCTGTTACAAGTAATCCATATTATATTCAACAGATGTATATATTTTACAAATCATAAGAGCTTCAATGCACAAAATACCTCAATTCAGCAAGGCTTATTGCTGAATAAAAAACACCATCAAAACACCACCAGGCACTGAGCTGAGCACATTTAAACACTTTGCTACAGTGAGGCAAAATCTTGATTATATAATTTCAGATAATAAAAAAAAACCAAACCAAACAAAACTAAAACACTTCATTGTGTCATTCTGCAGCATGTCAAAGAGTGAATTGAAGTCAATGCCCTCTGCAATCTAGGGAAGCAGATGCAAAGCTCCATCCTCTTTGTACTGTGCTGTACTGGTGAAGAACAGATCAACTTGCTGGGAAGCAAGCAAAGGCACTTCTCAGAATAGAAAGCGTGGGGATAAGGCAAAGTATTAAAGCTATTGCACAATATGTCTGCTTATGTATGGTCACATATGCACAATACAAACCATTAATAACTCTACCATGCTTAAGAATATATCCCAGATTAGCATTTAGCAGATTTCAGGCACGCTAAATCCTGATTTGTGTTTTGTTTTAGGGGAGATGGCATGTTCTCCCTTGAGTTGCACTTTTAAACAGACTGTGTATTGCTTTCTCAGCACAGGAGAGACAAGTTTTCCAATGAGGGTGGTGGGGCACTAGCACAGGTTGCCTATAGAGGTGGTTGATGCTCCATCCTGATGCTCCAACCATTCCTGGTCAGGTTATTTGGGGACTGAGTAACCTGCTCCAGATGACTGCAGAGAGGGTTGGACTAGATGACCTTGAAAGGTCCCTTCCAAACCAACAGTCTATGAAAAAAAGAACATGAGCTTTTCCCAGAGTTTCAGTGAAGGCTGCATAACGACAGCAATGTTACTTTTTCTGGTTGGCAAACTCAGCACTGACTTGCTTTCCCTCTCCATTGCTCTTTTCACCCTGTAACAGTATTGTACGTTTAAGTAAACTTTCATTTGCAAAGTGTTCCAGGATCGATACAATTTCTTGAATTTGGAGCACAGCAAATGAATGGGATCCTGCAAAAATAGGTGAGCATAAACAGTTTGTCATACAAGGTTGGTGATTGCCCAGCTAAGGAAAAGCCTGGTTACATTGGCTGTTAGATAATTATGGTCACTAACTGTTTATCTTGTTGTCTATTGACCTGCTTTTGTTGCCCAATCTTTCACAGTGATCAATTCCCTCCTTTACTGTTGATACATTTCCTTGCTTCCCCAGCATTTATAGCCCATCTAGCCTAGTGAAAATTACAAGCAAATAATTGACTGGTGAGCTGCCTGAAACATCATAGAGTAGCTTGGGTTGGAAGAGACCTTTAAAGGTCATCTAGTCCATGCCCCCTGCAGTCTGCAGGGACATCTCCAACTGGAGCAGGTTGCTCACAGTCGGAATGGTTCCAGGGAGGAGGCATCAACCAACCACCTCTCTGGGCAGCCTGTTCTAGTGTCCCACCACCCTCACTGGAAAAACTTTCTTCCTTAAATCTAGTCCAAATCTCTCTTTTTTTAGTTTAAAACCATCACCCCTTGTCCTGGTGGTTTGCAAGGGCCTTCCATTCTTCTTAGCCTGCTTTAAGGCCAGTTCGTTACGAACTTATTTCACCTAAAAGCTTTTGACTGTATCCTTTCAACATCAACTTCTCTCACCTTGGGGCTGGGGTGTTATCGCCTTCCTAAAAAAGCCAAACTGAATAAAAATAGACAGGAAAGAAAGATTACTCCCTTACCCAGCACCCCAGCCCCTAAGCGTTCCACCGGAAACCAGGCCGTAGGCCGCGCGCGCGCTCTAGGCGCTGGGGCTGGGCGGTGGCTCGCGCACGCGCACTGCCACATCCGGGACCTTCACAGCACCCCACTCACCCCATCTTCGGCCCCGCGCGGTGCCCTGTGGGAAGGAGGCGGCCCTAGAAGCCCCGGCGGCGGGGTAGCGGTGAATCCTCCCGGCCGCTCACAGCAGTGTAGAGCCGTTTCCCCACCCCCTCCTTCCTTTCCTTCCCTCCCTTCCCGTCCTCCTCCCTTCGGCCCGCGGATTTAAAGGGGCAGCGGCGCCAATCCGGGGTTAGGGGGAATCATGCCGAACTTCTGTGCGGCTCCCAACTGCACCCGCAAGAGCACTCAGTCCGACCTGGCCTTCTTCCGCTTCCCCCGGGACCCGGTCAGGTGAGCGCTCAGCCGGGTGCTGCCGGCGCAGCCTCAGGAAGGCAGCGGAGGGGCGATAGGACAGGGAAGGCGGGAGGACTTGAAGGCAGCGTGCTCGCCTATCCCCCTAGGCCCTTCCGNGCCTAGTGAAAATTACAAGCAAATAATTGACTGGTGAGCTGCCTGAAACATCATAGAGTAGCTTGGGTTGGAAGAGACCTTTAAAGGTCATCTAGTCCATGCCCCCTGCAGTCTGCAGGGACATCTCCAACTGGAGCAGGTTGCTCACAGTCGGAATGGTTCCAGGGAGGAGGCATCAACCAACCACCTCTCTGGGCAGCCTGTTCTAGTGTCCCACCACCCTCACTGGAAAAACTTTCTTCCTTAAATCTAGTCCAAATCTCTCTTTTTTTAGTTTAAAACCATCACCCCTTGTCCTGGTGGTTTGCAAGGGCCTTCCATTCTTCTTAGCCTGCTTTAAGGCCAGTTCGTTACGAACTTATTTCACCTAAAAGCTTTTGACTGTATCCTTTCAACATCAACTTCTCTCACCTTGGGGCTGGGGTGTTATCGCCTTCCTAAAAAAGCCAAACTGAATAAAAATAGACAGGAAAGAAAGATTACTCCCTTACCCAGCACCCCAGCCCCTAAGCGTTCCACCGGAAACCAGGCCGTAGGCCGCGCGCGCGCTCTAGGCGCTGGGGCTGGGCGGTGGCTCGCGCACGCGCACTGCCACATCCGGGACCTTCACAGCACCCCACTCACCCCATCTTCGGCCCCGCGCGGTGCCCTGTGGGAAGGAGGCGGCCCTAGAAGCCCCGGCGGCGGGGTAGCGGTGAATCCTCCCGGCCGCTCACAGCAGTGTAGAGCCGTTTCCCCACCCCCTCCTTCCTTTCCTTCCCTCCCTTCCCGTCCTCCTCCACCNTGAGCGCTCAGCCGGGTGCTGCCGGCGCAGCCTCAGGAAGGCAGCGGAGGGGCGATAGGACAGGGAAGGCGGGAGGACTTGAAGGCAGCGTGCTCGCCTATCCCCCTAGGCCCTTCCGGCCCGCAGTCCTCCGCTCCGCCTGAGGAGACACCGCAGTGAGGAGGCGCCTCTCTCCCTCTCCACATCCCCTTTATGCGCCTCCTCACCTAGGCGGGGAGGGGGACGAGAGGAGAGGGAGGATCAGCGGGGAGCAAGCTGTGAACGGCCGGAGACCGCGCCCGGAGCTGCCGGCAGTTCTCCCGGCGGAGGCCGCGCACGCTGTGACGGGGCGGGGCTCCGCGGGACCCTCCGGCCGGCGGCGGGGAGGAGGGCGGACAGCTGCGCATGCGCCGGCTCGGTCATCCCCGGGGGGGCGGGAAGGGACTTGTGGGAGTGATGGGACAGGCAGAGGGACTAGCTGCGGGAGGTGGAGGGTGAGGGGGCGGGGGCTGCGAAAGTGAGGTGCTGTCTGGCTGTGAGGGGCGTGGGAGGGTGTGAGGGGCTGCCTGGCTGTGAGGCGGCTGAGAGTGTGATTGGGTGCCTGGCTATGAGGGGCTGAGGGAAAGCCTAGCTGTGAGGGGTGTGGGAAGGTGTGAGGGGCTATCTCTGACTGTGAGGAGTCTGGTGGGGCTGAGGGGCTGCCTGGCTGTGAGGGAATTGGGAGGGTGTGAGGGAGTGCCTAGCTATGAGGAGTTTGGGAGGGGCAGTCTGACTGTGGAAGGATCGGAGGGAGTAAGGGAATGCCTGGCTGTGAGGGGAGTAGGGAGGTTAGGGAATTGTCTGGCTGTGGGGAATATAAGGGGCTATCTGGCTGTGAGGGATGTGAGCGATGTGAGTGGGTGCTTGGGTGAAAGAGGAGTGAGGGGACTGAGGGAATGTCTGACTGTGAGGTGTGTAGGAGGATGAGGGGCTGTCTGGCTTTGAAGGATGTGAGGGGGCACCTGGGCATGAGAGAGTGCGTATCTGCTAGAGATGTGGGGCAGTGGTGGGACATATAGCTGATAGAGGTGTGGGGCAGCTAGAGGGGTGCAGGGAGCAATGAACTGAGGCAGGGGAGCCCATGCATCGTGGGGAAGCCCATGCAGGGCCAGCACAGGCTCAGGTAGTGGACGTCTGTCAGTTGGACTGTGTGTGCTGAAGTGATGTGACTGTGGGTGATGAGGTGTGTGTGTGACAAATAGGAGACTGCTGTGTTATAGACTGGATTGTGGGGATGATGGCTGGTGGCAAAGTATCATGAGCAACAGCAGAAGTGATGGGATATTCCAAGTTCCCAGTGGGTAAAAAGCAGGGATGGTGCACTGATAGAGTAAGAAGAGAGTGTGAATGAGAGGCCATGAATAAAATCATGCACTTAGATGTAGAAACCTCCATGTAGAAACTCAACTCAATCTAGATAACGCTCTTAAAATAGTTTAACTTAATGTGCTCCTTGCAGTTTTGGAAGGTGATTAGGGGCTGAAGCAATACCAGTTCTCTCTTTTCTAACAGTAGGTGGTTAAAGATGAAATTTTCAGTGATTTATACATTATACTCACTTGCCTTCCTTCTTAGAAGCTGTTTGACCTGGTTTTTGGAAAATTTCAAAACTTAGGGGAATTGTGGGTATATAGTTTCTTCTAGGAAAACACTCTCCTGTAAGTGATTTAAAAGGAAGATACAAAATACTCATATAGGTAGTAGCTGCTGCTTTAAAGCTGTGTTTTCAGATGTGTCACATCCTTTCAGGTAGTTGCAGAGAGTGAGAAGGTCTCCTTTGAGCCTTCTTTTCTCCAGACTAAACAACCTCACTTGCTTCAGCTGCACCTCACAAGACTTGTCCTCTAGACCCTTCACCAGCTTTGTTGCCCTTCTCTGGATGCGCTTCAGCCGCACGTGAACCAACTGCCCTACAATCTGGGGTGTGTGCATGACAAAGGCAGGAATATATCAAATAAGAGAGAAGACTCCTGAATTTACTGGGGTAAAGTAAGAGTGTATAAATCAAGGGAAAAAAATTAATGAATTATTGGGCTGATATTAAGTGATGGACAAAAAGGGGAAAACCAAAGTATTAAGAAGATGTGATGGTACCTTACAATGGAAGGTGTCCAGAACTTTCCTTAGCCTTGCATAAAGGGCAGGACTCACTGCACTCCAGTTCTGAGCACAGTTTGAAGTTTGAAATTGTAGGGGATTGTGTTTTGTCTTAAAACTGACTGACTGTTTTGCTTACATGCAGATGTCAAAGATGGGTAGAAAACTGTCGAAGGGCAGATTTAGAAGGTAAAACTCCAGATCAACTCAACAAGCATTACAGATTGTGTGCGAAACATTTTGAGACATCTATGATATGTAGAAGTGTAAGTAAAACCAAGCATTTTAATTTTCTTATTCTGTCTTGCAAAATGGGACTAATATGTTTCATCAGAATGCCAATCTTTGATCTTCTGGGTAACTGGTCCCTGGAAAAATTAATCTCTTAGTCTTAATTGAGATCGTTGTTGTGATCCAAGGTGTAGACTTGCAGATGTTGGCACAAAGGATGAGGTGGACCTGAGTAGTTGAGGAAGAGAAAAGCAGATGATGTTAGTGGAGCCCTGGTCTTCACTGCAGTTCTTTCCTTGTGCACATCAATGCACATTTAGTTTGCTGTCTCTAGATGCTACAACATTATATGAATTTATTTGGCATAGATATTTAAGTTTTCATACCTCTAATTATTTAAAATCGGTAACCTGCCCTTACTGAGGTGTCTACATGGTGTGATTTGGTTAAACTACACTGTTGTGGCCTAGAGAGTCTTTGCATCTGTCAAGCTTTTATTTTCCCTGTTATGTTTTATCTGGCTAAAATCATGGCGCTGGTTCCTGTTAATGAGATAATAGGTTTTCAGTCATCTTGTTAACAACATGATGTTGTTTTTAACAGCTTAGAATTTAACAGCTTATAGTAGGAAATAGTTGACTTGGGGTTTTGTATTGACATAATTTCTAGGCTGAATTTCACTCTGATACATAGGCAAAGTCAGTCCTTTTGCCACAAAAGATAATTAAAATACACAGGTCAGGGTCTGAGATCCTGAAGCTATTACATATGACAAGGTTTCTGATCAGCCAGCATCCCTGAAAAAAACCCAGATTAATACTGGCAGCAATTCTGAATCTGAAATGAAACTTTGTGAAACTCCGTTTGTTTAAAATGTATTTCAGTTTAATGACAGGTATAAACATCATCAGTTATAATTTTGTACTTACTGGAAATTAGCCAGGTTAAGTATACAGTACATCCAAATATTAAATTTTAATAAAAATATTTTTGTTTAACTGCTAGAAACATTTCCATGGCCATCTAGAAGTCTTTCCTTCCTCCTGCTCATTTGACTGATCCATTTTCCTGCAAGAAAGAAGTGTGATCTTTCAGGGTAGTGTTTTGTGGAATTCATAAGTCTACATAAAACAAAGCAGTTGCACATTTTTACAATCAATATGTTGATGTGATTGTTTCTAGAATTGTAAAATAAGTGATAAACCCCAAACACAATAGTAACAAAATGTTTCCTTTCTTATGCATAAATATCTTTTTTTATCCAGAATGTGTGTTTTCAGAAAAATCATACTATAGCAGTGAATTAAAATTACTGCTCTGGGGTCTTTGATGTGAACATAATGGGGGGGGAGTATCTGTGATTTGGGTTGGGATTTTCTTATGTTTCTCTCTTCTCTTTTTCAGTGCTCTCTTGATATCTCTGAAATGTAAATTGCATATGTCAAGGGTTAGGACTGAGCTAGCCACCAGAGGAGTGACAGACACTTTCCTTTAACCTTCTCCCTTCTCAAAGGGGAAGAGAAAGGGAATAAAGGAGAGAGGCTTGTGGGTTGGAAAAGACAACTAAAACAGCTTTAATGAAAATAACAACAATAAAATAAAATATATACAAACCCAATAGTGACCCCAACCCCTCAATTGCAGTTACCTCACCATCACCACTGGTACTGTGATAGGCACTGGGGAAATCCCAGACTGGACTTAATAGCAGGATTGGACTAAATGAGCTGGTTTCTGGAGCATGAGGTTCAGGATCAAAGGCAGTCTGACCAGACAGAGTCCTCCTCAGACACTGGCAATTGAAGAAGAGAGCTTTACCCTTGTGATCCCTCAGCTTTATACTGAACATGGTATACGTGGAATAGAATCTGTTGGTCAGTTTAGGGTCATCTGTCCTGTAAGCTCCTTTCCATAGGTGCAGCCTTTTACTCTGCACTCCTGAACATGGCACACAAGATTCAGCAGTGACCTTGGTCTGCACACCAGTCCTTGGTACTAACTATAAACATCAAGTGTTGCCACTGCTAGAAGTAGTCAACCTTGCCATTAACCTCAGAAAGTGCAGTCACTTAGAGAACTAGCTAAAAAGTAAAATCACTGAACAGAATTAGTTCTGTTCTAGCTCAATCCAGGAGAGCACAGCATAGCTTCCTGTTTGTTTTGAAGCACAAGAGTGAAAACTTCCCAGGGAAATCCCTAATCTAGATGTTTGTCTTCTGACAGAGCCCTTACAGAACAGTTCTAAGGGATAATGCTGTGCCAACTATATTTGACCTTACAAGTCACTTGAACAATCCCCACAGCAGACACAGGAAAAGGATAAAAGAGCTGGTAAGATTTTCATGTCAGATGTTGTTTAAATATTAAAACAAAGGCAAATATGTTCAAGTGAATCTTTTGAATATTTGAATGTTTGTATTTTATGTACTGCCTATTCTAATATCTTTTTGTTGACTATAAGTTAAATCCCCAAATATTACGCTGATCACAAGATGGTTGGGGTGGGAAAGGACCTCTGGGGACCATCTAGTCTAACCCCTCCTGCTAAAGCAAGGTCACCCAGAGTAGATTGGCCAGGATCATGTCCAGGAGGGTTTGGAATCTCTCCAGAGAAGGAGACTCCACAGGCTCTCTGGGCAGCCTGGGCCAGTACTCTAATCGCCCTCAAAGGAAAAAAAGTTTTTTCTTATTTAGGTGGAACCTCCTGGGCTACAGTTTGTGACCACTGTCCCTTGTTCTGTCACTGGGCACCACTGAAAAGTGCCTGGCCCCATTCTTTAGACACTGATAAGAACTGAGAAGATCCTCATCCTCTGTCTTCTCCAGGCTAACCAGCCTCAGGGATCCCAGCCTTTCCTCCTCACAGAGATGCTCTAGTCCCCTCATCATCCTTGTAGATTCCACTGGACTCTCTCCAGTAGTTTCTTGTCTGTCTTGAACTGAGGAGCCCAGAACTGGAGCCAGTACCCCAGATGTGTACTCACTAGGGCAGATTAATTCTGTACTGGTGCAGGGAGTTATTCCTTCCCAGGTACAGGACCCTACGCTTGCCCCTGTTGAATTTCATGAGGTTCCTCTCTGCCAAACTCTCCAAGCTGTCCAGGTCTTGCTGAATGGCAGCATAGCCTGACTCTGTGTCAGCCACTCCTCTCAGTTCTGTATCATCAGCAACAGTTCTGTCTACTGACAGTACGTGTTTATACTGAAACAGAATCCTTTAATTGGATCTATTTATAATAATTATAAAATACCTATTGAACAAACTGCTAATACAAGTATGGGAACCTTGGCAGTAGTAGCAAACTGTTCTTATGTAGCTATTAGATACATGTCATGGCAGCAATTAACTACCTGAAGAAACCTTCTCTTGGACCTTCTAGCACTTAATTACTTAAATGCTGTCACTCTTAAAATGGTCTCATCTATAATTTTTTTCTGATCTTGATGTGTTTTGGTATTTTAAGATCATATTCTTGTCATTCTGATCAATGTAAGCCTTTTGTTTTGTTTTTAAAGAGTGAAGATGAAATAAGAACACTGAAGCAACAAAAGAGTAAGTGGGCAAAAATAATTGAGTCATAAAACCTGTGTTTACTAAGGCTGACAAAGTAATGCAGGACACAACTCTAAGTTTAAGAGGATAATAGAGTTCCTGCTTGATTCAAACAACCAGTCTAAACTCTTTCAATTCACTTTTAAACCAGAAACATTCCTTGGACTCCAGTAGCTTAAAGGTAGTGGGGATAGTAAGGGAAAGCAAATGCTGTGTTCTGTTGATGTTATCTTGACACTTAGTGTTTTACATTTTTATAGTTGATGAAGCATTGGAACGGGAACAGACAACTCAAGAACTGAACGAGAGCAATGAGCCAAATACTGCCTCAGAGGAAGGAGGGGAGGAACAAGAGGAAAAAGCTGCCTCCTTAACACTGGAAGAAAGAGAAAACAAAGATTACCTTAAATCTTTGTTTGAAATCTTGATCCTCATGGGTAAACAAAATATTCCTTTGGATGGCCATAATGTTGAGGAGCTTCCAGAAGGTATTTTTACTTCTGATAACTTTCAAGCTCTACTGGAATGTAGAATAAATGCTGGAGATGAAGTTCTGAGGAAACGATTTGAGATGACTGCAGTCAATCTTGAGTATTGTTCAAAGACTCAGCAGAAACAGATGCTTGAGATCTGTGAGAGCTGTGTTAGGGAGGAGACACTGAGGGAAGTAAGAGACTCACATTACTTTTCTCTTGTCACTGATGAAGTAGTAGACATAGCAGGAGAGGAACACTTGCCAGTGCTGGTGAGATTTGTTGATGAGTCCCATAACCTAAGAGAAGAATTCATTGGGTTTTTACCATATGAGGCCGATCCTGAAGTTTTAGCTGTTAAATTCCACACGACTGTCACTGAAAAGTGGAGACTAAACATGGAGTACTGCCGAGGTCAAGCCTACATTGTCTCCAGTGGGTTTGCTTCTAAAATGAAAGTTGTGGCTAGAAGACTGTTGGAAAAGTATCCACAAGCCGTGTGTACTCTGTGTTCCTCCTGTGCCTTAAACATTTGGCTGGCAAAATCTGTTCCTGTTGTTGGTGTATCCATTGCACTGGGAACAATTGAAGAAGTTTACCATCTTTTTAATCAGACTCCTCAATTACTAGTAGAACTGGACAACACCATTTCTGTCCTTTTTCAGACCAATGAGCAGAAGGGTAATGAGCTGAAGGAGATCTGCCATTCACAGTGGACAGGCAGGCATGATCTGTTTGAGGTTGTAGTGGACCTCATGCAGGCACTGGTACTCTGCTTGGATGCAGTTAGCAGTGACTCATCTGTCAGGTGGAACCACTTGATTGTCGGTCGAGCATTTGTACTTTCAAGTGCATTAACGGATTTTGATTTCATTGTCACTGTTGTCATTCTGAAAAATGTTCTCTCTTTTACAAGAGCATTTGGGAAAAATCTGCAGGGGCAGACATCAGATGTGTTCTTTGCAGCTAGCAGCTTAACAGCAGTGTTGCATTCTCTGAATGAAGTGATGGAGAATATTGAAGTTTACCATGAATTTTGGTTTGAGGAAGCAACAAATCTGGCCATAAAACTGGATGTACAAATCAAACTCCCAGGAAAATTCCGCAGGGCCCAACAGGGGAGCTTGGACGCTGAGGTAACATCAGAAAATTACTACAAAGAAGTCCTTAGTGTCCCCACAGTGGAACATATTATTCAAGAATTAAAAGATATATTCTCAGAACAACATTTAAAAGCTCTGAAGTGTTTATCACTAGTGCCCTCAGTCATGGGGCAGCTTAAATTCAACACATCCGAGGAGCATCACGCTGATATGTATAAAAAAGACTTACCTAATCCAGACACTCTTTCTGCTGAGCTTCACTGTTGGAGAATCAAGTGGAAGCACAGAGGAAAAGACATTGAACTTCCAGCAACTATTTATGAAGCACTTCACTTGCCTGACATCAAGTTTTTCCCTAATGTTTATGCCTTGCTTAAAGTCCTGAGTGTCCTTCCGGTGATGAAGGTGGAGAATGAAAAATATGAACTGGGACGAAAGCGCCTAAAAGCCTACCTGAAAAACACCTTGACAGAGCAGAGGTCAAGCAACCTAGCTTTGCTGAACATAAACTTTGATATCAAACATGACTTAGATTTAATGGTAGACACATACATTAAACTCTATCCAGTTAAAGTGGAATTTCAGGAAGACTTTATTCCCTCAAACAACTCAGAAGTAACAGGAGATGCTTAATTTTTTTTAAGCTCTAACCAGTCTGTTTAAACAGCTTTTTCTTAGCTAAGTTTCAATGCTGAGGGGAAAAACAACTTGTGAAATCTTAAAAAAACAAACAAAACAAAACTGCAATTGTGTTTCCATTTTAGTTCTTAGACTGAAGAAACCAGTGACCCAAATTGTTTTGTTGGTCTCTGGGTTAAATGTGTTATGTGAACAAAATCAAGCCTGTGCTCCTGGCAGAAGTACTTTCTGCATATGTTCAACTTAATTGCTCGTTTACTTTATTGCATCTTGGGAAAAGGACACTGGTTGTAGATCTGATGAGGCTGTTACATATTCATTCATGAAGTAGGTGAAGGAAAAAACCCTCAAAATGTTAACAAGAGGATAATCCACTTCAGTTCTGTTTTATTTCTTTCTAAAAGTTTTAAAAACAAAGTTTTGATGTATATTTAATTGGCATTTTGGAGAGAGGACTCAGCTATTGCACGATCCCTGTGCTGTGGACTGCGCTCGGTGTAAAATGAATGGTAGTGCTCTAGAGGTACGGTTATGGTATCATTGGAAGAGTCAACCTCTTTAATCTCTTGATGACTGTTTACATTCCTTTGTGTGAGACACAAACCCTTTGTTTCTTTCCTTTAGGTTTTTCACAGACATGGCAGAAATTCCGAACAGACACTAAAAACTTAACTTTTATTCCACAGATGTTTAAATCTGTTTGTTCTGTCCTGACCCTGACACAAACTCCTTGCATCTTACTGTTTGTTTATTTGTAAACTCACCCAGGAAGGATAAAACTAAGAGTTTGTTCTTTGTTCTAGAATCAAGATTGAAAATATTGCTGTTATTTTTGGCAAGAATGAAACATTTTTTGTACAGTTTATTGCAATTTAAAATAAAAATGTGAATTGCTTTTTACATAATAGTGAATTTCTTAGTAAGGTACTTTTTAGTTATGGTGATGTTTTTGGTTGGATTTTTTGTGCACGTTTTCTTAAGTACTTTGTGCACTAGCACTTCTGATCTGTATGTTCTGAAGCTATTTGGAGGCTGCACAAAACAGCTTTTAATTGTGAAAGCTCTGTTTAACTGAAGTAGATCCAATTTGAAATGGTTGAAAAGCTAAGTTTTGCAGCTATCCTGACGCATGCCTATTCTGTAAGTTATTTACAGTTCTCCTTTTAAATACTTATCCAGTTGCAGTGGGGAAGGCTCCCCAGCAACAGAAGATGGAATGATTGTAGAGGTTATAACAAACACAGTTCTTGATGTTTTAATGCAGTCAAAAATAAGAATGAATTAAACAGAAATGTAATTTCAGCATGCTGAGATACTAGAGTGGCTGCATAGGTGCTATGTACAGTAACTGCACCGGCTCGTTGGTCTAGGGGTATGATTCTCGCTTAGGGTGCGAGAGGTCCCGGGTTCAAATCCCGGACGAGCCCTGCTTTTGATGGCACCAAAGCTGAGTGGTGCCTTTGACATGCCTGAGGGATGGGATGGCATCCAGAGGGAGTTGGACAGACTGGAGAAGGGAGTGTGTGGGAACCTCATGAAGCTATTGGAGCAAGTCCAGAGGAGGCCACAAAAATGATCCTGAGGGCTGGAACAGCTTTGCTGTGAGGAGAGGCTGGGAGTTTGGATTGGTCAGCCTGGAGAAAAGGCTCCAGGAAGACCTTCTTGTGTTGCAGCATTTCAGTACTCAAAGGGGTCTAGAGGACAGGTGGAGACAGACTTTTTGTCAGGGTTTGTTGTGACAGGACATGGGGTGATGGATTTAGAGAAGGAGATTTAGACTGGGTATGAAGAAATTCTTTATAGTGCAGGTGGTGAGACAGAGACCCAGGTTGCCCAGAGAAGTGGTAGATGCCCCATCCCTGGAAACATTCCAGGTCAGGTTTAGGGCTCTGAGCAACCTGCTCTAGTTGCAAATGTCCCTGTGGACTGCAGGGAAGTTGGAGTAGATGACCTCTAATAGTCTCTTCCAACCCAAATCATTCTTTGACCGTAAGAAATTCTTTGAGGAGCTTTTATTTACAGTGTAGTAGGAAAAATTACTCTTAGAAAGTATTTCTTTCCACTGCTTTTTGTATGTGCTTTCTGGCAACTTTCATGTTCATGCAATTGCTGCCTCTGAGTAAAAAGTGTTATAGCTAATAGCTTGCTCTGTTCCTCTGAATATATGGGGAAAAAAAATGAAATAGCCCGATTTATGCTGAAGTTATAAAAAGTCATTTTTTTAATCAGAAGTCGTGGAAATTTTATTTTTTTTTTTTTAAAGAGATCTTATTAATAAGCTAACTAAATGAAATCACTCTTACCCTGGAAATGTCTGTGAGTTCCCCAGCAATGTGAGGAGGTCATGTCCTCTGAGGTTATAAACCTCATCTCAATAATACCAGGTTGGCTGAGCCCAGGCTTTACAGAGAAGGCAAATTGATACCCAGCACCATGTAATTGGCCAGAAGAGCTGCAGATTACTTTCTGATTGTGTAAATGAGACCTTTTTAACCGATGTACTGAGACAAATTGAAGAAGGGAAATGCAGTAGAAGACTCCTTTAGGTCCTGAAGGGTCTTTTGGAGCTCAACTGAGACATGCAGTTGTGACTAGCATTGCTAATTAGCTAGCTCCAAGAGCCTTGGTTGCTTGGTGTGCTCNTGAGGGCTGGAACAGCTTTGCTGTGAGGAGAGGCTGGGAGTTTGGATTGGTCAGCCTGGAGAAAAGGCTCCAGGAAGACCTTCTTGTGTTGCAGCATTTCAGTACTCAAAGGGGTCTAGAGGACAGGTGGAGACAGACTTTTTGTCAGGGTTTGTTGTGACAGGACATGGGGTGATGGATTTAGAGAAGGAGATTTAGACTAGATATGAAGAAATTCTTTATAGTGCAGGTGGTGAGACAGAGTCCCAGGTTGCCCAGAGAAGTGGTAGATGCCCCATCCCTGGAAACATTCCAGGTCAGGTTTAGGGCTCTGAGCAACCTGCTCTAGTTGCAAATGTCCCTGTGGACTGCAGGGAAGTTGGAGTAGATGACCTCTAATAGTCTCTTCCAACCCAAATCATTCTTTGACCGTAAGAAATTCTTTGAGGAGCTTTTATTTACAGTGTAGTAGTAAAAATTACTCTTAGAAAGTATTTCTTTCTTTTCACTGCTCTTTGTATGTGCTTTCTGGCAACTTTCATGTTCTCTGAGGTTATAAACCTCATCTCAATAATACCAGGTTGGCTGAGCCCAGGCTTTACAGAGAAGGCAAATTGATACCCAGCACCATGTAATTGGCCAGAAGAGCTGCAGATTACTTTCTGATTGTGTAAATGAGACCTTTTTAACCGATGTACTGAGACAAATTGAAGAAGGGAAATGCAGTAGAAGACTCCTTTAGGTCCTGAAGGGTCTTTTGGAGCTCAACTGAGACATGCAGTTGTGACTAGCATTGCTAATTAGCTAGCTCCAAGAGCCTTGGTTGCTTGGTGTGCTCTGTTGCTGCTCTGCCTTTCACAGAGACATGTAGGTTGTCTGTAATCAGGCAGAAGCTGCTGATTTGGCCTATTTCACAGAATCATTAAGGTTGGAAGAGACGTCTAAAATCATCAAGTCCAACCATCAACCTATCACTACTGTGCCACTAAACCATGTCCTTAAAACACCACAGCTAAATGTTTTCTAAACTCCTCCAGGGATGGTGACTCCACCACCTCCCTGGGCAGCCTGGGCCAATGCTTAACAACTCTTTCTAGGAAGAAATTTTTCCTAGTATCTAATATAAACCTCTCCTGGAGCAGCTTGAGGCCATTTCCTCTTGTTCTAAAATTATCCCTTTGGTGAGGAATGACTCAATTTTTTAGGCACATCAGTGCATCACACAGAAACCTGTAGCAGGTAGTCTGATTAATGATGGCTTGGCAGGGAGTGGAGGAGCAGGTTGCAATGATGGGATGGGTACACCTGAACTTCAGAGATTTGGGTGGAGGAACTATCAAAACCACCTTGTTTCTGGGGGTGCAGAGGAAAGACGTGACTGAAGTGGAATCCAGTAATAAAGTTTTAAAGAGAACACTATTGCTGGAGCAGGTCAGAAACTGACAGAGGAGTATCTGAAAATGGGACAAATAAGCACTGAAGATAAATGTTGATTCCTTTTTGTGTTTTTGTTTTGTTTGTTTTACCAGACTCTTGAGACAGAGGGAATGATCTTCAATATCCTTCCAGTGCAGGGCAGTGTGTATTTCTAAGGTGCATCTGAGGCACATAACTTGCTTTGACCTCCTTTTTTTTTTGGCATGTTCTGTGTCATGAAGCAAATATGTCTGGTTAATTTATTTGCATTATCACTGCTGAGGTCCAAATGATTGGAGTGAAATTGGCTTTTTCTTTAGCTGATTGTGCTTTGTGAAAGCAATGCACACAATTTCCTTTTCTCCTGCATGGAGTTCCTGTTACAAATCACTTTTGCTTTTTCAAGGAGGAGCAGGGAGTTTTCTGTCTCCTGTGGTGGGATTTCTGTCACTGGCTGCAGAAAGCCTGGAAGTGTTTGTTTGGCTGCCAAGTTTGTGCTGTGGAGCAGCAGAGGACCAGAACCACTTAATGATTCTGGGTGCAGCTATCCTCTTCCCCCCCCTGCTCTGTTTCTGTGCAACACTGCAAATCTCATAGCTGCCAGAAACATCCCAATTACTCCAAGAAGGTGAAAATAAATCTCCTTATTGGATCTGTTCCAAGAAAAGGCTGCTAACCTAGAATAACAATAGGTGTTACCCCAAAGTAGGCTTAACATTCAATCATTTCCAGACCTCTAATGCTCCCTGCTTTCCCTGAGGAAAGAATAGCAGTCTCTCCAGCATTTTTCCTGTGTATAAGTAGAATCACAGAATCATTAAGATTGGAAAAGACCTCTAAGATGATTAAGTCCAACCATCAACCCAACACTCCCATGCCACTAAACCATGTTGCCAAGTCTACATGTTTTTTGAACCCTTCCAGGGATGGTGATTCCACCCCTGCCATGGGCAGCCTGGGTCAGTACCTAATCACTCTTGCAGGGAAGAAGTTTTTCCTGATATCCAATCTAAACCTCCCCTGGCAAAATTTGAGGCTGTTTCTTTTTGTCCTATTGCTAGTCATGTGGGAGAAGAGACCAACCTCCACCTTGCTTCAGCCTCCTTGTAGGGAGTTGTAGAGAGTGAAAAGGTCTCCCCTGAGCCTCCTCTTCTCCAGGCTAACCAACCCCAGTTCCCTCAGCTGCTACTCACAACATTTGCGCTCTAGACCCTTCACCAGGTTTGTTGTTCTTCTCTGGGCATGCTCCAGCACCTTACTGTCCATCTTGGAGTGAGGAGGCCAAAGCTGACCCCAGGATTGGAGGTGTAACCTCCCCAGTTCCCAGTCCAGGAGGACAATCCCTGCCCTAGTCCTGCTGGCCATACTAGTTCTGATCCAAGCCAGGATGCTGTTGGCTTTTTTGGCCACCTGGGCACACTGCTGGCTTATGTTCAACCAGCTGTTGACCAACACTTACTCCCAAATGAGTGGTACATCAGCAAACAAAATGGAGCTGCAAGTTTTAGGCAAATCTAGAGTGGTTTCAATATATTGTGTGTTCATTATGAGTTCTCACTTCACAAAGTAACACTGTTAAATAGAATTCACTGTAATCTTCCATAACGCAGTAATTTGTCATTTATTATTGCCACAGTTGTCTGATGTTCCTACTTCTTTATTTTCATGTAGCAAGCTTCTGTTTTTCTTAAGGTCATACCTTTGTGTCTTCTGTTATCCCTAGAAGTGTCCTTGAAGGCACTAGTAGAGCTTGTTGGATGAGGTTGAGGAGCAGCAGTGACACAACAGGTCTGTGTACTCTCCCGTTCCTCTCTTCTGTGGTCTCCCAAAGTTAAATACATCAGTGAGTAACTGCCTGTGTGCCTTAACAATGGGTGATGCTCTTGGTTTGCAGTGGCTGCTGCAGAAGTGTCGTGCATCAGGCTCCCAAGGACCACACCATGAGTGTTGACATCAGTACTCTTCAGGAATAAATCAGTTTCCTAGTTGTAGAACTGGGGAGGGTAGAGACTAAAGGATGGCTCTTACCCTTCCCCAAAGCCACCCACGCTATCTACAGGCCTTAGGCATTCATGACCATGTGCTCCACCAGCAGCAAGCACATTTGTGTGGGCAGCTGAGGATCCTTGGTGAGAAGAACCATGCTGTGAGCCTGCAAGCGTGCCATATGGAGTCCAGACTACAGCCCAGGCTTCCCTTGCAGCAACTAGAGGAGAGGCTTCTGTGACAGCTCCAAATGATACTGAGCAACACTGATTTACATTTGCAACCCAAGATCCACATCAAAGCCAGGACTGGAGGCAGTTCAGGACATCTGGCAATAGTTTTGGGTGTCTCATGGCATCTTTTACTGAGAGGTGACTACTGAGTCTCTGATCACCTGTGATGGTCTACAGTCAGAGCTGGGACTGCACATACAACTGCTAGACCCTGAAAATTCAGCTGTTCTGCCTCTCCAGGCTCAAACATCTGAGGGTCTAGAGAAAGGACTGTCTTCCCTTGCTCCTGGAAGGAACTCTAAAAGGTCTACTCAGCAAAACACCACCTGTGACATGAGCCACAAGCCTCAGTGGGATTTTCTAGCAGGGACATTCTGCCAAGCAAGAGACTTCAGTATCTGTTGGTACAGGGTGTTTGAGGGGAGGAACTGAACACTAGCACCTTGGGTTTTTTTTCCTTTCTCACTGTCAGAGAGAAACCCTGGCCCAGGTTGCCCATTCCAGGTCAGGTTGGATAGGTCTGTGAGCAATCTGCTTTAGTTGGAGATAACCCTACTGACTGCAGGGGGGTTGGCCTAGATGACCTTTGAATGTCTCTTCCAACCCAGACTCTTCTATGATAAGCCCATAGGTAAGCCTAGAACAACTCCATTCCCACCCAGCAGCCTGCAGCAGTGTCAGGCTGAGCACACACAAGCTGGAGGGCTTTGTGCTGCTGATCAAAGTGATTCCTCACACCAAGCATGGAGGACAAGAGGCTGGGAGGAGGCTGACAGTGCTGGGGAGGTTGAACCCTGTGTCCATCCCCACAGGTCCAGCATAGTGCAGGCAGCCAACTAAAGGCATGTGTGACCTTGTGACCTCCTTCCTAAGCTGGAGGACTTAACAAATTGAAGGTGAACCATCTGGTTTATGAAATCAGAGGCCACTTCAAGGACTGCAGCCCAGTTATGCCACATGTTGTATGTATCTTGAAAAGAGTATTCATGGAGAAATCAGATCCATATGGGCAGATCCTGACCGGGGAGCACATCCTACTGAAGAACAGCCTTTGGTATCTGCCTGCAGAGATCAGGCTTAGCAGGATTCAGGCCTTAACTCTTGATTTATGGTGTCGAACAGCTCTCCAGAAGAGGGAGGGATCTGAGGGAGGTACAATCTAAAATGGACAATGCTGTGACATACATTTCTCCCTTCCCCCTCCAGGGAGTGAGGCTTGTTGCCTTCACCTTGATGTGAGGCTCTGTGCTCCAGGAATATCACAGTCTGGCCTGAATTCCCCTCTGGAGGAAAGAGACAGATGATATCATTGTTGGAGTTGTTTGGACATCATAAAGGTACTTATTAAGATGAGAAAAATATGGTTTTAATTCCTTTTTTTTATATAATAAAAAAGTAATGGAAATCTCTGAGTGCCAGGAACCTCCCTGAGAAAAGAGTCTTTGCACTCTGGAGAACTTCTCTTTGCCTAATGAACAAGCACTTCTTAGTCACTCTTTGGTTCATTTTGTATGTGTTTACAGATGTGTTATAAAGTATGGAAAGGCAGATGAAGTTACTGCTTTGTCTTGCAGATGTCTTTTTTGCTGAGCAATGCTTCAATGCTTTGATGAAGAAGTACACCTGGAGTGATTCCTGGGAGACTTGTCCACACTGTCCACAGCTCCTCCTGAACCCTAAAAGCCAAGCACACAACTGTTAGATTAGGAAAAGGCATGAGCCTAAAATACGCTGATTATTAGATAGTTTCCACTCCACACTGTAAAGATTAAGTGGAAGTATGCAACTGAAGAGGGCAAGTGTAGAGTCCTGCACTTGGGGAGGAATAACTCCATGCACCAGGACAGATTAGGGTTGATCTGCTGGAAAGCAGCTCCGTGGAGGACCTGGGAGTCCTGATGGACAGCGTGTTCCCCATGAGCCAGCAATGTGCCTTTATGGTCAAGAAGCCCAGTGGTCTCCTAGGGTGCATTAAGAGGAGTGTGACCAGCAGATTGAGGGAGGTTCTCCTCTCCTTCTGCTCTGCCCTAGTGAGCCCACATCTGGAGTACTGTGTCCACTTCTGGGCTCCCCTGTTGAAGAAAGACAAGGAACTAGTAGGGAGAATCTAGCAGAGGCTCCCAAGATGCTGAGGGCACTGGAGCATCTGTGGCAGAAGGAAGGGCTGAGAGCCCTGGGGCTGCTTAGCCTGGAGAAGATCAGAGCCAGAGGGGAGCTGCTGAATGCAGAGCAAGAGCTCAAGGGTGCAGGGGGCAAGAGGCTGGGGCCAGACTCTGCTCAGTGTTGCCCAGGGACAGACCAAGGGGCAATGGGCACAAACTGGAACCCAGGAGGTTCCACCTGAGCAGGAGGAGAAACTTGTTTGATGTGAGGGTGCAGAGCCCTGGCCCAGGCTGCCCAGAGAGCTTGTGGAGTCTCCTTGTGTGCAGAGATTCCAACCTCACCTGGAGGTGCTCCTGCTTTAGCAGGGATGGGTTGGACTGGATGATCCCTAGAGGTCCCTTCCCAACCCTCAGCATGTTGGAATTCTGGGATTCTGTAGCTGTGGAGAGCGAGGAGGTCTCCTTTTCTCCAGACTAACCAACCCTAGTTCCTTCAGCCATTACTCACATCTCTGTAAATCCTTCAGCAGCTCTACTGCTGCTACATAGTCCTTCAGATCTCACCACCCTTCTTTTCTCCCAGCACTAGTATGCAAACAGCTGCAAGGAGGACAGGGCTTTCTAGGGCTGGATGTTATTTTTCTGCCCTGCATGGGCTATCACTTAAGCTGCTGTCCTCTAAGGTCATGCTTATCAAAGTCAGTCTTCTCAGACTCCTGGGTTTTACCTTTCTCATCTGGAGTTATATTGAAAGGCTATGGGTTGAGAAGGTCTTTAGCATTACTCCTCTCTGTGGGAAGGAGCTATAAAGCATTGTCAAGCTGAGGATGCAGAAGTCAAGGCAGGAAAAAGCACAAATTTGAAAATCTCCATTTAGGAACCAAATTCCTTGTTTGAGTAGAGCACTGGGGGCTGTATTTGTTTAGCTGCTTGGGTATTACATTGCATTCCCCAAGGAGGTTTCAGGAGATCCTGTGACAACAAAATCCTTATGAATTATTTTAAGTTTGCCTTTTTTTTTCTTATATGCATCCCCTCTTTTTAATTGTAGTTTGGAGAATAGGAAAAAAAACTACTGTATTCCATTTCTGCTATTAAATATTACACATGCTACATTTTTTCCTACTTTACTCCATTTACTTTCCTCTTCCCAAATGCAAGTCAACAGTCTTGCATTTTTTAATTTTTTTTTCTACCAAATTGCCTTCTCTTAGTTCCCATTCCCATCTTGGTCATTGCTTGTGATCTTTACCAGACTGTATTTCTATTCTGACCAAGCCACATTTGCAACTTGTACTGGGTTAGGTTTCCTGCTTAAACAAACAAACCATCCATTTTCTCACCTAACCTCCTATTTCAACCCCCCTCCTTAAATACTGCTTTTATGGATCCCTGTTTCCAATCCAAAAAGCAACAAGTTCCTCTTCATCAAATACCAGCACTCTTCAAATATTAAATTAGGATTTGTGCTTTCCTCCTGGAACCTTGGCTATGGAGAGAACCCAGCCAAGGGAAATACACTTACAGTCTTTGATGAAAAGGTGGGACCTTAGACTAGCTCCAACTGATGAAAAAAGGGCTCTAGGCTTTACACTAGAGTGTCCTCTAAGTGTCCTCTCAGGTGTGAGTGCAGGAGACATTCCTTACTACAGTCTTGTGTGTTAATTAGTAATCCTAATTAATTACTAATTTATAATCCTAAAGGGATGATTTACCACTGACTGTGGCAACTGTACAGTGAGGATCCTCTTGGAACAGCTACTTATTGCAGCATCACAGAATGCCAGCATGGAGAGGGTTGGAAGAAAGCTCTGGGGATCATCCAGTCCAACCCCCCCTGCTCCAGCAGCCTCACCCACAGCAGCTTGCCCACCATCACCTCCAGCTGGGCTTGGAATCTCTGCACACAAGGAGACTCCACAAGCTCTCTGGGCAGCCTGGGCCAGGGCTCTGCACCCTCACACCAAACAAGTTTCTCCTCCTGCTCAGCTGGAACCTCCTGGGTTCCAGTTTGTGCCCATTGCCCCTTGGCTTGACCCTGGGCACCACTGAGCAGAGTCTGGCCCCAGCCTCTTGCCCCCTGGATTGTTAGCTGCTGATAAGCATTGATAAGATCCAAATACATTTGCTTTCATCCTACTAGGATCTTAGAGATCTCTTTCAACCTTAATGATTCTGTGAGTTTGGGGTCAGTGAAATACAGTCCATGGTCCATTAAACCTAAGAAGACAGACCCTCCTAACATCAATATCTCTTTGGATTCCCTCTTTGTCAGCAGTGGACCACCAGCAGAGGAAGAATGTTAGAAGCTCATTCCACGTGGTTTTGCTTATTTAAGCATCTTCTTCCCTAACAGCATCATCTCCTCTTGCAGTGACATCAGTTTATGAGCAGTTCCATCCCACACTTCTCTCCCACCCTGAAACTGAGCATCTCTGCAGAGAAGAAGGTGGGAACAGGTTGGAGACAGGAGCATGAGTGTAGGGAAGAAGTGTGGGTGGGTAACATATTAAATATCCACAGCTGACTCAGAAAGCTCCCTCCCCTCTTTCTCTAATTACAAAAATTAGTATAACCATTTCTTCCTTTCCAGCAAATCAATATTTCCTGAAGTATTGTGAGACTTTCTCTGAGCTGAGCAGAACTCCACCAGGATTTTCATTTACAGACAAATTGGTCATATCTTATTACATGTCAGAGTTGTGCTGGGGCAGACAAAAACACGTCTTGCATTCCATGCTTGTCCCAGAGCTGCTGCACAGTAGATGTTTCAATGTGCTAAAGGCAGAAAGAGTTATGAGTATGCAGTTTTAGAACTGGGTTTTTTTAGGGATATTTCAATATATCATAACCTTTACAAAGTTAACCACTTCTGCTGGACTGGGTAACCGTTTGGGAACAGAGCTGTAGAATCATTGGTGGCTTTGATTCAGCAATATTCCTGAATTAAAATAATAATCCTTAATAAACCTAATTCTAATAATAATAATAACAACAATAATAATATTTAAAATGAACCTTTCTGGTATTTGGACAACTTGGCATTCGTTTTCCACTTGTGTAATATTACAGCATAGTCACCTTGAAACTTATATTCTTACATTTCCTTCCTGTAAAAGAGCAAGAAGCAAAACCATAGACTAGAAAAAAATTTGGCAACAACCATTTCTCCCTAGGAATGCAAATATTTTTTGGTTTCTCCACCCAAGTGAGCTCTGAGGTGACTGCAAAATGGCTGTGTGTGTGTCCAAATCTCCTGGAGTCCTTGGGATCAGTGTGTTTCCAAACAGCCTTTCCAGATGCTGCAGTGAAATCTTGAAGAGTTGTTCTGGAAAGTGTTTCTACATTTCTGGTTCAGGACAAACTCAACAGAACTGAGTGGAGAACTTGTGGCTTTTTGTTTTGTGCTCTCAGCACTTCTTCACTCTACTTATGTCCCCAAAATGATGTTCAGATGTTGATGATGTGCTATCATTTCATTGCCACTTCTCAATACATGGTTCAGCTCAAGCATTTGACCAAGTGTTCCTGAACATTGTGATGCAGGGAATTATTAAAATGAAACCCTCCCTGTGTAAAAAAGGACATTTTAATGCTCAAGAACAGTTGCTCCTACAAGTGTTTGGAAGGGACACCTGTTTTGCAGCAACCTCTGAAGTAAGCCAAGCACAACTGTGGTACTTGGAGGCCAAAAAAAGCAGTGCTGGGTTTGACAGCTCTAGCTCCTTCCTGAGTTTATTTGCTTTTACTTTTAGAAATAAACTGTGCCCATAACCCATTAGGGATGAAATATTAGAATCATAGAATGAAACTGGGGTTGGCTAGCCTGGAAAAATGGAGGCTCATGGGGAGACCTTCTCACTCTCTACAACTCCCTGAAAGGAGGTTGGAACAAAGTGGGGGTTGGTCTCTTCTCCCAAGGAACAAGTGATAGGATGAGAGGAAACAGCCTCAAGTTGTGCCAGGGGAGGTTTAGGTTGGACATTAGGAAAAAGCTCTTCCCTGAAAGGGTTGTCAAGCCCTAGAACAGGGCAGTGATGGAGTCACCGTTCCTGGACTGATTGTGGTGCTGAGGGACATGGTTTAGTGGTTGTCCTGGTTTGGGCTAAAACTGAACAATTCTGTTCAGTGATTTTTACTTTCCAGCTGAAGCTGCTCTAATTAACTGCACTTCCTGAAGCTAGCAGCTTGCTTTTCACAGCTCAGCCTCAATGTTTTGGAATTATGGCCAGGGAAAGGAATGCATCAAGGTCACAGTTAGATCTTGTGACCCACAAAACAGGTGCAGAGCAAAGGGTTACACCTTTAGGGAGGAGTGGACAGTTCAGCTGACCCAAAGTGAGCATCTAGGCATTCTACACCATTAAGTGTCATACCCACTATAAATTGAGGGGGTCAGTGCCCCTTCTTCCCTTTTCTCCTTCCTCTGCTGGCTGGCACCTGAGGAGGACTCTGCTAGTTGTTGCTTTGATCTCAATCGAAGGTTCCAGATCCAGCTCCCCCCCATCAGGTTATGGCCTTGTGCTGGGACTCAGAGGTGACATAGTTACCAAAAGGGGGATTTGGGGTTCAATTTTGTTTCGGTAAATACTTGTAAATATTTTGTTTAATTTCTATTTAATAAAGTGGTTTTAGTTTTATTTTCCAATCCAATCTCTTGGCCCTTTATTGCCAACTTTTCCATCCCTTCTTGGGGGTGAGCGGGGAATGAGGGGGTAATAGACAGTGACTGTCACTTGGACTGGGGTAACCCCAGCCCCTAAACCACAACAGTGGTGACCTGGCAGTGCTGGTTAACAGGTGGACTTGATGATATTAAAGGTCTTTTCCAACCAAAATGATTCTATGATTTTTTTTCTCTGATTTTTCACTGCAATACTACCTGCTCCACTAAGACACTGAGTTTTGCTGCTGCTTTGTTCCATTCTTAAAGGCTGCAATCTTACTCAACAGCTGCCAGAGGTGAATAGTGGTTGGTTTGTGTCCAGTGAAGAACAGATTTGGACTAAATGGAACAGCTGCACCAAGATGTTCAAGGTAATAGGTAATGGGAGTCTTTAAACAAAACCCAGTGCCATCAAAGCCCAAATCCAAAAATCTCATGACAAAAACCATATTAGTAAAGAACAGAGGGGAAAAAAATTTCTTCTGAGCTGTATAACAGGATCACATCAGTCAACCCAGCAGCAATGGCAGACAGAAACCATCACACATGACCAAAAATCATAACCAGAACCAGACACGGTACCAATATCTCCAACTCTTCACAAAGCAAGAGAGACTGAACAACATCCTGGGAGGCTGAGGACAGGCAGGAAGCACAGTAGTTATAGAGTTGTTTTATCTCCATAAACCTGAGAGATTTAGGAAAGCATCCCTCCAATCCCTTTTTCAAGTTAAAAATCCAACCTAGAGCTCTCAGTCAGTCCTTTTGATGTCCAGCAGCAAGCAGGTGATGATCTTAGCTGTCCTAAAGAGAAGCACAGAGCATTCCGGGATAGTCCCCTGCGGATTTTGATGTTATTTTTGCCACTAGATGTCTCTGCTGACTTCACGGTATTCTGAGTATCTGCCTGGTTAGCAGGAGAGACCAAGGTGGAAACCAATCTGTGACAGAAGCTGCTGGCGACACTTGTTCCTAAGGTTTTGTTTCTGATCACTAATGTATTCTGTTAAACACAGAGATTAGAGTCTGTCAGAGCTTTCTCAGCTATCTCCTTTTTTTTTTCCTCCAAGTATCAGGATAGGACTAAGACACTTACTGTCATCCATCACTGGGTTTGCTCAGCCTGGAGAAGAGAAGGCTCCAGGGAGACCTTCTTGCAACCTTTCAGTACTTAAAGGGGCCTAGAAGATAGATGGAGAGAGACTTTTCAGCAGGGTCTGTGGTGACAGGACAGGGGGGGTGATGGTTTTTAACTAAGAAAGAGATTCAGTCTAGACAGAAGGAAAAAAATTCTCCACTCTCAGGGTGGAGAAAAATTCTCTGCTCTGAGGGCTCCTTTGTGCTGGCCACAGGGTGCTTCCAAGGCATTGCTCCTCTTAGTCCATGGCATCCATAGGTGTGTATGAGATTCAAGGAGAGCAAACTCCCTAGAAACAGGAGACCACCAAGGAGAACAGAATAGAATGGAATGGAATGGTTTGGGTTGAAAAGAACCCTGCAAGGTCATCTAGTCTAACTCCCACTGCAGTGAGCAGAAACATCTGCAACTAGAGCAGGTTGCTCAGAGCCCCAAACAACCTGACCTGGAATGGTTCCAGGGATGGGACATCTATCACCTCTGTGAGCTGCTTGTGCCACTGTCTCACCACCCTCATTGTAAAACATTTCTTCTATCTAGCCTAAATCTCTCCTCTTTTAGTTTAAAACTATCACCCCTTGTCCTCTCAGAACAGGTCTTGCTAAAAGACCTCTCCCCATCTTTCTTCTAGGTCCCTTTAAGTACTGAAAAGCTGCAAGAAGGTCTCCCTGGAGCCTTCTTTTTTCCAGGCTGAACAATCCCAACTCTCTCAGCCTGCCCTCACAGCAGAAGGCTTCCAGCCCTCTGATCTTCATGGCCCTCTTCTGGACCTACCCCGAAAGATTCTTGTCTTTAATGCCCCAGCAATGCTGTGCCTGAGGTTTCTGATAGCACATGCAAGAGCAAGCCTGGCATTTATGGTGATGTTTGGCACTTGTGACTTCAACAATCCAGAGCTGGGACTTGAAACCTGGTCCAAAATGGGTTTTTGCCCTTGATGTCATTATAGGGAATAATCCCTGCCCTAAGAGATTTTCTCCCCTCTTGGATAGACACGAGCATGTCCCACAGAGGCTTTGTAGGGGAAGGTGAAATCTCAGGCTTATAAACTCTTCACCATTACAATGAATAGATAAAGTCAGCAAGACTGAGGAAAAAATCTTCACCACTTTTCCTTTCTGCAGCTCACCACTCTGTGTTTCCATTCATTCCTGACCAAACCAAGAAGCTTTCAACACCAGATGACACCTTCCCAATCTCTCCACGTTCCCACAGCAGCTCAGGGCAGTGTCCAAGCACAAGGAAATTCCAGGGATGCTCAGAGGCATATCTCAGGGGAGGAGCTTGGAAGGAAAATATCAGAAAGTTCATGTTTGAACAGGCTACTCCAGAGATAGTAGTGAGAATTAGAGAGGTTTATCCCCTTTCCGTTATTTAGCTCTGTATCTCAGCAGCAATTATCAGAAGGGAAGTTCTGCAGGGGATAGGTGGGGCTTTGACAAACAACTGAGACTGGCAAGTGTGGTCAACATATCTTCTGAACTCACATGACAGCACACAAACTGGTCTGAGTTTAAAACCAGCAAGTGCAGGAAGGGAAGGTGGGATCCAGAGCTTGGGCTGGCTCCTGAATCTGATATGGCATCTCCAAATAACAGACCTGAGAACACAATCTGAATCACAGAATAGCTCAGGTCCGAAGGGACCTTGCAAGGTTATCTAGTCCAATCCTCCTGCAGTCAGCAGAGACATCTGCAACTAGAGCAGGTTGCTCAGAGCCCCAGACAACGTGAACCAGAATGCTTCCAGGGATGGGGCACCTACCACGTCTCTGGGCAACCTGGGGCAGGGTCTCACCACCCTCAGCATAAAACATTTCTTACAAGTATCTAGTCTAAATCTCACTCTTTTAGTTTCAAACCATTACCCTCTTGTCCTGTCACAACAGACCCTGATAAAAAGTCTGTCTTCATCTTTCCTGTAGGCTCCTTTGAGTACTGAAAGGCTGCAAGAAGGTCTCCCTGGAGCCTTCTCTTCTCCAGGCTGACCAAACCCAACTCTCTCAGCCTGTCCTCACAGTAGAAGGCTTCCAGTCCTCAGATCATCTTTGTGGCATCCTCTGGACCAACTCCAACATGTCCATGTCTCTGCTTACTGAGGATGGACTCAATCCTGCTGTCTGTGTCATTGCTGAAAATAGGAAATGGCTCTGGAGTAAGGTTGGACCTCACTTGGCCAGTATTCACTGATAAGGCTGTGGAACCAATATTCTTACACAGAAATAAAGCTCTCTGACTACATCCATACAATAACCAGCAAAGATCTCAGCTGGCTATACACCAAAATTTTATGCATGCTCCCTGGAAGAGTTTTGGCCAGTCCCAAACAGTTTTGTAGCTGTACAGGCCAGAGAACCTTCCAAGTGATGAGGATGAATGTGGCCAACATGATCTGGAAAGTACTAGAGATCAGTGATAAAGGTACAGACCTTTCCATCTTCACAGAAAAAGTTGTTAAGCACTGGAAGAGGCTGCCCAGGGCAGTGGTGGAGTCATCATCCCTGAGGGTATTCCAAAACCATATAGATGTGGTACTTAGGGACATGGTTCAGTGGCACAGTGGTGATAGGTTGATGGTTGGACTCAATGATCTCAGAGGTCTCTTCCAGCCTTAATGATTCAGTGATCTCATCTGGCCATCAAGCCTTGGCAATGCTCATTTTGCTGACACAAAGCCAACTGATATCCTTAAGTGCCTGCTCCAGAAGATGTTCTGGTAAACTGAGATGCACAGGTCACAAAGCTTCAGCTTTTTATGAGTTTGTTCAGTTCTGTCCCTTCCTGCACATGATGTGCATTTAAGAGTTTAATCCTAAAGCTGGCAGGGGAAAAAGATGGGGAGGGAGCAGAATGGGGTTTATTGGATCACTTTTACTTGGGGCTGCTGTCTCCAGCTTTGCAAGGACACCTTGCATCTCACCGCTTTGCTTGAAGCACGAAGACAAGGAGCTTGGCAACAGTTGAGCAATCAATCACGTCCCTCTGCTTTATAACTTTCCCTAAGTCTTTGTTCCAGTAAGAACCACTGAGTTCCAAGTGGGAGATGATATCCAGGGTGAAAGCCGAAGGCAAGGACGTAGAAAAGATTTTTGGGTGAAGTATACAAGCAACTTCTCAAATGGCTTGAAACAAGTTCCCTTGGCTGTATGTCAGTTGTTCCCCAGCTCATCTCTCCTCTGCCTTGTAAACTGTTTGTACAGGGGGATAGCTACCTCTGGACTTTGGAAGGATTTTGTTCTGGTTCTGTGTCACCTTTTGGGTCAAAGCAGAGATGGGACTTCCAAATTGCAGGTAAATAAATTGGCCTGCTAGGAGGAACTATTTACATGGTGATTCCTGGGGCAGCAGTTCCAAATGAAGCAGGGAAAAACTCTTTCCCTAAGCTGGATCCTCTTTCTGTAAGAGTGACCTTCACCTGCAGGCTGAGAGTTGGGTGGAGAGGAAGCTCATGAAGGTCAGCAAAGGCAAGCATAGGATCCTGCACCCAGGGACGATTAAGTCCATGAACCAGGACAGGTTAGGAGTTGACCTTCTGGAAAGCAGCTCTGCAGAGAAAGACCTCAGAGATTTAGTGGACAACAAGTTCCCTGTGAATCAGCAATGTGCCCTCATGGCCAAGGTGCCCAATGGGATCCTGAAGTGCTTGAAGAAAAGTGTGACCAGAAGGTTGACTGAGGAGGGGCGAGGTCCAAACCTCTCCTTTTTGTAGTTGCTGTTAATGAAGTGCTAAACAGCTTAACCATGCACCTAACCATGCCTTGCTTGGGTCTTGGGCTTTATGGAAGAAACCCCAAGAGCTTAGCTTGGTGTGGGAGTTTCAGGAACTGACCCTCAGCTTTATACTGAATATGAGGTATATGGAATGGAATAGCTTGTTCTGACTCAAATAGGACAGGAGGAAAGGCTGAGAGCCCTGGGGCTGCTTAGCCTGGAGAAGAGCAGAGCCAGAGGAGATCTGCTCAGCACCAATCAAGAGCTAAAGGGTAGGGGCAAGAGGCTGGGGCCAGATTCTGCTCAGTGGTGCCAAGGGGCAGCTTGTACTGGACTGGAGTCGTTGAAAAGTCCTCCCCACCAATTACACAGGGAATACCAGGAACATCCAGGCGTGAATACCCAAGTGACAGCTTGTAAGAGACACAGCCAGCAATCAGCTGCAAGTGTGAGAAGGGTGAGAACAGGAGGCTAAAAGAAGAGCTTCCTGGGGTGCCAAATGGGAGATATTCCTTTGAGGAAAGGGAAGAAGGATGTGATAATCTGAGGCAGCCCTTCTCCAGGATGGGATCTACTAGGCTGCAAGCTCCCATCTGCAGGGAAGCAGCAGGAACCACAGTGACCAGGTGTCTGAAAGGAGGGCTGGATGAAACAGTGATGCATGTGCTCTAAGGAGCAGTCCCAGAGCAGGCAGGGGACAACTGCATCAGAAGGCTTCTCCAGGCCTTTCAGTATTTAAAGAGAGATCCTAGAAGAGAGATGGTGACAGACTTTAGAGCAGGGCCTGTTGTGATAGGACAAGGGGTGATTTTTTTAATTAGAGTGGATAAATTTAGATTAGAGAAAAGGAAGAAATTTTTTATGCTGAGAGTGGTGAAACACTAGCTCAGGTTGCACAAAGAAGTGGTAGATGTCCCATCCCTGGAACCATTCCAGGTCAGGTTGTTTGGGGCTCTGAGCATCCTGCTCTAGTTGCAGATGTCCCTGCTGACTGCAGGGGGGTTGGACTAGATGACCTTTAATGTCCTGGAATAGAGAGGAAGGAGCAGGAGCCAAACTCACTCAGCATGGTGTAGATGAACCCCAGTGCAAAGCCACCTTGGGCCTTTGTCACCAGACAAACCCCCTGGACAGGATTCTGATCTAATAAAAGATGTCCAACCCAAACCATTCTATGATTCTATGACTTAAGACATACATTTTTGAGAGATAGGTTACTCTTTAAGGACATGCTTTTATTAGTAAGGGAACTGCTAACAAAAGCAATTGCCCACAGAGTGAAAACAAGGAGACTTCATCACGGTTTCCAGCACCTTTCCTTAGAGAGCATTAGACAATAACAATAAGTGCACTGGATTAAATATCAGGAAATAATATCTTTGCTCAGTCCCATCTCTCAAAAAACCCTTGTGCTGTACAGGTGAGAGATGCCCCATCCCTGGAACCATTCCAGATCAGGTGTTGGGGGGCACTGAGCAACCTGGTCTAGCAGAATATAACCCTGCTGACTGCAGAGGGGTTGGACTAGATGACCTTGAAACATCCCTTCCAACCCATCCCATTCTATGATTCTAAGATGCTTTTCAAGTCACAGCACGGATCCTCCTCCTGAACTCCTTGGCTCTGGAGCCCATGAGGTGGCGCAGTTCCCCTGGCTATGGGATCCTGGCTGACTGCGCTCTGCCCAGGGATCTTCCCCCAGATCCCTGTCTGCTCCCAGCTGCCTAACTACAACCATGTGTTAAGGAGCTGCTGCTTTATACACTGTACAGCTACATCATCTGACTCCTTCCTTTGCACTTCAGTGAGGTATTGAGGGACAAGAAAGAGCAATCAAGCATATTGTGCTCTCCTCTTAGCAGAGGTGCCCCTTGCAGGGATCCATTTCCTCTCCTTCTCTTAAATAAGGCTTTTAAAAAATAAACTTAACAGCAAATGCATTTTATGTCTCCCCTCCTGGAAAGCACTACAAGGACATTGCTTGTTTTATTAGCAGGAGGCAAACTAACAGCCACAGACCACATGGCAGGAGGTGGTGGTGGTGGATACCCTCCCTCTGCATGCCCCATCTCAAGGAATGGGAAGAAAACATCTGAGAGCTGCATCCTGTGTGCAAGTAGTGTCCACTGCTGCCTGTCTTTAGGTCTTTTCTGGGTTTCTGAAGGAGTGGTAGCTCCAGAGACCTGGATGATTTCCAGGGAGTGGGGCTGTGTTGAATATATCCCTCAGGTTCCCCAACAATTTGAACTGGTCTGGGGTTTTGGGTTTTTTCCCTGCTTCCCCTTCATGGTTGTTGAGTCTTCTTACTGTGTGCTCACAGACTGCCCCAAAAGTGGTCTGTTTCAGTGGACAATCTGCATCTGCTCATAAACTGGGACACTCAACCCCATGAAGAGAAGACAACTTGAGTCCCATGTTTCACATGAGCTCCATCCTGGGAATACAAATGCTTTGGGATACAGAGAACAACTTCACCCTGGGATGCTCTATCTGCTCATGCAGTGGCTGAAGCTTCACTTCACATAGAGTTAGTTTGCCTTCAAAAGCTCTGGTGAAGCTGAGGCAGATAGATCTTCAGCTCCTGTCAATCAGCATGGCCATAGTATGCATGCAGGGTTACTGCAGTATGGTGCTGCAGGAGCATCCATAGGGAAAACACTCCCTGTCAGTAGGGTTTGCTGTTCATTCCCTAGAGCTTCACTGATCCTGAGCATGATGTGGTGTGAACTCACCCTCCTGCTCCACAGGAAGGTTTCAGTCTGTCTTTGGCCTTGATTCTTATCACCTGTACACTTGAGAGATCAAAACAGCCCTAGAAAGGCTTCTCCAGACTATCCTGTGAGCAACCCATCACCTGCCTGACCCCTGGTCACACTCCAGGACAAAAGAGGACCTCCACACTCTCCTGTGCAAGCACCACACTGACAGCATCTCCTCCCTTGGCCAAAAATGGAGATCTCTAACACTTGAAGCCAAAGACCCCAGCGGGTGCACATGTTGCCTTTGGGCCCAAGGACATGGGAGGCAAGCATTTCATGTAGAGCAAGGAGTTGATGGGCCACCTGTCTGGGCATGCTCACCTCTTCTGAAAGGCTTTTGTAACTGCCTTCCAAGATCACTACATTGTCCACCACATGCTACCTCAAGCAGGACCAGCATTTTGAGAAGGGTTAGTACAGAAAAGCCCTTTTGTGGCACAACTTCACCCAACAAACACTGCACTGAAGTGACCCAGACATGAGCTTTGGTTTCCTCTGTGCACCTCAGAAACCCAACTAAAGCCCCATTAGATCTGAATCTGCCTTCAGGAGTGTCCTCTTCCACACATCAAATCCCCAGGGCTCCTGAATTCACACCCTTCAGAATTAATGATATTGAATGTTTTCTTTCCCTTCCAAAATTACCTCCCACTTTCCCTTAGCAGTCTGTGTGATGCTGGTTCCCAGAGCAGCTACATAAAACCTACCAGACCTCCCACTCGGGTGGGCTGAGATGTGGTGACTTCACTTCATCTCTGGCCTTGGGGCAGCCGTTAGAATCTTAGAATCACAGAATCATAAAATCATACAATCATAAAATCATAAAATCATAGCATGTTTGGGGTTGGAAGGGACCATTAAAAGTCATCTAGTCCAACCCCCCCTGCAGTCAGCAGGGACATCTTCAGCTAGATCAGGTTGCTCAGAGCCCCAGACAACCTGACCAAGAATGGTTCCAGGGATGGGGCTTCTACCACCTCTCTGGGCAACCTAGGAAATTCATCCACTTTCGTTTAAAACCACCATCCTTTGTCCTGTCACAACAAACCCTGCTAAGAATATTGTCTCCATCATTGTTCTAGGTCCTTTTAAGTACTGAAAGGCTTCAAGAAAGTCTCCCTGGAGCCTGGAGAAGAGAACCCCAGGCTCAACAACCTCAACTCTCTCAGCCAGTCCTCACAGCAGAGATGTTCCTGCTCTCAGATCATTTTTGTGGGATCACTGGGATCAAGAATGGTGACCACTGCTGCAGCAAGGACCTGGCCACCCCTGACATCTCTAGTTGGGTTGCACTCCAGCTTTTCTGATGTCTAACAGAGGCACCACAGCCCCTTCTGCTATCATCTCCTGGTTGGAAGCCGAGCCCTGCAAACCTACACATTCCTCCTTGCTTACACACCACAAGCTTTATTTGTTTTAATCAAAGGGGGCCCCTGATAATTATTAACATATTTAATTATTTTCCCTCTGAGTCACTTGGCTTGGGTGTGGAGAGATCACAAGGATTGCTTTACTACAAAGACCTAGCCCTGGAGCATTTGCACCACGGAGCAATCACCATTTGCAGATGGAGCTCCCATTGAATCTTGCCTTTCCTCCCAGTTCTGAGCTGCTTTCTTGCTTCTCTTGGCAGTGCTGGCCCCAGCAAGAGCAAAACTGGGCACATTCAGACAATTTGCAGGGCTAAGGCTTTGCATGTTGAGGTTGCCAAATCCAGGACAATGCTGGCAAGGAATGATGTTCATCAGAGCTTTTTGCTCCAGCCCTGCACGCATGGAGAGAGGGCTGTTAGTCTGTCTACCCTCCAGGAAAATTGGACCACCCCATCCAGCATCCCCCTCCCCAAGCTGGCTGGTGAGTTCCATGGTCTCACACCAGCAATCAGTGCACACTGCAATTAGCACTGTTTGTCTGAGGAAACTCACAACTCTGCACTTCCACATGATTTATGAGGTTCTCTGTGAGCCACGAGCGTTCCCAGCCCCAAGGGTTAGCAGTGAGGCTATGCAGGGCAGTCTGGGTGTTCTTCCTTCCATGGTGTCCATCAGGAATTTGCAGGGAAGCACTATCCTTGGAGAATACTCTCTGAGCCACCAAGGTTTGTCTGGGTCCAAGGTGGCTTTGAGTTGGGGTTCATCTACACCATCCTGAGTGAGCTTGGTTCCTGCTCCTTTCTCCCTGCTCCAGGGCTTTCAAGATCATCTGGTCCAAGCCTCCTGCAGTCAGCAGGGACATCTGCAACTAGAGCAGGTTGCTCAGAGCCCCAAACAACCTGACCTGGAATGGTTCCAGGGATAGGGCATCTACCACCACCTCTCTGGGCAACCTGGGACTGTGTTTCACTACCCTCACTGTAAAAAAAGTCTTCTTTCTCCCCAAAATAAGCTAGGACCCAGTGATGATGGAGCCCACAGGACTGCCTTCATCCTGAGCATCCAACATCCAGGAGAAATCGTGTGGCTGGTGAGCAAGAATTGCTTTCATTTTCTATCCTGTCAGTGATGTGAGATTACCTAAATCTATAGACAATAAAACTGAGGGAAGGACTCAAGGATGCACAAAGGAATCCTTGGAAGGGCTGGGAAATGAGTAGAAATCTTCAGACACCTCAAAGAAGATGTTAGCCCTTGTTGAAATCTGTAGTTGAGAATAAATTTTTGGTTAAATACATCTATAAATATTTATACAGTGAGAGAGAGGGAGGAAGAGATGGAATGAAGCAAGTTTCACCAACCAAAACCTGCACAATTTTAAACAAATCAAGTATGTTAATAAAAACCAGAGCATTGATGCTGCTTGAAAAGGATATAAGATAAGGAGTAGTCTCTGCTTTCCCTTGGGGGAAAAGATTGGAAAATGGTGATCAGGCTGTTCCTCCTGAGGTTGGGCTCTTGCTCAGAAAGCCTTTTATTTCATTTATTTATTATATATTTTCTTTGTCTGAAGTGTTTTATCAGCATTTCCATTAGCTCTGATAATAGCAGCATTTCTTGACTGTTTCCACAGAAGCCTCCAGGGAGCAGAGCTGGTGTCCCAGCATGGTTTGTTCTCAACCAAAGCCCATTTCTAATCTTGGTCAGGGCAGCAATAATCCCAAAGTTCTTGTATTGTCTTGTGTTTATCTCCAAGCAGGCCCCAAAAACCACGCGGTGGCAAGCTGCCTGTGAGACCCTGTAGGCAGGAGAAGCATGGAGAGGGGTCAGAAGAAACATAGAATGTCCTAAGTTGGAAGGGACCCACAAGGATCATCAAGTCCAACTCCCATCTATGTACAGGACAATCCCAAAATCACACCATGTGTCTGAGAGCATTGTCCAGATGTTTCTTGAATTCTGTCAGGCTTGGTGCTGTGACTGCTTCCCTGGGGAGCTTGTTCCAGTGCTCCACCATCCTCTGGGTGAAGATGTGTTTGGTGCTGAGTTTTGCTTCTGCATCTTAAGCACATGCTGGACCCTGTGATGGTTTCAAACTAAAAGAGAGGAGATTTAGACTAGATAAAAAGAAGATATGTTTTAAAATTAGGGTGGTGAGACACAGTCCCAGGTGGCCCAGAAAGGTGATAGATGTCCCATCCCTGGAACCATTCCAGGTCAGGTTGTCTGGGGCTCTGAGCAACCTGCTCTAGTTGCAGATGTCCCTGTTGACTACAGGAAGGTTGGGCTAGATGACCTTGAAAAGTTCCTTCCAACCCAAATGGTTCTATGGCCATCCAACACCTCTCCTCAAGCACCATCCCAGTCTCACACCCACTTCTCTGGAGGTGTTGAGTAGCAAATGCAAAATTTGGAAAAGGAAAAGCAAATGCCTAAGTGTGGGGTGAAATCCCAAGCTCAGCTCCACCTTCCCCCTCTTATTTTGCAGTTATGTTATGTTTGCAAGCCCAACTCTCCCCTTGTTTAGAGATGCTGCAAGTTGAGATGAGTGTTAAACGGGACAAGGATGCTCAGCTCCACTTGTGGATGCTGCTGCTAAGCAAGAAGGGACTTCCCTGAAGTGGCATATGACTACAGCTGGAAAGTGCCATGGGAAGCTGGGGAGAAGCATGGAGAGAAGCAACCAGGGGCCCAAAAGGGCAGGGGGTGGAAGAAAGCATCATGAAGAGCCATCTCTGCTCTTTGCTCCAGTTGCAGCAGCTGAGCATCTCCAGAAATGTCAGGATCTCAAAGTCTCCTCTCCCAGGTAACAAGTGATAGAAGAGGAAATGGGTTCAGATTAGATATTAGGAAGAATTTCTTCACTGAGAGGGTTATCAGGCATTGAAACAGGGAGGTGGTGGAATCATCATCCCTGGAAATGTTCAAAAAACATGTGCTTGGAGATATGGTTTAGTGGTGAGCATGGTAGTGTTGGGTGGGTGATTGGACCTGATGATCTCAGAGGTCTTTTCCAACCACAGTGATTCTGTGATGCTATGATTACTTGAGCCTGGGCTATTTTTGATCCAGATGGACTGCCTGAGCTAATTCCTTGCTTGCATGAGCAAGAGTCCTGGCCAACTAGAATGAAAGACCATGAGTGGTGACTCTGTCATTGCTGCTGAGAACAGACCTGTGCTGTCACAACATCCTCCACTCCCCATTCCCTCCACAAACCACCAGACAAAGCTCCTTTATTGCAAGGAGGTGTGTGTGTGGGGGAACACAAAAAACACAAAAACCCAGAACCATTAAAGCTGAGACTATATTAAGCCATGGAAAAACACATACAAAAAAAGAAAAAAAGTGCCTGCCCTCCCAGCAGAGCTAAAACCTGTCCTCTGACTTCCCTTCTGAAACTAATCCTCACATGACCTAGGGTGGGAAAATGCCTGTAAGTCATATCCACCCCCTCAGGACAACCCAAATTGAGGCATTTATCTGAGGGTTTGATTGCACAGCTCCATGCTGTGATCTGCTCTGCTCTTGCACATTCTAACAAAGCCAAGAGGCTGCAGGTAAGAGTCAGGCCAAGAAGTCTGCAAGCTTCATTCCCTCCAAGTGGGTTTTGGCACAGTAGCTACTTCACACCCAATTAATTACTTCAGCACCAGATTATACTTGCAGGCTCCAATAGAAGTGATAATAGGAACCAATTAAGTTAATTTATATTTACTTTGTAAGCATATTTTCCTTGGGTAAATCTTGGCTTCAAGCTGACAGCTTGGACTCCAGCGTTTTGGGTATTGTTAGGAGATACAGCCCTAAATCCAAAGGGACAAATCCAAACCTGTAAACTCAAGAAGTCCTTTGCTTTCAGGTTCAAAACCATGTAGCACATGGAGTTAAAAAAGAAAAGAAAAAAGAAGAATGCATGCACATGCCCAGATTAACACAAACATACTATGAGATGTGCAAGGAGGTGCCACCATGTCTTGCTGGAAGAACATGAGCATGAGCTAGGTTGGAGGTGATGCTGGGCAAGATGTCCATGGCAGAGCTTGAAACTGAGATGGGCTTTTAGAGAATCAAAGAGTGGTAGGGGTTGGAAGGGAGTTCTGGAGAACATTTAGTCCAACCCCCCTTTTAAAGCAGGGTCACTCATCTCCTCTGGCATGTACTAGTGAGACAATAAGATCAGGCTGCCACATAGTGCTGGGTAGGTCCCTGTTTTCTTTGCCTATATGAAGGTAGGTTGCCCACTCAACAGCATGCTTGTGAAGACAGACATGCAGGTCAGCAACCTTGTTTGCTTCCCTCCAACTCTGCAACCTTGCAGTCTGGACTTCCCAAAACTTATTTTAGCTTATTTCCCCTTTTCTGACTAATCCTTTTCCCTTTTAAAGCTCCACTTGCTTTCTGCTGGTGACTACCATTGAGAACTGCACATGGATGGTCTCTGTAGCATTAGCAGCTGCATTCCCATGGGACTGGGCTGGAGATGGGGTCATTGCTGAAAGCCAGAGGTTGATCTTGAGCTGAAGGCACCAAGATTGATTTGTGCATCACAAGTGACCTGTGATGGATGAAGCTGTTACAGGTGGTCAGTGTCCTCAACCTAGAGGAAGGCTCCAATACAGAGTTCTGTCTCCTCCTCAGTGAGACAGTGAACTGCTTTACCACCACACCCCATGAGCCATTGTTATACTTGGCTTATTCTTCCACCAGATGCAGGTATTCTGCTTGAAAGCAGAACTTAAAAATGAAAACTATGTGAGGAGAGATTTACAGCCTGTGTTACCACTGTGAGGGCCCTTAAGAGCTGAAGTCAGTCTGCACAAATATTCAGGTTCTGCTTCTCACCCTCTGTGAACTCCACCAGGTTGGCTTTGAATAGCTCTCCTGTCTCCTGCAGTTTAATTTGGACATCCTTCAGAGTGAAGAGATGAGACCTAGTCAGGCTGTGCCAGAAGAACCCTAGAAGGGAAACTGGAATAGCCACCATTTGTGGGACATGCACAGCAAGCCATTAGGATATCACATTAGCATTTGTGTGCCTTCTCCAGCCCTTCCCCATCCTTAGTGGAAGCCTCTTGTGAGCCCTGAATGTGTCATTGCTTCTTCCTCAAAAGCCAATTTCTACCTTAATGATTTTACAGAAACACAAAATGACAGAATCATTAAGGTTGGAAGAGACCTCTAAGATCATCATGTCCAACCATATCTATCACTACCATGCCTCTAAACCTTGTCCATCTCCCTATCACTACCATGCCATAAAACCATATCCTTTTAAGAGAGATGATATCAAGCCACATGAACATTTTAACACTGTCCAAAGCCCACACTAGACTGATAAATGAGACTCTTGGGTTGTTTGAATTCCTGCCTCTTCACCCTTCACCCTTCTCCCTGCTTAGCTCCCTCATTGACTGCATCAATAAAAAACTAGTTTGTAAGTTGTCCAAACTATTGTTATGTCAACCTACTTTGAAAGCCTCCCTTCCTTCTCCCTCCCAAAAAAGTGAAAAGTCACAAAAAGTTTTAAAAGCCTAGGATAAACAACCCTCCTGCTAGATCTCCACCTGCTCCACTTACCAAGGAAAGGTCAAGAGGAGCCTCAAGAAGGGTAGAAGTTCATTCTCAGGAGAAAACACCCAGAGGCAATGGAGCCTTGTAGTCTATCAGAGGTCCAAGGCCAGAAGCTAAAAGCAGACATATTTCATTTCAGAATGAGGCCCAGTGCTTTAACAGTGGGAATGATTAAGTGTTGAGACAAAACACCAATGAAAGTAGTAGATTCTTCCTCTTCAGATATTTTGAAACCCTGAGCAGGTGACTGCTGGAAGAGAGGTTGTAGTCCAGCACAATTTATTGGGTTCTTTCTTGGAGGATGCAATTTTATGGTCCATATTAGATGGAGCTCAGAATAGATGATCTTATGGCCCACTGTGACTTTAAAAACCTAAGAAAATACGTACTTCTGGGTTGAAAGGAGCCAAGTTTCCTCTGGATATGTGTCTTGATGCTGAGTGGCTCTACTGCCTGACAAGACACAAAACCTGATGGAAGCTTTTCTCATTTAACAGCCACACTCTTAAAAAACCCCCACAGACTCCATTTCCAAGATGAATTTGTCTGGTTTTGGTGTAGTTATGGGTCTACCTCTCTCTGCCTGACTGGCTGGAAAGCCTTGCGCTCAGGGCAATACCAAGCCAAGCCTTTTTTGGGCTCTAATCTCCTTCAAGTGTGGTTGAGCTTGGCCAACCGAGTCAGATGGTGTTTGCAGTGGGAATGGACACACTCACAGTCTGACAGAGACAAGGTTGATATCACTTCATTTCTCCAGGCTAAAGAATAGAAAATAATGAAGGTTACCATTAAGTTAAAGGAAAATTTATCTCTTCAGGTGGAGGTTGATACTTTTGAAAGCATCCTTTGTCAAAGATTTTGCCTCTGATAGCAGAATCAGACTAGCCTGAAGAACCTATCATCATGTCTTTTGGGGTCATAGACTAAATATCCATGTCAGCCTGACTCTTTATTCTTGGATTTGTACAACCTGAGAGTCACCCAGTGCAGAAATCTGCTCCCTACTCAGTTTTCATGAGAGGTTGGCAGCTCACCTTCTGAAAATGAAACCTCCAGTGGTATTTGCTTGTCCCCATCATCTGAGCCAGTTAGGATTCAATTTAGAGCATCTCTGGGCTGTATTTTAGGAGTTAGTGTCTGTCAAGTTTTTACCTTGGGGTTCTTGGGTTAAAACTTCCTGTCTGGGTGTCATGCTGTGCTCTTTGAAGGAATCCATCTCTCCTGTCTTTTCCACCCCCATCCACTCCCACAGACACGAGGGGAGCTGATTTTTGGTGTGCAGCAATAACAATTTGTCAGGATGCCAAGTTCAAAGCCTCTAACCTATTGCCAAGGCGAAGCCCAAGAGGGAGGTCAGCACTAATCTCAGGCTTCTGACCTCCCAGTCACATCCACCATTAGTGGATCAGAGGAGAGATGTGGAGAGGCTTATTTTGAAAGGTTTTAGATTTCAGGTGAGGTCAACCCAAGATTTTGCCCAGATGGAAGAAATCAAGAGGATAATGTGGAGCATATTAGGGAAGATGAAAGGCATCATGTAAAGTAATCTCCTCCTTAGCCTTAGGAAGGAAAGTCTAACTACTAAGGTAACCTTCTGGTAACAGCAACTAAGTCCAAGCCATCAGAAAATGTGGTAGAAACCAGACATTGTCCTGAAGAAAGCAGCGAGATCTTAGAGATTCTGAGCTCCTAAACAGAGTAGACTTCAACCTCTTAAGCCAGTGGGATTTAGTTGCTTAGACACTTCAAAATCCCCCAAGGAGGCATCTTTTTGCATTTTGAGGAGTGTGTATAGTTTGGTAACCCCAAGGTGGGGGCTTGATTCACTGCAACTCTTCACCTGAAGATGAGCCATGTGGAAACTAAAAATATTCTGGGGTCTTACCTACAAGAACCAAGATGATCATGCAGCATTCAACCCAATTCCAGCTCATTAGCCACCCAATGGACCTGGTACCACCATGTCCTCTGTGGAGATGTGTTCCCAGCCATACTGGGGGCCCAGAATAGACTTGAGAAGAGAAAAATTGTTCCTGACTGACAAATCTGAGCCATCAATAAAATGGGAAAGAGACCAACAGAACAGATTTCCATTTCTGGCACCACCTTTTGGACCAGTGACATGATTTCAGGTGAACTGAGTTTTTCTTTAAAGGGAGGTAGGGATACCCCACAGAGATGTGGCTGAGGTCCTGGGACATGGACTGAGTCCTTTCCTCTCTCAAGTTTTTCCATGCTATCATGCTCTTCAACCCCATATGCTTCCTTGCAGCTTCCCTTTCACTCAAATTTGCTCCAGGTCCTGATGCTTTGGAGAAGTTAGAACACTGGTGAATCCTCTGCTGGAGATACACCACCTGAACTGGAAGTGGGTTTCAAGTCTATATTTCATCTGTTAACAAGAGTTTCTCAATGGAAGTCTCTGTCCTGGGCTAAAAGGATAAATTACACGGAAAATAAGCCAATACTCCCATTCTAAGAATAAGACAGAAATGTTGTTAATCCAAGGTAACAAGAGATTTGAGCACTGGTGGACACACAGATCTTGGAAGGAGATCCAGCCCCAAAGGGCCTTTGTTACTCTTTACAAGGCACTCTGAAAGGAAAAATTTCTTCAGAGAAAAAGTTAAGCATTGGCCCAGGCTTCCCAGGGAAGTGGTGGAGTCACCATCCCTGGAGGAGTTTATAGGACTTGTAGATGTGGTACTTAGGGACATGGTTTAGTAGTGCTAGGCTGATGGTTGAACTTGATCTTGGAGGTCTTTTCCAACCTTAATAATTCTGTGACTTACACAACAGACCCCATTTGCCATTCCTTGGATGCTTTTGTTGGTGTTATGGACACAGACAAGTTAAGGGAGGTGATGCTGTCAGCCTCTGGGCACGTGGTCTTATCTGAGGTTGGCTGGGCCCTTGTCAGCTCAGAGCAGACAACTGCTCCTTGTAGGAGTTCCAGATATGTGTTGCATTTATTGTATCAACACAAATGTTGTCACTGGCATAAATCAAGTCATCCACACAAGTTCAAATGTGTATCATAGCCAGCATTGTACTTAACTCAATGATTTCCTGAAGCTTTTGCAGGCCTAGGCTAGAAAATAAATCAAATTGTGTTACATACAGAATGGGACATGGAAAGGCTGCAGACATCTCCCAGCTCATCTCTGTGAAATCTTTTACCACCTCTTCCCTTGACTTCTTCTGGAGCAACCCTCAGACATGAGAAGGATGGCATGCTTCTTGCATGAAAGCAACCATCCATCAGCAAGGAGCATCACAGGTGGGTTGTGTACCTCTCCCACACTGACCAAGGTGATCTCCCAGATGGATGAGCCCACCACAACTCAGGCAGATGACCACTGGAACTACACCAGCAAGATAAGCACCATGTTCTCCATTGCAATCCAAAGAACCTTCAACCCCCCGTAGAAAAGAAGACTATAAATTATAGTGGGAATGAATCTTAGCAGGAAATGGGGGTTGCTGTGTCCAAAACTAACAGCACTAACACTGTGAAAACAGAGCAGATGATAGGAGGGGGAGTGCTACTCAAGATGTGGATTTTTGGACTCCTGTTTTACTCATCTGATTGGGTTTCAGTGTGAGAAGATTGGCAGAGTGAGGAAAGGTTTGTCATCAGGAGCAGCCTGGAGCCCTGAATCATCAGGGGACAGTTGGATGCTCCACTGAGGCATTGCTCACTGGGCTCATCACACAGGGCTTGTTGCTGAAGAAGTGAACCCAAAACTTTGAGGACAATCCATCCTTTATATAACCCTGATAATTATTGTGGTTTGTTGTTGTTGGTTTTTTTCCCCACCTTGTAACCCATTACATTTCACTTCAAAGCCTTGGGGACCCAAATTCTGTAGCTTCTTTTGCCTAGCTGGTTCTCTCAAGGCTTTTCCTTGTGGTGGCTCACAGTCATCCTTCTTATAGATCTGGTATTAGCTATAAAACTTGTTTGGTGTGAGGGTGCAGAGCCCTGGCCCAGGCTGCCCAGAGAGCTTGTGGAGTCTCCTTCTCCAGAAAGATTCCAAACCCACCTGGATGTGATCCTGGACAACCTGCTGTGAGTGGTACTGCTTTAGCAGTGAGGTTGGACTAGATGATCCCCAGAGATCCTTTGCAACCCCTACCATTCTGTGATTCTGTAAAACTGAGCTTTTGGAGCTGGGGAGTTTGCTTTCCTTAAGCCCAGCTCTTTGCCCTGAGCTGGAGAAGTGATTTTGCAGTTCAAAAACTGGTGCTTGAGGAAGTCCTTCTCCATGGAGGTGCTTTCCAGCAGGTTAACCCCTAATGTGTCCTGGCCCATGGGGTTATTCCTCTCCAGGTGCAGGACTCTACACTTGCTCTCGTTGAACTTTATCAGGTTCCTCTCCCCCAACTCTCAGCCTGTCCAGGTGTCACTGAATGTTAGCACATCCTCACCCACTCCTCCCAGTTTGGTACCAACAGCAAACGTGCCTAGGGTACAAAACTGGGGTATTTTGCTTCAAATCCAGACCTGTGTTTAAAATGAAAGTGCTTTGAGCACTATCAACTACCCTCAGATGGCTCCAGAGATATCAGGGTAGGAAGGACTGGGGAGAAGGGTGTGCAATTCCCTCTTTCTCTCTGTCTGCCTCCAGTGACAGCTCAATTTATAAAGGCAATATATTTGGCACAAGAGAAAGGAGCTCATGCTTCTGTAACCCAATGCCCTGGCAATCACCAGAGGCACTGGGAAGGCTCAGCTGAGTGATTTTTGCTTGGCTTCCCTTTGGCACCTATCTCCAGCTCCTGCTGAGCCCACATTAAATGGAGCAAAAAAAATAATAAATAAAAAAAAATCCAACTGTTTCAGGATGGTTTCAAAGGAGGTGAGTTTTCACAGCTCCCAGGTCATCTCTAACAAGCTGTGCCTACAGCTAAGTCCCTTCTGGTTCTGCCTGTCAGCTCTTCAACCAAAAAATCCCAGTAGCCCATGACTGATGGTGTACATAATGGAAAGGTTGCTCACTCTTTTCTTTTTTTTTTTTTCTGGTGTTCCTTGCTGAATGCAAAGCCCACTGCAGGTCCCTTTTGTTGGAGATGAAAAGCCCACTGCAGGTCCCTTTTGTTGGAGATGAAAAGCAGGATTTGAAGGATCTCCTGTTGAGATGAGTCAAGGTGGTTGCAGGAGTGGTGGGCAAGAGGTCTGATATATTTATTTTATTTTTCTCCTTGCTATTTTCTTTTATTGTATGAAGGAGACACTTGGGACTGTGCATGGGGAATCTCAGGCAGGCTGGAAAGTGTTTTGACCAACTGAACATGAGCATTCAGCACTGTCACCCTGCATCTCCCAGCACCTTAATTAATCTGGAGACCCAATCAATACACCTCACTGCAATAGCATGTCTTTGGCCATCTGAACTCAGCAGAATGAGCTAAGTGATGTCTTAGCTCCCTTGTGTCATTTCAGGCTTTCCAGCAACTGTTTGTGTTCCACAGATGAACCAATTTAACACCTGAGTCCTGTGTTGCTCCAAGTGACTTCTTTATATCTAGGTTAAGGGAGGAGTATTTTTAGGTGTAGAGCAGCATAAGCAAAGGCTTGAGGCCACACTGGCTTCCCTTGGACAGGATAGGCAGGGTGATGGGGTAGAGATGATAAATATGACACCCAGCCATAGGCAGTCATGATAACCATGAGCTGGTCAAATGCAATCTGCCATTTCAAGCTGAGGCACCCAGGACCCAGACCTCCTGCACCCTTGATGAGTCTGAATATGTCAGGTGGATAATGCAGGTGCTGGTGGACCCTGCCATGACTGACACACCTCCAGGGAACCTCAAGAGGTCCACAAATCCTGCTAGGCTTCTTGTTGTTGCCTGCTTGACTTTAGCTGCAGCCCATGGGCAGAGCATCTGGCACCTCCTCATCCCTGAGAAGCTGAAGGTCCTTGCTGTGCATTTGCATTATTTAGGGTCAATACCACTAGATCCAGCCCTTCCTTTCTTCTTCCATGGTCCCTACAAGCAGTGGATAGACACATAGATGACTCATTTGGTGATGATACCAGTTAGTTTTTAGCATGGAATCTGCCTAAGGAAAAAGCTGCAATGAACTCATTTCAGTTCTCCTCCTGCTCAGCCTGGATGTTCTTCATACAACACCAAGCTCTGTCCCCTGGTGGAATGAGACCAGTTTGTGGGAAGTTTTGGACTTCAACCCAAAGAATGATTCAGCCTTTGCAGTTCCAGACCAAGTAGCTGGAGCCTTCCATGCCAGCACAAAACCAACCTCCCACCCTCAACAACCAGCAGCATAAAGCAAAGGAAGTTCCTGATGGAAACCTGGTGTTAAAACACCCCTCTCAGAACTAGGAAGCAGTGCATTATCATCCCTGAAAAGCAGGGGTAGGAGTTTCAAACCTCTTACACACTTTCCCATACAGAAAGGTCAAAATCTTTCCCAGCCTACAGCTGTAATAAAAGCCAAGTGGTGAAGTTTAACCACAGTTTAAGATGTTCCCAATCCTCAGTATTGTGGTGGTGGTGCCAAGGTCTCCAAGTCGACTGAGTGGCTTAGCTCTAGAGTTTTATTTGTCCCAAACACGGATGTTCTGGTCCTGGAGAGTGCAGAGGTTAATGGTGCAGATACAGGGCAGAGGCTTGCATGGGAATAGGATGAAATCTGAAAACTATTACACATCTTTGGACTCCACATCTAGCCTGGCCACACACAGAAGCCTATTTAATGCCTTCATGGAGCAGAGTCTGCTGGGAGATGATTGGCATCACTCAAAGGTTGCAGTTGCCTAATGAAGATCCAAGCCTGGAGGCTGGGAGCTGATCTTTCACATTTTGGGTGTCAATGACCTTGAGAAATGTGAAGTAACAGCAGATAGCAGCCATTTGGGGTTTTTTATGTTAACACATGGAAAATAAAAACGATGCAGGAGGAGAATTATTGCTCCAAGGTGGACTACCTCCTTTAAGGTGCTGCCTAATCACACACATCCATACTCTGCTGGTGCCAGCTCCTTCCCCTCATGCAGTTGTATTTCCCTTTGGCTTTGTTCCCCAGTGTAAATCAGCCAAGCTCTGGCTCAGGGCTGGTGTCAGGTATCAGCCTGGTGCTTGGTTTCAGCCCAGCTCCCCAAACTTTGCCATAAATAAAGACAAGGTGACGTAGGGAAGCAGCAGGTGGACAGCATTTCTTCCCCAGACCCTTGGCAGCAAGCTGAGACTCTTGTGAGAAGGTCTTCAAATAGTGTTGGAAAAAAAAAACCCAACAACCCCCAAACTTCTGACTACAATAATTTAAATTAAATAACTAGCTTGGAGAATATCAGAAGACACAGAGTGGAAATAGTGATGCCTAGAGATAATTCTAAACACAATTAAAAAGCTCTCTAGAGTTCCTGTGTTTTGCTGTTTAACTCACCAAGCTTCTCAGGCAACTTGGTTGCCCACTTAGACAACTAACCCCCACCCAGTCACTTGCTCACTCCTTGCTGGTGAGGTGGGGGAGAGAATTGGGAGATTAACAGTGAGAAAACTTATGGGTTGGGATAAAGAACAGATGATTAGGCAAAGCAAAAGCTGCACATGCAAGCAAAGCAAAGCAAGGAATTCATTCAGCACCTCCCATTTGTAGGCAGGTGTTCAGCCATCTCCAGGACAGCAGAGTTCCACCAAGTGCAATGGTGACTTGGGAAGACAAACCCCATCACTCCAAACATCTTCCCTTCCTTCCTCTTCCCCCAGCTTTATATGTTAAGCATGACATCATAGGGTCTGGGATATCCCTTTGGACACTTGGGGTCACCTAACCCAGCTCTGTCCCCTCCCAGTTTCTTGTGTACCCTCAGTCAACTCACTGGTGGGGTGGGGAGAGGAGCAGAAAAGGCTTTGACTGTGTGTAAGCACTGCTCAACAATAACAAAGCTATCTGTGTGTTATCAACACTGCTTCCAGCACAAATCCAAAACACAGCCCAGACCAGCTACTGGGAAGAAAATTAACTCCATCCCAGCTAGAAGCAGCACAGGCTGTTCTTTTGTTCTGTACCATCCCACCTGGCCTTGAACACTTCCAGGGATGAGACACCCACAGCATCTCTGGGCAACCTGTTCCATGCACAGGAGTTGAGCAGTTTAGCAGAAGATATGCACCTACTTCTGTGCATTTAGCACAAATAGCCCTGGATCCTTTCTCCATCCAGGATCAACAGAACCCAGTAACCCAATGCCTTAACCTACCCAGTAACTCTCAGAGACCTCCTCCCTGTTAGAGATAGAGGGATGCTCTCCAGCAGAAGGGAGCAATCACAGAATCATTAAGGTTGGAAAAGACCTCTATGATTAGCAAGTCCAACCATGCTGTCACCATCTCCCTGGCATCCCAGTGACTCTGCAGGGAACAGTGCTAAGGGAAGGCTGCTGGTAGCAGTGGTTTTCTGATGAATGCTGGATGCAGGGAAGTTAAAAAAGAGGTTAACCTCATTCCCTAGCAGCAGCCCAGGGAGAGGACAACTGAATTACAGTGAGATGATGACTTTGCCAGCCATGGGTTTTGTATTGTGATAACTTTTCTATAGTTGACCATTCTGGTGTCAGAGGCAGTTGACACAGATGTAGAGGTTATTGGTTGAACCTCCTCAACTCCTCTCTTTATTTCAGCCTGTTCCTTGTTGCACTTCCAAGAATTATTTCCACCTTATTCTGTTTATTCAGCCAGCTTTGGTGTTGGATGTGTTTGAGTTTCTTGCCACAAATGCCTCCCTGATTAAATGTCAGGATTGACTATGGAAGAGGTTAGCAACCTCAGGAAGAAATGAGACATTCTGGATGGGGAGGTTTGTGCAGATTACAAGAGCAGCAGGAATTAAAATCATTCTTTTTCACATTACAAAGAAAACCAGAGATTCTAAGGGAAATAAATCTTCTTTCTCCAACACAAATCTGATGTAAAATTCCAACTGCTTTTTTTACAGGGAATGCTGTTTGCTTTTCAATATGCCATGGCTTCTTTTTTTGCTTTTCTTTGAGGGTAGTGGGAGGATTTCCAAACACAAAGACCAAAAAATTAAAGTCCTTGATCTTTCTTTTCCAAAGGAAAAAAAAGAAAAAGCAGAGCATTCAAATAGAAGCAGACAAAAATAAGTAGGTTTTTTTTTTCCATTGAAAAGACATCTTTTAATTCCCCCAAAAGGTCTGATGAGGCAATGTTTGTCCATGTCTCCTCTGGGGGTTTAAGTCAATATTTGCTGGAAGTTAGAAAGAGATTCCTGCTGTTGTTCCACATTTGCTTATTCTGGATTTTCTTGCAGTTTTCCTGATGCATTTGTTCCTTGCCAGAGGCTGAGCCAGGGGATTGCTCAGGGGTCTGGTCCCAAAATTGGCAGCCCCCCCCTCACTTAAGCATACATTTGACAGCACAGTCAGGAGGCCAAAACAAGGTCCTGCTAGGGTAAGGTGGCTTGATAGGTGAAGGATAGCTCTGGATGTGCCCAGCTGAGAGCACAGCTCAGTCCATGCACCTTGTGAGTGGAGGGTAAAATGTTTTCCTCTCTTACTTCATACCAGAGCACCTGGCACCATCAGATTCCATCCTCCCGGTGCTTAGACTTTCCAGAGCAGAAGCATCACAGAATCATTAAGGTTGGAAGAGACTTCTAAGATCAAGTCAACCATCAACCTATCACCCCCATACCCACTAAGTACCACATCCATAATTTTTAAAACACAAGTGCAATCACAAGAGTTGGAAAACAAGCAGAGTGAGCCCACTTTGCTGAGCTCACTGTAGCAGGCAGGCTTGAGATACCCTCCTGGAAAGGCTTTGGAGAAAAATATCCACAACCTATGCCCCTTTGCTTAATGTTCCTCATCTGGAGAAAGCTAAAGAAATCCCAGCCCTCTCCCATACCTGAGAAGGTATTTAACAGTTAGCAGAAGGTCAAAATTAAGTTGTTTGTGAGGAAATAATGTCCCACACATATAAGCTATTTACTTCCCACGGTTTGCAGCTTTGAGTCAGAAGAGATACAGGAATAAGAGCTAGAAGAATCCCTCAAAATTGTCTTTGAGGTCTGCAAACAATGGGGAAAAATTGAGCATCCTGAGAGTATGCCAAGGAATGGAAGAGAAAACCAGAGGGACATGGAAGAGCACTGGGTTTGGCTCCATCATATCAGTTTTGGCCTTCTGTAGCCTCCTCGACCCTGAAACAACCCCAAGTATTTCTTTCTCATGCACAAGTGTCCACCAGTCAAAGGCAACTTGCTTGTGAGCCCATTGCCCAGAGCAAAGCAGATCTGGAGAGGAGACTGAAAGAGGAAACCAAGAGAACTTGACAACAGAAACTGGAGGAGGCAAGAACATCTCTCCCCCTGGAAATGCTCTGAAGGACAAGTCTGAGATTGACTTTTCAGAAGGCCACATGAGCTGCCAGGCTGCTTTTCAAAGATTACAAGAGGAGGCTTCAAAACCACCAAAAGGCAATTCCTGTGTTTTGGGCTGAGATGGGAAATCATGACACAACTCTTACTGAAATACTCTGATTTGTTATTTTTTCTTTTTCAGACAAAGTAGGATGGACCATTTGGAGAAGCAGACAGATTTTTGGATACTTGTCAACTCCTGAAAGGCTGATGACAGCTCTTTGCAGCCCAGTTTTCTTTCAAAGGCTAAGTTCTAATGGAAGGCATAATTCAAGACCGATGAATTTCTGCTCCTCATGGGAATATATTCCTTTGTGTGTCCTCTACTCATGTGGCTCTACAACTGCTTTATTTATGTTGCTTTGGAACCAGTTTCTGCTGAAACTGGCTGACTGGGTCTGAGAAAATCTTTTGGGGCCAGAAGATCTGGAGATAAAAGCCCACCCTGCAGGAACATCAAGCAGATGTGCTGGTGATCAACTGCCTAACATACTGACAAACTCATTCCTAGCCTGGGCTCTTCACTGCATCAGCTAAACTCTGCCTTCTTGGGGTGATTCAGAACTGAAGTCCTGACTACTGCCAAGGAACACAGCAGGGTCCTGCTGAAATCCAAAACTGAGTAATGACAATGTTGGAAGCCACAAAATATCACTTCTGCAGGCCCAGCTGAGCCTAGGTCCAAGCTGATGTAGGATGGACCATGGGTGCATCTCAGCAGAGCAGATGTGGTATTCTGAGCCCAGATGTGCAGGTACATCCCAGTGATGCACCATGTGATAATGGCCAGGCTGTCAGGTCTGGGCTTTGTGTCCCACCAGCAGCACGTGGTTGCTGGTTGATGATGGCACATCAGCTGGCTCAGGGTCTCCTGCCTGCTTACTGATTCATGGAGAGATTTGGAAAGAGGATCTCTCTCATCCTTGTGCATGGTTTCTAGTCATTCAGCTCCTCTTTGCTGCCCTCATCCCCTCCATGATCCACTGCCTTTCCAGCTCACTCATTATCCACCTCTTCCCAAGACTGGGAAGTTATCACCACACATGGCATGTCCTCTGGGGCTTTTCCTGGCACCTTGTGATGATTAAATAGTTGCCTCCATCCCCTCTGCTTCCAGCTGGGAAATGAACTGACTTTCAGGGCATGGTTTTAATGCAGTGCATGAAGGAGCCATTGGTCAGAGTTTGTGGCTTGCATGTTTAATCAATCTTTTATCAATCGTGTTTGATGGTGGAAGCACAAGAAGGTAGACCTGGAGGGATTTAGATACAGGAGGTTCATTGCTGGCTTCTCCAAACTATCCCATACTGAGCATTTGTCCCAGTTTTGGCTGGAATGAAGCTGGGTTGGAAGGGACTTTATGGACCATCTAGTGCCAAATACATGATGTTCATGCTGGGAGGAGAGTTTTCTGGCTCCTGCAGCTGTGCAGGGGAAAGAACACAACATCTTAAGGTAATTCAAGCCATGGGGACTTGTTTGGTTGCTGGGATGGAAAAGGGAAGGTGGGATCCCAGCCTCCCCCTAGGCCCTTTGCCCATTTTTTGTCTCTCTTACCCAGACAGAGTCGATCAGCTCTGAATCAAAAGAAACAAAGAGCAATGGGGCCAGTTTTAAATTTAGACCTGTAAGGAGCCCTTATCTCCAGCTAAGCTTTGTCAGACTGGGCAGGCAGTTCTTATCCCACCCTGTAATCCCCTCTTCTGGAGTCTCTTGAATGCCAGTGGCACCAAAAACGTGCTGTGTCACAATCATCACCTGAGGAGATGTGAAACATCACACAAGGGCTACCCCTGACCCCTGCCCTGCCTCAGCCATGGCCATGTTTCATCAGCACATCTCAGAATCCCAGCATGGTGGGGGTTGGAAGGGATCTCTGGAGATCATCCAGTCCAACTCTCCTGCTAAAGCAGGGTCACCCACAACAGCTTGCCCAGGATCTACCTCCAGCTGGGGTTGAAATCTCTGCACAGAAGGAGACTCCACAAGCTCTCTGGGCAGCCTGGGCCAGGGCTCTGCACCCTCACAACAAACAAGTTTCTCTTCCTGCTCAGCTGGAACCTCCTGAGTTCCAGTTTGTGCCCATTGCCCCTTGGCCTGGCCCTGGGCACCACTGAGCAGAGTCTGGCCCCAGGCTCTTGCCCCCTGCACCCTTGAGCTCTTGCTGAGCATTCAGCAGCTCCCCTTTGGCTCTGCTCTTCTCCAGGTTAAGCATCCCCAGGGCTCTCAGCCTTTCCTCCTGCCACAGATGCTCCAGTGCCCTCAGCATCTTGGGAGCCTCTACTGGTCTCTCTCCACTAGTTCCTTGTCTCTCTTCAAGTGGGGAGCCCAGAACTGAGATAATCACTTGCTTCACAGCAATTGTTTCAGAGAAACCAAAGTGTCTTCCCTCTTTGCCTGGCTCCCTGGCTGCTGGGCATGGGGAAATTGTCCTGCTGGTAGTCCCCTTCAAAGAGCTCATTAATGCCACTAGGGAGGTTTTCTGCTAGAATAATGCTGGTGTTGTTTCAAGTTCAGTCATATCCAATTTTTAATGTTTTACTTCAGATCAGGTGCTGGAAGCCTTTGATGTGGTGCCAGCTAGGAACCAAAATATATTCTGAAGAGGGAACGGCTGGAAAGGATCAATCCTACCCTGAGATCAGGCTCCTGAATGGAAACTTTAGACCCAAATGGCCTGGAAAAAAATGGATTTATATATTCTGCTTGGTCCTGAAACCAACAACCTTCTCCCCTTTACCCCCATTTGCCTTCTCTTGGGGTATCTCTAGTTTTGCATTGTGCACCCTTACACTTTCTCCTCGCTGGGGTGTCACATACATCCCCAAGGGCTTACTCCAGCCTGAGGTTGGTGGTTGAAGCTTAAAATCAGCCTGTTCATGAGCTTGGCTGAAGTTTTCTTCATTTAACCCTCTCCAGCATCTCCTCTTCAGATGCTGAGTCTGCATCAGCAGCCTCTGATGAGGCCTCAGAGCTGCTAGACTTGAGGTTGTGAAGTTTTCCACCTCTCTCCACTGGGTTATGGAGTAGTTGTTTGCTTACAGAGCAGGTCTAGGATGCAGTAACTTGAACAGCCTACTTCCTCCAGGCTCTTCACATTCACACTCTCTCTGCTTCTCCAGTTTTAATGAGCTCTTGACATTTTTACTCTTTCCCTCTTTGCTGTGGGAAGGAGCCTGCAATCCACAGCCCGCACACTCTGCACCTAGAGGGACCAATTTCCACGTGTCCTGCAGATAAAATGGTGTTGGAGCTGGAGGATCCTCATCCATAGACCACCACCCCACACACCTTGGCCCTGAGCCTTCATCATGAGTGGCTTGTAAAGGACATTGTCCATTTCCAGAGCTTCATAAACAGCAGCTGGTGGCTGCCACAGAAACAGAGATGAGAAATCTTTCTCCCCTCCTGCTGCCTTCTCCTCTGTGTTGCAACTTGATTGATAAACCAGCAACATCCAAGGATATGCATTTACAGCTCAGTTTCTCTTCATCACCTCAGATAATGGGTGGTGTTGGCTTGCACTTTCTTTCCTTTTTTTTTTTTAAGAGGGTGCTGTTAAGTTCTGCTTCTCCTCCACTCTTTACAACTTTTTTTACCAAGAAGGCTCAGAAATTAATCATCTAATCAAAACCCCAAGGGAGAAAGAAGGAACAAAACCATTTTGGCTACTGTAAAACAGCTCCATCAGCATCCAGTACTCCAGGACCCACTGTGGTCTCCTCCAGCATCTGAAGATCTAATGTGGTCTCCTCAAGCTCCCTCTGCAGTCAGGAAGCTCCTCCAGCATCTCAAAGCACAGCTTCAGCAACACAGATATAAGCCTGTACCAGCAGACAGCTTTTTGGGGGATGTTCTGTCACACAGGTTGGGCTTGCATCTGTGGCTCATGATCCTGCAACAAGTCAGTCCTTGGGGTCTCTACTTGGACATTCATTTATCCAGACTGAAATCCCTTTTCACCCCCTTCTTCTCTGTGCCACAGAGGAAGAGAGCAGAAGGGAGTCAGAAATATTCTATGAGCAATATAACCAGTATGGTTTGAATGGGGGATGTGGAAAAGGTCCTGGATTGTCCTGATGGTCCAAGTCTGGCTGAGGTGCTGCCTGCACCTAAGAGACTTCTGCCTTCACCTCCAGAGTACTGACAGCAATGTTGGAGGGTCCAATAGTGCAAAGATTCATAGAATAACAGTACCATTAAAGTTGGAAAAGACTTCCAAGATCATCAAGTCCAACCATCAACCTATCACCCCCATGCCACTAAACCAAGTCCCTAAGTACCACATCTACAGGTTTTTTGAACCCCTCCAGGGATGGTGACTCCAACACTTCCATGGACATCCTGTTCCAATGCCTCACAACTATTTCTGTGAAGAAATTTTTCCTAATATCCAGTCTGAACCTCCCCTGGTGCAACTGAAGGACATTTTCTCTTGTCCTAAAAGAAGAGGTCAGCTCCTTTGCAGGAGCTTTTGATGCTGGAAAAAACTCCAGCAAATACCTCAATGTTGCAAGCTCAAGCTTTTCTCTGTGTATTCCAAAGGTGCTGAGGTGCACTGGGCATGACCAACCATGCAACAAGAAGGTGTCCTGCTTGACCCACCTAGGGGCAAGGGAGAGTGTCCTGCACCCCACAGCCTGCTGTACCCTAACAGCTAGGTATTTGCAATATTTGTGGGCCTCAGATGGACACCTGGAGCCTGAATTACTCCAGCAGTGGGAAGCCACAAGTCACAACCCTTGGCACAGCAGGAACATACTTGCAGAGCAAGAAGTCCCCACAGAGAGAGGAGCAGGCTGCCAGCTAGCTGCTAGGAGCCCCTGTATAACTTGAAGTCCAGCTCCCCGCAGATGAGCTGACACTTTGCTTTTCACTTCAGAGGCAGATGAAAGATCTACTTGAGCATGCAGAAGGGAGAAGGAAGGCCTGGCCCACCCAGCTCAGCAGGATGGCTTGGTTTTGTGGCTGAGGGCAGCCTGTTTGCTGGCATCTCCTTCAAAGGGATTCCACTCCCTCCAGCCTTCCCTTAATACCCGCTTTGAGCTCCACAGAAGATGGACGCTCCTTTCCGAGCCAGCACGTGGGGAGCAAAGTAGGCTCCCAGCTCCCAGAGAGCCAAGTGATGCTCAGACACTGTGGGGTTTTGTTTTATATTCAAGGATATGTGCCTGGAGCACACCCAAGTGAGACAAACTCAATATGCCAAGTGCATCAGGAGAGAAATAAAGGTGGCAGTGGGTCATGGCCTCCACCACACTCGATGGTTTGAAGATCTAAGGCATCCCTCAGATTAGCTTGCAAGGAGCACTGCAGTCCATGCAGTTCCCCCTCACTCCACTCCCTACCCCTAGCTCAAATATTTGATGACTCCAGCTCTCCCAAGCTATCCTATTCACAGGTTGCCAGCTAATTTGGACAAAAGGCTGTGAAATTTTAATAGGAAAAGAAAAAATCTACAGTTCTTGAGTTTCTGCTGAGAGTTTAGGCTGAAAATTTGCTGTGATTGAAAGGGAAAAAGACTCAGAAATAAATATTCTTGCTGAGGTAAGACAAGGGGTAATGCCTTTAAACTAAAGGAGGGGAGATTTAGACCAGCTATAAGAAGGAAACTTTTCACACTGCACCTCTCTGGGAAAGTGGTGTGCTCCTCTCCAAGAGGAAGCTGAGGGGAATGCCTGAGCTGTCATCCTAAACAATATAAATTATTCTGCCTGTATCTTTATGATCTATATGTAATGCAAACACTGACTGCCTCCAAGGTCATAAAACATCACCCCCAGAGGAAATAATAGCAATTATCTTCCTTGACTTGCAGCCAATGTTTTTCGTAAGGCTTAATATTTAAGGAAATGTATAAAGTAGGTGTGCATTTATAAACTAGAAGTTTAATATTCTAAATGTTGAACACTAAATGCTGATCATTCAGTCCTCAGCACTCCAAGAGGACTTCATTGAGTGGTAAACAAGGAGAATCATCTTTACACGTCTGAGGATGGCCACAGAACTTGTCACTATTTTTAGCAAAGGGATTAGAACTCAGATGCTCAATGCTCAAACCACAAGATATCATCATGGCCTTGGGCTTGGTGTTGTAGGCAGATGCATATGCACCTATATTTAATGTAAGCAAGGTGCTAATGGGCTGAATGCACCATGATCTGTAGACATGGAGTCTGGCATGAAGAAGCAACAGTGGTTTTAACAAATGGACAATCTCCAGAAAAGCATGTGTTCATCCATACAGGTGGCTGCAGATATAACCTTGTGTCTAGGGTTAGGGCTGGACTGACCACTAATCCAGTGACAGATGCTATTACCTCCTTTGCCCTCACTCCAGGATGGGAAAAGGAAATTAACAGAGAGAGAGAGAGACTTGTGGATTGGAAAGGAAAACTTAAACTACTTGAATGAAAATAATAACAATAAAATGAAATATAGACAAACACATACAAAACCAGTACCAAACCAAACCCACCTTGATAGCAACTACCTCACAGTCACCACTGATCCTGTGGCAGAAGGACTCAACAGGAGATGGGAATCATACTGATGGGCTGGATCATGAAAACAACCAAGAACGGCTCAGAGCCACAGATGTTGGAAACTCCTTACTAGCAGTCAAATCTCTTTGCTGTTGAGTGGTCTTCACCCATTGCTTGTGGACCAGATGCTGCTCGAGGCCTTTTCCTGTCACTTATGGCTGGGGAAAAAGGAGAAAGCAGTGGAGGTCATGGGTGCTTGCAAGACACAACATAACAATTCCTGACCATTAGATCTTGTTCTGGGTTGCTTGCTTATGGATCACCAGGGCAGTGCTGGGAAAGTGGAGGTAATATCTAACTGATCAACCTGACATTGTCTAAGACTCTCGTGGCTCTACATCTTGCTTTTCAGAGCAGTCATGAAGACAAAGACAGGGTTTGGAATAGCAAGTGTTGCTTTTGTGTTTGAAGGGGTAAAAGAAATGTCAATTACACACCCCCCCCCCAAAAGAGGAAAGCTTTACTAATTATGATCCAGTTAGAACTGACTGGTTTCCCTGGCAAGCTGCTGCTCCCAGAAAGAGCTGGACTGACTTCTTTACAGTCACTGACATGAGTAAGCACTGTGAAAACACAGCTTGCCTTGGAAGGAGCTAGCAAGCACCCAGATAAGATCTTATTTTGGAAGCAGCAAGAAAGGACACGTGATTTCTATCTCAGTTGGTGACCTCATGTGTTTTGCATCTTTCTCCAAAACATATCAGAATCCAGAATTCATTTTTACAACACATTCAATTAAAATCATAAATGCCAGGAAGTTTTCTTAGAGAGAAAGAAAACTCTGCAAGCAGCACTGAGGGATCAAAAGAGCTTTTGACAGTTAGAGACTCCTGTTGACTCGAGGGGTTTTGGATCAGGCTCCAAATTGGCCACAAAATGGTCAACATTAATAAAAGCATGCCTGTTAGACATGCTGGAACTTGGGGAAGGTGCAGGAGACTGGGAGCTAGCTCAGGGTGAGTCTCAGGGAGCTACAGGCTGGCCAGAGCCTTGCCACCACACGTGGTGGGATCCCATTGCTCATCTCAATGGCAGCAGCCACGGATGAGTCAAGACAAAGGAAGTGAGAGTGGAGGTGGAGGAGACATTGGAAGAAAAACAATGTTCAAGGGGAGAAACCATTCCCAGACCCTACATTTATCCAAGGAAAAGGACTGTTGTGTTAAAAGGCTCTATATCATTTCTGGAGTTAATAATTTCCTTCATGCTGGAAGAGTTATTATCACTATATGTTTTCATTCTTTTCCTTAATAGAGGAATATATCACCTGCTGCTCAGCAGAGGTAGCATCTCATTTTTCCATGAACATTAGGGAAAACAAAGGACAAAGCCAAACAGGTAATGGTGCTCGCTTCATCTGTAGCACAGCAGTTTCAGGCATTGACAAGACTTGTGAGCCATCATTTGAGTTGGGCAATGTTGTCCCTGTCTGTATTCACAAAAGATGTGTTTTGCTGCAAAAAGTCAGTCATGGCTGATAGGCAACTAGTGCATCTGTTGGACCAGGGCTGATGGGCATTTCACAGAATGCCAGCATGGTAGAGGCTGGAAGGGACCTCTGGAGATCATCTAGTCCAACCCCCCTGCAAGAGCAGGAGAACCTAGAGCACGTTGCAGATGAAAAATGCAAATGAAATCTCTGACTTTTATTTAGACTCTGTGAAAGTTGAATTCTTCCCTTCTCACCCTTGGACTGGTGAAAAATTCAGAGTGATGGAACATGGATTCAAGCAGATTGAGGGGTCAGTGTGTAGATCTGAATCAAAGATATTCCAAAAGGTTTTTCCCAGGGGAGGAGGCATATGTGGGTGATAAAAAGGAGCAAGTTGAGGCTTTTGAAGAAGCAAAACAAAATAATGTGCCTGGATTTTCATAAAAACCTTAGTGCACCACTCTGTGTGTTCAACCACTGGGAAAAAAAAAGAGGAAATTATTTATCTTATTGATATTATTTGCATTACAGGAAGCCTCAGGAGGAGCAGACACAACCCCATTTATATTTACTGCTCTGCAAGCAAATAGAGTTTGTGTTGGACTGAACAGCCCAAGAAGGCATCGTTATTCATTTCTGAGAACTCAACTGCTCAATGTCTTGCTTAAGCTCACCTAGGGAGTCTGTGGCAGAGCTGGAGCTGCAGGCAGAGTTGCTTCTGCCAGGAAAACCAAGACCAGCTCAACCAGGTTGGTGCCTGGTGCCTTTGAAGTGTGAAGAATAAGCAGAGAGCTGTGAAAAGGCTCCTGAGAAGGAACCACAAGGGTTTGCTGAGCCAGTGCTCCCTCAGTACCTGAAACCTTCTGCTGTTGATGTTCCTGGAGAGAGAGAGAGAGAATGGACAGAGATGACTTTTCCTAATTTTTGAGGGCTGGCTTTTACAGCCTGGCCCATCTTTTTCTGGAAGCAGTTAAGAGTCATAGCTGATTCTCAGATGTGTGGCTAACATAATATTTGTCTTTCTTTTACTAATATTTGGCTATTAGAAGCTAGAAATAAACTGGTATTTACAAAGATATTATAGGTCAGGTTATTCCACATTTTATTGCCTCTTCTTGCCCTTAAAATGCTTGTGCTGGCCATAGTTAGAGTCAGGCTCCTGGCCATGACCCCATACTGGGTTGAGATGGGTTTGCTTACCCTTGCCTGGGTTAATGCCTGCTCTGCTGGGCTGGGAACATCTCATCATTTGCAGTATGTCTCCCCACTGCCTTGTGAGGCAGGACAGTGATGTATCTCCCTTTCAAGAGAAGGACAGAGGGGAGATAGGATTATACTCCTAGCTTGATCATTTGTCCAAGTCACTGTAAAAAAAACCTGTAAAGCTTATGAATTCCAGGTTAATTTAATGAAAATGTTCCAAAATTCATATTCAATGACTCATGGAACACTTAGGGTCATCTGAAGGGTGCAGGTGGGGACATCTGGTTGAGTTTGTGTGTGCTGCATAGTACAGGAAGGCAACCCTCTCTTTGGTGATGTCCTGCATTGCTGCCCATGGTCCTTTCCAGGTGAGACTAAACCTCCTTGGAGACATGGCAGAGAGAGATAGAACTGCAGAGGACACCAGAGAGGCTTCAGGGAATGAGGACACCTGAAAGGATGAATACAAATGCAGCCTCCAGGGAAGAAAGGAGCCAAGGGAGAGATTTCCTCAGTCCCCTTTCATATCTTCTCATCCAGACTAATAGGCATTTCTAGACTTGTGTTTCACTGATTGATGGGATGATTTCTCTGTCCGTATCAGTTTAAGTTGTAGGATTGAAGACACCTTAGATCTGTGAGCTGGTCTTATTAATAATAGTACTAATTTATCACATAATTCCCCTCATTTCAAACATGAATTTCTATCATCTCTTCCACCTTCTCAGCCCTAGGAGCAATTTGGCATTTGTCAGGAGACAGTGGGAGCTGAAGTTGCTCTTCAGTTGTGGGAAGGGAAGGTGTGGGAAGGGAAGGGAAGGTGCAGGAAGGGAAGGTGTGGGAAGGGAAGGGAAGGTGCAGGAAGGGAAGGTGCGGGAAGGTGCGGGAAGGTGCGGGAAGGTGCGGGAAGNTCAATTTACTCCCAAAGAGTCCTCTAATAACATTAGTGGAAGCCATGCATGCTTTACTGGGAGCTTCATAAGTGTTTATGGGATGATTTGTGTGGAACAGTTACACTGGAAGCAGTTTAGGGAAGGTATGTTGTTATTAGAGGATTTTTTTTTCTGTTTTATTAAAGCTCTATTTGGACACTTCTTACTGTTATATAGCAGCAAGGAATGAGTCCCAGCAGCTGTTTGCTATTTATTGGAGTCCACAGTGGAGTTACAAGGAGGGAGGCAGCAGAGAGGGGTTCAGCAGCTTGAAGAGTTCTTCCATCTTTTCTGCAGGGCCTTGTTGAATCCTCATGATTTCCTACCCCACACAGGCATCAGAGGTGAAGAGCAAAGTCCTGGAGAGCACCCATGGAGTCATAGAATCACAGAATGGTTTGGGTGGGAAGGGGCCTTTCAAGGTCATCTAGTCCAACCCTCCTGCAGTCAGCAGGGACTTCTTCAACTAGATCATGTTGGACATTCCCTAGCCATGAGATGTCTCTTGTATGGCAAATGAAGAGATAGCACAGATTGAGGCAGATCTCTGCATCACACAATCCTGCTTCAAGCTGCTGCAAAACCCTTTCTTCTGCTCCTTGTATAACTCTATAGAGCTTCCCAAACACAATTACAAGTCTAACTAAGTAAGGCTTGTGTCCAGCCTCCAGTGTGTAAAATTGCTTGGCAAAGCCAGTGTAGGACTGAAGGGGAGGAATCTCTCGTTGCTGCCACGTGGCCTGCGAAAGGGAACTGAGAAAAGGGAACCCATCATGGTGAAGATGAAATCTGCTGCATGGATGTCCACACTCAAGCTGGGAATGGCTGGTTGGAGGTCAATCTTTGAGTCTCCTACGTCATTGCAGCCCTGCAAAGCCTCACTCAACAGAGGTAGATATTAAAATGCCTTCCCCTTTCTGCTGAAAGATTCTGAAGTGACTCTCAATGCAGCATTTGAGATCTCCCTCTTCTCCCTCTCTCCCCCTCCTCCTCCATGATCCCTCCTTCAAGCTGTCAGGGTTTAACAGCTTTGCTCTGCTCTATTATCAATATATATAGTCATTTGCAGGTGACCTTTGCTCTTTCTAGCACTACAGAGCCAAGAAAGCTGCAGGGAAAGGGAACAGGATCTCATTCTGGTTCCTGCATCAGCCACAAAACCATCTGCTGAGCAGGGAGCACAGGAGTTTTATTAGCCGTGTGATATAGCAAGCAGAAAGGGCTCTGCTGTGTTGCCATGTGCCCAGGAATGGGATAAAAACCTCCTTCTTTCCCTCAGAGGAATTCAAGCAAGCTCCATCAGACTCCCTGTACTGAATTTCCGCCCTTCTTTTCCTTTTGCTGCAGGACCACTGACAAGCTCTTTCAGCCCAGAAAGATCTGTCCCCATTGGGAAAGCTCCACGAAGAGTGTCAGACAGAATGTCCTGGCTCCACTAAAGGCAACAAGAATAGCACAGCTGCTTCCTGCAGAGCCATGATTTCCCTCTGCTCTTCCACTCCAGTGAGCCTTGCTACTTTACAGAGTCACAGAACCAGGAAGGTTGGAAGAGAGCTTTAAGTCCAACCATCAACCCAACACTGCCAGGTCACCACTAAACCATGTCCCTCAGCACCACATCTACAAGTTTTTGAAACCCCTCCAGGGATGGTGATTTCACCAGCTCCCTGGACAGCATGGGCCAATGCTTAACCACTCTCTCAGAGAAGAAATTTATTCTAATGTCCAACCTAACAAGTCTGTCCTCATCTTTCTTCTAGGTCCCTTTACTGAAAGGCTGCAAGAAGTTCTGCCTGGAGCTTTCTTTTCCCCAGGCTCACCAACCCCAACTCTCTCAGCTTCTCCTCCCAGCAGAAGGCTTCCAGCTCTCACATCATTTTTGTGGCCTCCTCAGACCTGCTCCAACAGGTCCTTGTCTCTCCTGTGCTGAGATCTCCATCCATGTCTGTCCTTGAACCAGCAATACACTTAGGATTCTTTCTGATTTTGGTTTATTAAAACCTCCTACTCATTGTCCCAGCTTTGCTCTCCCTCTCTTCCCCTCATGGAGTATTTCTTTTCCCCACAAATCTCTACAATTTGTAATTTCTAATTTTTGCCATTAAGCTGCCCCAGTTATTACAAATTGGAGTTTTAATCTTCTTTCCATAGCTACATTCACTTCCCTCATAAAGTAGCTTTCCATCCCCCACCAAACTAGTTTATTCTTCTCTTTCAGCTATGACCTTATGAATTTTGAATATATTCTAAAACATTTCTTGACAGTTTCCAGTTTTCATTTACATTTTGAAATTCTTTATTTTTTTTTTTACCAGCCAGTCTTTCATCTGTTTTTTGAATCAATAGAATAGACCTACAAAACCTGTTCAAACTTTCTTTCCTTCCACTTCTTGAAAGGAAAAACAAAGAAGAGAAACCTGAGATTTGTATCTAATCCCACAACTCTGAAGTCTGAGGTTTTAAAAACATGTAATAAAGGTCCAGATAAAAAAAAAAAGTCACAAGAATTTGGCAACACTTTGGTATTGCATTTGTCTGACTACATTCCCTGGCCAGTACTTAATAACATATTATCATAATTTTTTTTTAATAGATGAAAATAATGATTTCACCACAATACTGAGAAGTGAAATCCAGAGTCTGTTATTTGAGCATTTGGAGTAATGGTGAAGATGATTTCCAAGCTTGTTATGATGTCTCTAGGAGGTGGTGCTGATATTTATCACCTGTGTAAACCCAAGCAGTTTAAATTCAGGGTAAATTATAAATATTGGCCTTTCATGCCTTGAGCAGTGACTCAGCATCCATGGCACCAACCTCCAAGCAGATTATGAGGTTTAGTTCATTACTGGGTCAAATTCATCTCATAGATGAGTTTTTACCTTCCCATAGGGTTTGAGTAGGAATTCAACAAGGTGTAGTTCTGGATGCTGATGGCAATATCTCTGTGCAATATCATGGATAAAGCTATTACTTATCTGCAAAAATAACTTGTCTTCATTTCAGACAACTTTTACTTTTGAAATCCATCATCTGATTTATGGAAGACTGAAGTTTTATGACCTTTCAAGGGGGAAAATGAAAGAAAAAGGAAAAAAGAAGGGAAAAGAGAGGAGAGAGGTGAGGCGAGGGGAGGAGAGGAGAGGAGAGGAGAGGAGA
>VWZO01006602.1:696642-719142 GCA_013396975.1 Bucco capensis
AGAGAGAAGAGAGAAGAGAGAAGAGAGAAGAGAGAAGAGAGAAGAGAGAAGAGAGAAGAGAGAAGAGAGAAGAGAGAAGAGAGAAGAGAAAAGAGAAAAGAGAGAAGAGAAAAGAGAGAAGAGGAAAGAGAGAAGAGAAAAGAGAGAAGAGAAAAGAGAGAAGAGAAAAGAGAAGAGAAGAGACATTAGCATCTAGCTAGTTGTCCTCTCATACCAGAATTGATTTCTTGTGGGGTTTATTTCTTTCTTTTTTGGCTCTTCAAAATACAAAATGAACTTTGAAGCAATTTTCTTCCAGTGTGCCTTTACCTCCTGCCCTGAGTCCAAGAGACAAAAGGAAGACACAAAGTGCTGTGATGTGGTATGGATAGCTGTGAGTCACCACCATCCCTGGAGGGCTTTAAAAACCATATGGATATGGTACCTAGGGACATGGTTTAGTGGCATGGTGGTGATAGGTAGATGGTTGGACTTGAGATGATCTTAGAGGTGTCACAACCTTAATAATTCTGTGATTCTAAGACAAGCATAAAAAGGAAAGATGAGAGTGAGGCACATGTCTAATTCACCTCCAAGAGCAATATCTTGTGGGTCTTCATATTTACTGCTTGGGAAAGTGTGAGGTGGTGTTAAGAGCAAATCTGGATTATCTCCTCCAGGCCTGCTCAGTCCTGTCCATGAATAGGTCATTCAAACCAAGCAGGTGCAGGAAGGAGCCAGGACATGGATGGAAGGATGGAGAACCTGTCATCCAAGGAATGGCTGAGAGCTTGGCTTTTTTATCTCAGCACAACAGCAGCTGAGAGGGGAAATGAGTCCTGTTGAACATGAAAGGCAAAAAAAAAAAAAAAATAGCCAGGAGCAAAAAGAAACCTTGGAGTGAAAGAAAAAAAAATGTTGGCACAGGAACAAGTAAGTTTTAATTGGCCTGGAATAAATTTAGTCTGGAAATTAGATGAAGTTTCCTAAGGATCAGATCACCAAAGTCCTGGAAGAGGCTTGCAGGGGCTGTGCCCATAGCAGCAAAGTAGAGCTGTAAGACACCAGCAGACAACTTGCAGATGAAGAAATGTTCTACCATGGAGAACTCTTTGGTCCATCTTCCTTCTAAGTGTGCAAGATCTATGTGCTGCTCTCAAATTGTGATTTATGCCTAACCTGGCTAGCTATGACCCAACCACCCTGTTTGTCCTTTCATCCTTGCTCAGTCTGCCAACCAGGTGAGATACCTGTCTTCTGAGAAAGAGAACAAGACCAAGAAAATCACCTTGGACTGCTAAACTGCAGCTGTGATAAATTGTTTTTCCCTTCTTTGTGACTTGGACCTGTGGAGTTGACTTGGGAGGTCATAGCAGGGTTTATTGACAACATTAACACCAGGATAAATGTCCTTATCTCTTCCAGAATTACCAAGATCAGAGGGACACTTGATCTGAACTTGGAGCTCAGCTGCTCCAAAGTGTGCTGGAGACCAAGCTTTTTGCTTTGAGTCCATCTCCTCTGTATGCCTCTCTGCCCAGGTAATCTCCCTTGCACTCAGCTGGAGGTGATTGCCTTCACAACAAAATCCCATAATCCAAGGAAATGGAACCAGGAACCCTAAATGCATGTTGAGAAAGGTCTTTGATTGGCACATTTGATGCCACCTGGCACCTCTCAGATGAACTTCTCCTTTTACCATGGCCCAGGGTTCATGACTTACCATTGGAGAGACAGCCAAGTGACCTTTCCACGAACATCAAGCTCAAATGTTCCTCCTTGTTCTCTGTTAAGTGTGGAAGCTGAGTGTTTTTGTGGTAACCATGAACCAGGAAGGGCAAGTTTGGAGCTGCTCTGTTCTCAGAGCTTTGCTCTGTTGACTCCAAGAGAGGTGATCATTTTGTGTGATGCCATAAAGAAGCACCAAGCCTGGTGCCATCCCAGCCATCCACCTCTTATACTCACCACAGAGTGTACCTGTGCCTCAGGAGACATGGATGGTGTCATGAAAGTGGTCTTCTGGGACATGAAGGTGGTCTTCTGGCCCAGCTTGGTCCCCTCCCTTGGAAATCTTCAGCTAGCACAATGAAGACTGAGACCATGAGAACATGTTCTACCATGAGATTCCCATTGCTGCTTTGCCAAGAGGGAAACATCAGAGAAGATCCCAGGTGACATATTCTCATCCTCAGGAGAATGTATCACACAGACACTGATGGGATCAAGCTCTCCAGCTCACTGAGGCAGTGCAGTTGGTTCTCCTGTTGAGGACACAACAGACAGTTTCTCCTCCTGACAGGCTCTTGTTTTATTGTGACATTCTTCCTTCTTTGCATTGCAGCCAACAAATCCAAGCTCCACAGTAAGGTTTGGTCCAGGGTGCTGTCTGCAAGGGGGAGAAAAGGTGTTATAAATCATTTCCAGGGAGCTTAGGGGATAGAAGATGAGTTGAACAGAAGCAGAGATCCTTTGTAACACCAAATGTCAACCAAGGCATTACAGTCCCATCTCTACAGTCACCCTTCAAGCCACCCTTCCCTTTGCAGGACTTGAGTGAGAACATCTGAGCTAGACATCCCATCTGGTGTCTCCCAGCCAGGGGGGTTTGAATCCCTCCAGAGCTGTTGATCAAGGAGGATTTGCCTCTGATTTATCCAGGCTCCATGCAGGATAGACAACTGAAGGAGATTCTGGGTTTTAGTGACTCTTTTGGAGTGTCTCTGCACATCTTTGATGTAACTCAATCTCACTGTGTTTTACTGGCACCTGACCCAGAAGGCTGCAGAACTGCTTCCAGAGTTTCCCCCTCCCTCTCTATCCTCTGCCGTCTGGAGCAGCAGGTCCCTGGAAAAGCCATTGGAAAGCAAACCTGCTCTGGTGCCTACTATAAAAGTTTGTTCTGTTCAGATTAGCTCTGAATCCTCAACATTCAAAACCAAGAGGAGTGGTTGAGGAGCCATTTATCTGCACAGGGATGAAAGAACAACATTCCTTGGCAAGGCTGGAGGCTCCCTTTCCTATCTCATATACTTTAACTACCATATTTACAGTGCCCCTAGCACCTTAATATTTTACCTTCTGTCCTTGTTATTTTCCACTTCTCCAGCAGTCATAGCACAGAAACTAACCTTCAAAAGGGAGGTGAGATGGTAGTTTTCTTCTCCAATCTTTAAGTCTCTCTCCCTTATTCCCTCTTTCTTCCCTTTGGGAAGGCAGAGGGGTTCATAGAGATCATCTATCACTTGTTTAGTGACTGGTCCAGCCCTGGCCGTTGACACAGGAGTAGAGCAGCAGCAGCACACCTGGGAAGGTAGCATCAGTTCTGCCTTCCAAATACACCAGGGACCTGAGTCTGCTGCAGCAAGAAACGTCCTAGCTTGGTGCATCAGCAAAGAGAAGGATGATGGGGAGCTGCCTGCAGCTGCCAGGATCACCTCCAGGTCCCTCCCTGCTCCTGCACCCAGGAGCAACACAGCAACCCCAGCCCCAAAGGAGACATCACATTGACCTTGGAGAGGTGCACAGTCTGTGCTTTGATGGCTGCTGCCTGAAAACCAGGGGTTAAAAATGCCAAATGAAAATGGTTTTAGGTTTCTTTTTAGTCACTACAGAGCTCTTCACATAAAATTTTTTATTGGTATATCACATAAAACCACCTTAAAACACATCCCCTGCAAGCCCTCCAACAACATTAGGTCTCACCTTGACATTTCCAGTGTGGGTTTTTGAGGACAGTTTTTAAGACTTAAAGGTAAACTTCCAAGAAAACTTGGATGCAAAAATAGTTCAGGCAAACCTCAAAAGGCATTTGACAAATATAGAATGACCAGGGCAGGAAAATGAATACATGCAAGTGAACAGAAAGGGGTTTTATTTTCCTTCATTCCAGTTGAACAGTCCAGGATGTCTTCTCCTGGAGTCTCCAGCCGTGAAAACCAGTCTCAAGCTGAACTGAAGTGGTTGGGATATGTGATCTGTAAGCATCAGGGGAGCTGAAGCATAGAAGCAGATGATGTGAGGTTGGGTTTATGATACAGATGCTATCTCCTTTTCTTCCAGAGAGCTGAGTGGGAGAGAAGCACTCAAGAAAATGATTGAGAGGTATGCATGCCTTTGCTTGTGCATCCTCTCAAGTGTGCACTTCCCTAGTTTTGCTCTGAGAACCATCTCTAACCACCCTTCTGCAGCCACCATCCTTAAATGACCTCCATCTTTCTCACAGCTTCACCTCCCTGCTCTTCTCTTAGAATTGCTGCTCCACACCTTGGCTCCAAACATTGTGTGGACTTCTCCACCATCACTGTCTCCAAGACTACCCTCACCCTCCTCCCTGTCTCTGAGACTTATTGGCCTGAAGTCCTTGGAAGAGTCATTTCCCCCATATCTTGTGCTGCTCACACTATGATCTCTCTCCTCCCTAATTCAACTCCCTTCTGCATGTGAAGCTTCCTCCAGGAGCCTCAGCAATGCTAAGCTCTCATCAGTGAAATGCCCCCTCTGTCACAGCAACACCTAAGTGTGGCAGGATAGATTAAAATCATGCTAAATGAATACCTGATGAGGGTTTCCCAGGCTGCCTCCTCTTGTAACACCAGAGAACTTGGCTGCTGAGCTCTCTGGAACAGGATCTGTCTTGTATTTGTATCCTGTAAAATTTCAAATCTATTGCTGATGCTAACAAATAAATAGGAATGATTAATTATTGGTCATTTGGGGCCTGTTCCAGCTTTGATTACATCAGTGGGAAGTTTTCCAGCTGCTGTGTGGGAGTTGGATCAGATTCACAATCTATGCTCTTCTTAGCTCAGCACCATCCTGGAGTGGATTTTATCTTGTCTGGATTAAGGTGTTTGCATTTGGGGAAGCTAAGATAAAAGTGAGGCAACCAAATCTAGAGATGTACCTGCCAGGGACCTCCAGAAAATGGTGTTCAGGATCTGGGGGATCACAGAATCTATCACTAAGGTTGGAGGAAACCCCTCTGAGATCATGAAGTCCAACCACATTTTATATCTGTACCCACTGCCAAGAATTCTGACAATGTGAGGCTGGTGAATTGCTGTCACCTATGAAATAAAACCTCCCCATGCCAAGAAGGGGAAACTCAAATAACTTAAAACCATCATGAACTGTCCCTGCAGCTCGGAGAAGGTGACAGAAGGGAAGATGTGAATGTCTTCTGTCAGCGTGACTTTTGTCCCCTCTGATCATATGAGGATTGCCACAAAGGGTGCTGAGATGGAGCCTGGAGAAGGTGATTTGTTTCAAGTTACATCCCAATTGCAGCTCTCATCCTTTTATATGCAACAGGAGACAAAGAACATAAAAAACTCCAGGTACTAATGTCTCTTAGCTGATGCAGCTCAAGCAACTAAAGAATTACTAAATACATGATCAGATGGCAGGGTGTAGGCCCATGTTCCCTGAGCACATCAGTCCTTCTGCCATTTGGGTCAGGGAAAGCATCCTTGAATCATCAAAGGAAAAATACAATAAGGAATCCAGCAGGCATCTGAAAAACAAATCATGGGTTTACATGCAGGAAGGAGATCCAGAACATCTTCCAGTCCTCTGAGGCACCTCTGTCCTCCCAGTAACACTGCATCAAGGCTTCCCTCTGTAACTAGATACACTCTCCATCACCACTCCAGCAACGAAGCAACAAACAGCTCACCTTCTGCCAGACACCTGGCAAGCCCCTTCCACCTCTGACCCCTTGAGGAACACCCCTATCTTCATTGAGAAATACTTCCCAAGATTTTCCACATGGGGCAGAGTTATTCCTCAGTCAGTATTAAACTTGTTGCTGCTGCAGGAAATGCCTGTAAATTAAAATCCTCTCCTAAAGTGGATCCACTGCCTGGGAAAGTGCAGGCAGAGCTCACGAGCTAGCTTCAAAGGTTTATGTGTAAAAGATAGCAGGTGAAATATTTACTCTCTCCACCAGTGGTAGGAATCATCAAATCCTTAAGGTAGGAAAAGATTTCTAAGATCACTGAGTCCAACTGTGAATCCACCACTGTCCTGGGGCCAATGCTTAACAACTCTTTTTGTGATGAAATTTTTCCTGATATCTGATCTAAACCTCCCCAGTGAAACTTGAGGCTGTTTCCTCTCATCCTGTTGCTTGTTACTTGGGAGAAGAGACTGACCTTCACCTCACTCCAACCTCCTTTCAGGGAGTTGTAAGGAGTGAGGAGGTCTCCCCTGAGCCTCCTCTTCTGCAGACTAACCAACTCCATTTCCCTCAGCTGCTCCTCACCACACTTGTGCTCTAGACCTGTCACCAGCTCCATTGCCCTTCTCTGGGCACACTCCAGCACCTCAGTGTCCTTCTTGGAGCTGAGAGGCCACACCTGAACCCAGTATTTAAGGTGGGGCCTCACCAGTGCCAAGTCCAAGGGCACAATCTCTTCCCTGGTCCTGCTGGCTCTCGGATTAGGAAGGATCTATCTATCTGAATACCCTCATATGCCTTCTGCTAACAACTAAACACTCCTTCAGCATTAAAGGTCTCAGTGGATCATCCATGTGAAGTAAGGTATGAGGTGTTACCATCTCTGTGGGGAGAAGCAGTTGATGAGTGGAGAGATTATCCCGTCAAAAACATTTCTGGTCTTTCCACTGGAGTGGATATCTTGGGAGTAGTAGGCAATGCTCTTGCTAAATCAGCTTTGACAAGGTCTACCTTCATCCCTGCACCATGCAAAGCTGATGGTGTCAATCCCCAAACCTGGAAAGATTTTTCTCACTGGCACCTAAGCCTTGAATGATGGAGGTTCTCCCACCTTGGCTGCTTGGAGCACAAGGTCCAGGGCTGAAACTTCTACTGCTCCAGGAACAGACATTCCTGTATGCCACAGCTTCTGGGCCATGCCAGAGAGGCTTCCCAAAATAGATTGTGTTCCTGTTGAGAACCCCTCAAAGAAGTTGTCAGTTCCTGCTTACTGAGACTGTGCAAACAGTAAGGCTTAACCACACCAGCAAACAGAGATATCTGTTTTTTTCTCATGAGTAGTCCTCTTAAGTGGCAGTAGAGTAAACTTGCAATTTGGATTCCAGGCAGTCAGAAACTGGGAAAGCAGTGATGGTTTCTCAACAGGAATGGGAGTAGCTCCCAGCCAGAACTCCTAAAAGGAGAAATGTGTCTGCTCTCTGCCCTGTTTCAGTGCCAGGCATCTGCAGGCAGCACTGGGAGACACTGTGCTGCTTTACCTCCCACCTCCAGCTTGGTCTTTCTGCAAAATCATAGAGTAGTTGGTGTTGGGACCATTTAGATGTCATCCAGTCCAGCCTCCCCCTCACCAAGACCTCTGGAGGTCATCCAGTGCAGCCTCCTCCTCAGAGCAGGTCTGATTAGATTGAGTTGCTCAGGGACTTAACCAGTCAGATGTTGAAGACCTCAAAGGATGGAGGTTCTGTTGGGATTAATCCATCTTCTAGATGAGTCCACTCAAGGAGAATATTTCTAGGATCTATTTAGACAGTTCAAGGAGTAGAAAAGATATTTTGCAGGCAGATGTGTTGTCTGGGCCTCACAGAGACTCTTCACTCTGTTGCCACCCCTCTGAGCTCACTGGCAGCCCAGCACCTGAGCTGGGTGTGGGAAAGATCTGCACAGGGTGCAAAATGACAATTTACTCCTGAAATAAAGGAGTGACAATGCCTTTCTCTCTGTATTTTCCTTTGTGCTCTGAAGCTGTGTGCTCCACACCATGGAAAACATTTCTTTGCTGCTTCTCACATCTGCCAGAGAGGCTGTTTGCACAAGATCTTCCATTGCTTTGTTTTTATTTCCCCTTCAATGCTACAGCTTCAGGATCAACCCAGTATTTTGCCTGGGAGTTGACATGCTCATTAACTAATTGTGCTGGCATGGAGAAGCTGGAAGATAACAAAAAGGCAGCCTGGATCCTGCTTGGGTGGAAACAGGAAATATTATCACATAGAAGGGGAATTTTCAGGACAACCTCACTCCTCTACCCTCTTGTGACTTGGTGTTGGAGCAGGGACTAGAAACTATTGCCATGGTTTTGTCCAGCCTTGATATGTCTTTAGATGAGGTCGAAATGCAGCTTTATGGCAGCCTGCAGCAGGCACAGGGATTGGGATGATGAAGAGGAGGATGAGGGTGTGCAAACAAAGATCTAGGATGCAAAAAAAAACACAACCAAGAAGAGGAATGGTAGGTGTGGTTCAGAGGAAACAGGTTTGGCAGAGCTGGGATGACTTTGTGTCTCCACTGCTTGTTTTCAACACAGCAGTTTTGAAAGAGAAGATGAGATGAACCTGGCTAAAGGAGGAATAATGAAGGCTGTGTGTGATCTAGATGTCATCTTACACATTCCTTGCTGGACACACAATCTCACCACTGCAAACACAAAGGTTTCCCTTCCCTCAGTCAGTGCTCTAATCCAGAAGTTACCTTGTTGATGTCCTCTTGCTGAAATGAATCTGTCCCAGCACATTCAGGGCCACTAAATGGACTTCTGTAAATACTAAAAGGGTTGCCAGGAGAAAAAAAACAACCTTCAGCCCTTGAAAATGAAAAACCTTCTCCCAAACTTCTTCATCTCCAGGCAATTTACTTCACAGCAGGACATTCTCTTGGGCTCTCTGCTTGGAGAAGCAAATTAAGGAGTATTTTGAAGGAGCTGGAAGGCATTATTGAGGAGTAGGGAATTAAATCTTTGTAATCAGGACAAAAATAGGAAGCAAACCCAGACATTAAACAAACCAAGCACTCCAAATCATCCTGTGAGACAAATATGAGTCCTGAGAGGGGTAGAAATATTTTGGGAAAATTGAGGGTTGATTTTCAAATGATTCTGGAGAAAAACCAGGGACAGGCCAGAATGAACCAAGCTTTGAGTTCAGCTGAGTCTTAGCCAAAGATCTGAAGGAACTCAGGGTCAGATTTGGGGAAATCCAGGCTGATGGATGAGGTAAAACCTTGCCAGACAATGAGTTTGATGGAGACTGAGATGCCAAACCTTGAGTTTGATGTAGGCTGAGGTGCCAGACAGTGAGTTTGATGTGACTTCAACATGCAGCTGAGACAATGGTCATATGGATATTCCTCCCAACAGCCAGGAAAGCTCCTTGCTCTGTTTTATAGCTACATGGGTCCCACTACCAGTATTTCTGGATCTGGATGGTGAAACAGAGCTAATGTGGATTCAGCTGAGGGTTTATCTGGACTTGGACTTCTTTGGGATTGGAGCAGTGGGTGTAGAGCTGCACACAATGACAGTGGTGCCACCAGCTCCCTCAGTGATGGTACATTCAGTGTGTGGTTCATTATAGGGAAGTCTTGTTGAGGCTGAGATGTGAACTATCTCATTACCAAGTGGACAAGGAATGGACTGGACAGATTCACAAAATCTTTGGCTTGAACTGATCTCAAGGCTGTGATGTTTGTTCCATTCTTATCACAGTTGCAAAGCAACTACTCTGGTCAGGTTATATTTTGCCCTCCTGTGCTCCTGTCTTTGTACCAAAACACCTGAGAAGAGTGGTGGGGACCTGGAGCAAGAGTTCTTTGGAGATGATGGGAGCTGGGCTGATGAATCCAGTTCCTGGTGGCTCAGTGTGATGGTGGATGTTGAAGCCAACAGGCTGGTAAAGCAGGCAACTGCTGCAAGACTCCACAGTGGGGAAAACATTTCACTATTTCCGTGTTCAGAATCGCTGCCAGATGCTTTCAAACCCTGCACTTGTGTCTCACTCTCTTTTATCCAGCTGTTGGCCACTCACAGATAGGAAGTTTTCACTCTGGCTGTGCACTGCACAGTCCCAAATCTAATCCCCATGCCCTCCCTTCTGTGATTTAGGAGAGGAAGCCAAGCTCTGCAACCTTCTCCTTTTAACATTGCACCTGCACATCATGGCTAACAGCTTTAGGTGTTTTCCTGCAATAACTCAGAAGAGCTCTTTCCCAGGCAGCCACACCTTTCCCTTAGCAAATATTTCCCCTTCTGGTCCTTTGCTCTCTGGCATATTTTTTCACTGTCCTCAACCTTCTCCCAGATGCTGAAATGATCTAAGTCCTGTGGTAACAAACTGCTCCCTGTTTGTGTCGTGCATCATACTTGGCTTCGCTGGGCTTCTCCCCATTAGCTGCACCGTTGCTGTGAAGAAAAAGAATCCCAGCATGGTAGAGGTTGGAAGGGACCTCTGGAGATCATCTAGTCCAACCCTCCTGCTAAAGCAGGGTCACCCACAGCAGGTTGCACAAGATCATATCCAGGTGGGTTGGAATCTTTCCAAAGGAGGTGACTCTACCATCTCTCTGGGCAGCCTGGGCCAATGCTCCATCAGTCCCAAAGAAAAGTGTCTATCCATGTTCAGGTGGAATCTCCTGGGTTCCAGTCTGTGCCTGTTACCCCTTGGCCACACGGCCCCATCCTCTTGCCCTCACCCTTTAGCTCTTGCTCAGCATTCAGCAGATCTGCTCTGGCTCTCCTCCAGGCTAAGCAGCCTTTCCTCTTCCCAGGGATGCTCCAGTGCCCTCAACATCTTCCTAGCCAATGCTGGACTCTCCCCAGTAGTTCCTTGTCTCTCTTCAACTGGGGAGCCCAGAACTGGACCCAAGATTCCAGCTGTGGGCTCACTAGAGCAGAGACTACCCTTGAGTACTTTCTCAGTCTCCAACTGTTTTCCTCATGGGGCATTTCCTGGCTGCAGTATCTGTAGTCATCTCCAACGGATCTCTTCTTCCAAGTGCTCCTACTTTCAAACCCATAGTCATGGTTTGCATGCAGTACATCATCTGCTGAGGAGTTCCATAGGTTAACTGCTCACTTCAGGGACATCTGCTGGTCTTCTCCTGCCCTTAGGTCCACTCCCAGCTTGTGACACTCGCTGCTGAAGTTGCTGTGTCAGCCTGCCCATTGCTGAAGCCTTTGCCATCACTCCCCCAGGTAAACATCTCAGCCAAGAGATCAAAATCCATGGAGTTCCAACTTGGCATATCTTAACATCCAACACTTGGGTCTTTCAAATACTTTTAGAAGCTGATTCCTCACTCCATTTCCAGCCTGGTTGTGACTTGAGGTGATAGAGATCTGGAGCCTGGAAGCTGAAAAGCACCTCAGAAGCAAAGGCTCTCAGATTGTCTGCCAGTGCCTTGTGAAGTGAAATACAGTTCAGCTCATAAAACGTCAGAGGTATGTCAGTGCAAGGAGAGGGAAAAAGTAGAACAGAAAAGGAGAAAAGTTGGGAAAGAGGTTTTGGTAGCAGCCAGGAAAATGTAACTCCTCCTACTTAATCTTTCTTTTGCTCCTTCTGAGCTTGAAGCTTGGAGTCAAAAAAAAGAAACAAACAACGGGAAGAAGGGTTAAAACAGAGCAGGAGCAAGGAAGTGTCTGTTAGTTTTATATCATATACATGGAGTGATGAAGTCCTCACAACTCTTTAGCACCCTTCTCCACGTGCTATCTCCCAGATTCCTTCCCCTCTCCTCCTGCAGCAGCTGCCTGCTGTGCTCAGCTGTCTCACAGCTAGGATCATGTTGGCTCTGGGCTACGTGGCTGCAGGAGATGGTAGGCATGTGGACTTTCATGGCACTTCTCCTCTTAGGTCTGGCTACAATTCAAGGGGCTCCCAACTTTGACTCAAGGGTTACAGGGCAGGAGAGGTAAAGGTAAGGGAAAGATGGGTTCCCCAAATGAACATAGTCAAGTGATCATAGGATCATTATGGTTAGAAAAGACCTCTGAGATCATTGAGTCCAATCATCCACCCAACACTACCATGCTCACCACTTAACTATGTCCCCAGGCACGAAATCTACATGATTTTTGAGCACTTCCAGAGATAATGATCCCGTGGGAAGCCTGTTCCAAAGCCTGATAACCCTCCTGGTGAAGAAATCACCATATCACATCATTCTGCCTTGCTCCTCAGAGAATCAGGCAGAGACTGGACACATTGAGCTGTCTTTGACTCCTGAAATGATCTCCCATTGAGTTTCCCAGACCAAAACACCTCAGAGCTGCCTTTCTTTTCCCCTGCCTTCCACATCACACTCAATGCCCAGCCCTTAGTGACATCCCATCGTGGCTGGCATCCCCTATTACCCCAACACTGCCCACGACCCAGAAGAGCCTGAAAAGGGGTCAGAAAGGAGTTTTCTTTTCTTTTCTTCCCTTCCTGCCACCTGCACGCAAGGCATGGCTGCTTGACGTGGGACCAGCAAGGCTTCTCCCTCCCAGCACTACATCCCCATCAGTTGCTTGTTCTCCACAGCTTGGCTCTGCTCCATTAACCTTCTCTGTGTCATACAGAAACCATCAGCCAGCACCAGTATATATATCTATTGAGACCAGGGAGCAGTGGGTCAAGAGTGCACCCTAGGAGAGGCTGGTGTAAGTAACTGACTCCATCTGCTTCAGGTCAAAACAGCTCCAACTCATCAGAAGGATCCTTAGAGCCTCTATGGGTAGTGAAGGTTCTTTCTGAATCCATCCAGGGAGTTGGCACTGGAAGAAGCCAAACAAGCTCTCAGTGTTTATGCTGTCAGGCTCTGAGGTATTCATCTTCATCCTGAAACACATTCCTCACAGAACACTTCTGTGCTGCAAACTTGTGTCATCAGGAGAGCTCAGGAAATAAAAATTGGGAGGATGATGGGGAGCCATCCTGCCTTGCATCCAGCAGCAGCTGCTTCCATGTCTGGGATGTCTCCCAGCAGGACACTGCATGGTGCTGGTTTATTTTCATCCCACCATGGGCATCTGAAATGAAGAATTATATCCTTTTCCAGTGCCAGCTCACTGCTATATGGGGAAGTTGTAGGGAAGCAAAACCCAAGCTGGAGATTTTCCTCCCTGGGTCCCCTCCAGTGGGCTCAAAATCTTGGAGCAATAAATAGTGAGCAGAGAAAGGGTTGGTGGACACTGCTGGTGTTCAGGACATGTAGGTATCAGTGATCTAAGCAGAACCATCTCCCCAGGCACAAGCAAAGTCAGAGCTCTAACAGCCTTTTGGGACTGGGGATTCACGTTCTCCCTCCTTCCCTCAGTTGATGGATCAAAATGTAGACCTCCAAGTGGACTTCAGCTTAGAAATCCAGCTTTGTTTTGTCTCCTCGGTGTCCACACAAATATTTTCAAGAGACATTTTGGATGCCTCTACTTTTTGAGGTTTATCCAAAGAGGGATTCCATTAGTGCCCTGGGATAATACTGAGCTCAATCACTTTCCCCCTCAGCTAAAGGCAGCAGGACCTAGTAGTGATGTGACTACAAGGCTATAAGTAAGTGCAGCTTCCCAAATATTTACACTGCATATCTCAGAGAGCTTTGCAGCCTGCACCAAGAGCTGCCTTGCCCAAAGCTGAGGAAGGCTGAGATTCTGTGTGCCTTGGGACCCATGACTTGCATGTTGGCCTTGATAGAGCCATAACTGCACAAAACCCTGAGAAGTCCCAGATATATTATTGCCTGCTGAGTTTCTCCTCTTAAAAAGCACAAGCAAACCATAAGTCAAGTTTTCATCTGTTGGCTCTCCAGTCCAAAAAAAATAAGGAGGACAGTAGAACCAATGGAGGTGGCAGCTCCTGAAAGGCATAAATCTCCACCTCATTTCAAACACTGTTTTTAGTGGAATGTTGCTTCAACTTCATGACTTTGCCACTTTTTTTTTGTCCTTTCCCACCTGCCAGCTATAATATACATATATATATATTATTATTATTTTTCTCTTTCTTATCCTGCTGAGACCTTGCAGCCTTTAAAGGTTTTTTTGGGAATCCAAGGGATGAGCCTACACCTGGTCTGCAAACAGCTGGAGTGGTGAGCATCATTGCCTCTTTCTTCTCCTCCCCTGGCCAGGTTCTCTCTATGCCTCTCTGCCAAAAGCCCACTGGAGATGAGATGTCTTAGGCTGCTCTGATTTCTTCTGTGCCAGGCTGTGTGCAACCAGTAGGATCCAAGGATTATGTAGGACAGGCTGGGGATGCCTAGATCATGGAACATGACTCACTCTGCCAAGGGGCTTCTCAAGCATCAGGGAGGTCCATAAGATCCTGTTGGCTTTGGCCTGTGTTGAAAGACCCCCATCCCATCACTCTTCTCCTGGTGTCCAGTTGGGGATTATGCTTTTCTCAAGCTCTCTTTTAAGAGAAATGGCAAAATATTATTGATTTCCTTAGAAATCTTTGGATGCCAAGACAAACATTCTGTCTGCACCTTAGTGCCCTGCAGGCATCATCTCCAGATGATCTGAAGTGGACATCTCCTTTTCCCTGTGATGCCTGGGATCTTCCTATTCTCTTTACAAGATGAAGAAGAGAAGTGGTGTGCACTTTTCTGCTTCTCCTGCATCCTCTCTATATGAAGCTGTGAGCACAGCTGGAAATAATGCAGGCAAAGAGGTGAGCTCACCAGAAGTTTCCATGGGAGCCCTGGCATGAAAAGCCTCCAGCCTTTGATGGCAATATCATCCCTGCGAGTGTAATGAAATTGGAATGGTGCAACTGCATGTACATGGAGAAGGAATTTGAGATATTAAGCCAAGGGTGGATTAAGGTTAGATGGGTCCCAGATCCAGCTGAATATATCCCCACCAGAAACAGAACTTCCCAGCCTTCCAGGACTTTCTCCTTCCCCTAAAGAGTTTAATACATGAGTGCCAGGATGAAATTATGATCTTGCCCAGAGGGTTGGCTTAGAATCATGGAATCATCATGGAATAGTTTGAGTTGGAAAGGACCTTAAAGATCATCTAATTCTAATCCACCTGCCAAGGGCAGGGACACGTTCCACTGGACCAGGTTGCTCAAGTTTAGGTTGTCTGATGGTCAGATCTACCAGATCTTCTCCACCTCCATGTCTCCCACTGTCTAAAACGGTAGTCTTCAGAGAGTCCTTTGCACAGCTGATCCCAAAAAGCAGTAAGGATGTGGCTGCCCATGTCCTGGGGGAAGAAGAGATGTTAAATTAGTAGGTGATGCCCCAAAGGAAAATGTGATTGGGGTTTTTTTTTTTTGCATTTTTCCTCTTTCAGCTGGGTCTGTGGTTACTCTCCAGGTAGAACCTACTACTTGATGCTCTCACAAAGCATTTTGTCTTCCCCACCAGTGATTTCCAGTTGTCATTCCAGGATACAGACTCCATTCCTGGCAGTGCTGTGCCTGCAGTGTTATAGCCCTAGATGCACTTGTGCAATGGAGCAGATGAATAACTCCCATTTGCAGAAGAAGGATGGGATGAAAGACACACACCACTTGTCACCTGTGAACTTGTGACCCAGGCATCATGGAGCCCTGGGAAAGTCTGGAATAGGCTTCTTTGCAGCTGTCAGCTGCCTCCATAATGCCTCCATACCTACAGTTTTGCTTTGAATAGCCTGGTGTGCTGGGAGAATCCTGAGCAGCATCTAAGCATCCTGGGCCAACCTTAAGTTACACCACAAATTCTGGACCTGTTTGGTGACTTAGCCATTTGGTTGCAGGCAGGTCATTAGTAAACTTTCCAGTGCAACAGAATTGCCCTCTCATTCTTTTCATTAATTTTTGGGGGTAGAACTAACTATTTCCAGAGCTTTTCTCTTTTGCAGACACAAAACTAATTTTCTACATTAAAAAAAAAAAAAAAATAGAAGAAGAAGAAAAGTCCCAATGGCTCCTTCTGGGGGAAGGGATGGAGTTAGTAATGACTTACAGAACCAGCAGCACAGAACAATGTGTCCCAGGCAGAGGAGTTTAAAACAAAAGGAGTCCAGCCTCCAATAGCCCAGGGGCTTGGAAATAAATGATAGAGTCAATCTGAGAGAGAGAGAGAGAGAGATCTCACCACTGAACATTAACATCTGATGTTGGCTGTGTGAAGAGTTTGTTCTTGCAGAACTGAGAACTCTGGTGGTTGCATCTCCCAGGATCCCATCCCTGGCCTGGGGTGATGCTGTATGCAGGGGGGGGTTGTGCTGTTCTCATGTCAGTCCCCACAGCATCAGTCCCCACATCTGTGGGGCTGCATGAGTTGTAGTGGTCCCTAGACCTCTGAGGAGTGTGAAGCCACCTCAGCCCCCAGAGGCATTACTACATCTGGCCTCTCCCTCATGAGTTTTGATAGTCAGTCTCATTTGGAGACAGCATGGGGTTTTGGTTTTGGCTGCTTATTATGCTGTCTTGTGAAAAGGAGCTGGGTCTACCGCAGATGGATGCAGTCCCACAGTACAAGAGAAATGTTACCTTTTTGTGTTTTAAAGAGAGATCTGATTGCTCAGAAATTTGTGGTGATGTGATGCAGTCTTCCTGTTGGCATTGTTAAAGACACAACCTCAAAGAGCTTTTAGCTGTGTTTTGGACACACTTTCTTGGGGTGGTGAAGATGAGCTGTTCCATGAGGAGTCTCAAGGACACCTCGGCTCTAGTGATACTCAACAGGGCAAATGTCAACAGTAAAGGACAGGAATATTTTTACAGAATCACAGAATGGTGAGTGTTGGAAGGGACTTGTGAAGATCATCTAGTCCAAGCCCCCTGCTAAAGCAGGGTCACCCACAGCAGGTTGACCAGGATCACTTCCAGGTGGATTTGGAATCTCTCCAGAGAAGGAGACTCTGCAGCCTCTCTGGATAACGTGGGCCAGTACTCTGGCACGCTCACAGCAAAGATGACATTCAGATGATGAACATAAGGTGTTCCTTATGTTCAGAGAGAAACTCCTGGGTTCCCACTTGTGCCTATTACCCCTTGGCCTGTTCCTGGCCACCACTGAGAAGAATCTGGCTCCATCCTCTTGTCCCCTGCACCTTTTAGCTCTTGCTCAACATTCAGCAGCTCCCCTCTGGCTCTGCTTTTCTCCAGGCTAAGCAGCCCCAGGCCTCTCAGCCTTTCTTCCTCCCAGAGATGCTCCAGTGCCCTCAGCACATTCATAATCCTCCTTTGGACTCTCTCCATCATGCTCATCACTTGCACCTTCCACCTGGAGACAGCCCCATTGCAAACACACCCAGCCCTCCAACAGAATACACAAAGTACCTTCATTCCCTTTTTAAAAGTGCAAAAACTGAAAGGAGAGAAGTCAACCCTTCAAATTCCTTCTTGCTTCTAGAGCTGTGAGTGCCAAAGGTTGATGAGGGCAGGACCAGAGCCCAGAGCTTTGATCCTCCACTTTCTCTCCTCACTGCTTTGCTCTGTCTCAGTGGCTTTTGTCCCATCAGGCTTCTGTCCTCAGACTCAATACTGTCACTTAAAAAAAAATATATATATATATAGTGTGTGTGTGTGTGTGTTTGGCACTGAGGAGGGGTCAGAAGGTCCTGTCTTCCCTCCATGCAGCTTCACATTGCACCCTGAGACTATCCAGGAGAGAGACACTTCATCCGCCAGAATAAAAGCAAAATTAATGACTCCCACTCACATTAATTTTGGAAAGGAATTCCTGTGCACCCAAACCCTCTGAGAGCCCTCTGTTTTCCATCTAGCTCCTCAGCCAGTCCTAACTGACTAAACTACTTTGTATGCCTTTGGATTCTGGCCCAGAAAACGTGTGGTTTCTTAAAATACTGATGTATACACTGCTTAAATACCAGCCAATACCTTCTGAAATGTAGGTGGCCAGAAAGGCATTGGCTGATCTTTTCCTATTACATATTTGAAATAAAATAAAATAAAGAAAAATGGGTTGACATTCATATATAAATTCTGCATAAGCTCCACTGAGTTTTAGCAGCACCATTGAAAGGGAATGTCAACAACTGCTTAGCTGCTAATATGGCCTGGAGATAATAAGTAAAGTAGCTGGGAAAATTGTATTTCCAGGAAATTCTGTCAGTTGTGCAAAAATGGAACAGCTTGAGGAAGGAAAAGAAAGAAAAATAAATCAAAAAAAATTTGATTTCTTTTAGGAAAGAAGTAGGTACCATGAGGTTGAGAGGAAATTTGAAGATGGATGTATAGGGTCCTAATTTACTTCAATATTTCCTGTGTAAAGGCTTAAAGTTAAAGATTGATTTTTTTCCCCATAAACATTACAAGCATAATGACCTGGAGGTATGATCACAGATCACGTAGCAGATGGAGAGCCATGGAAAAAGAGCTACTGCAGTTAGGTTTTGTCTTCTTTTAACCTGTAGTTTGAAAGTAAATAATCAGACTCTGAAGTGTGCAGGAAGAAAATCTCCACTTCCTAATGTATAAACATAAATGGAAGAATTTGGCCCAGAAACAAACCTTTTTAGGAAAGGATGCTGAAAGCATATATATCAAATTTAATTGAGATTTCAAGGGGATTTCCCCATACACAAATTGCATTTATAATTTGGTCGTAAAGAAATAAAGAAAACATAAAGTTTTGGTCAGAACTTTTGTTTTTCCCAGCCAAAGGAAGTGTAGTTTGCACTGAAATGAAATGAAAACTTCTTACAGAGTCCTGCCTTCAGTTAAAACTGAGCAGACACATCCAGACAATGTCCAGGGTCCTTGTATCTGCACCTTCACTGAATGGAACTCTTTGACCTTTATATTTTGCACCATTTTTCATGGGTCAAACACTGTTTTCATACAAGAACACCTTAAAGACTCTTAAGAAGTTGGATTTCAAGTGAAATGGGGTGATTTTCTTGAACTCAATCTATTTTTTGATGTGTTGGTTGGTTGTTTGTTTTCTGGTCCATTTTTGTTTGTGTTCAAATGTTCAAATTTCAGGAGGTGGAAGCTACCAAAAAATCAAAGACTCTCCTTCCAGAGCAGAAAAGCAAGTTCTCACTTCTCATTTCCACCCTAAACAGATCAATAAATGTGTTAAACAGAGAGCCCGTTTTCTGGATTCCTTCTCTCTTTAGGATCAAGCAATTTTGGATGGAGCAACACAACCAAGGGTAGAAAAGGTAGTGAGGGCAGAACTGTCACTCAACAGACCAGAGCCACTGCTGTGCTAAGTCAACATTCCCTTGGTCACTCCAAGGAACTGGGGGTCAGTGTCTATCCCTGATTTTGCTCTCTCTTGGCTGAGAGTGTTTGCAAACTCATCCCTGTGTTTCCGTATTTTTTCATGCTAGCTTCTGCCATAATGTGTATTATTATTCCCAGTAGGAATAATTATTCCTACTCCTGCTTCTGGATGTGTGCAGCAGGATGTGTTCCTGCACCTGCTGTCCTCTGAGCCCTCAATTCCCCCTTCCAGCTGCTGCCTGTGACTTTAGCACCTTCTCTTTGGGGTTTGGAGAAGGATGTCCTCCAAATCTCAGAGGTTGTCCTCAGACTCCTCTGGCTTGATTATTCCTGGAGAAGGCTGGTGCATCTGTGCATTAGAGATTCCTGCTCCATTGTGAAGGAGCTGTGCCAAGGACACTGAACCACTATGGGGATGCTGCAGGTGTTGTCATCCTGATGTTGTCCTGCTGGGCAAAAGAGACCTTTCACTCAGGACATTTCATGGTGCATCTGACAGATGGTCCTTCCTAAAATGACCCAGGTGCAGGCAGCCAAGAGGGCTGCAAAAAGCACCTGCTCTCCTGCCTGTTGCCTTCAGAGTGCTCCTAGGACATTGCTTTATATCTCCTTTGGCTTTTATTGGGATGAGTGCACAAAACAACACCTCCCCCTCATGTCATCCCACCCCCTCCAGCATGGAATAAAGATCAATGTCAGTTGTAGGACAACCAAAAAGTGTGAAGCTCATCTTGAGAGGGAAGGATGCAGAGGGAAATGGGTGAAAAATGTATATTGTTCCACAGTGAGCTCAGAGAATCTTTAAAACACAGCAATGGAACCTGACTCCTTCTGAAAACCTCCAAAGCACTTAAAAATGGAAATCTGGTCTCTCCCCACCCTCTCCACCTCCAATACTCTTTAAGTGCATAACAATAGAAAGTCTGTTCCTACGGGTTCCCCTACAAATGACCCCTGGAAAGCATCAACAGCTTCCTGTAGGCTCCTACCATCATTCCTTCCCTAGAAATAGCTGCATCTGCTTCCAGATCTGTAATCACATTTCCTTAATTGAGCTGTGAAGGAGGTTTTAGGTGACTCCATTTAGATTTCCTTGCTTGTCAATAAGGAGGTTGTTCTTTCCAATTAGCCACCAGGAACATGAGATTCTGATCTAAGGGACAGTACTTGTATCTAACTCTATGTGCCTGGCTCCACGTGATAACTGAGGATGAGTTCAGGGAGCCCTTGTAATTCCATTTTCTATGTGTGCTTTGTGGTGGTTACCAGGCAACTGCAAAGTGATTACATGACTATTTAGGCTTGGCAGGTGAGAAACTGCTGATATCCAGGATTAGCGTTGTGGTTTTTTCCCCTTCCCCACCTTGTAATTCTTTGTGCTCATATCTGGGATTCCTATCAGGATAAAAGCATCTACCAGGGAAAAATTAAACAACCGAAAACCACAACGCTTCTTGTCTGAGGTATCAATTTGTTTTTTGCTGAAGGATAGCACTTGCATTTTGGAACACAGATGGGTCTTGCCATGCTCTGTGGGACAACCAGGAAGGTTCAAGTCAGGCTGGACATCTCCCATCTTGCCTTTTCGTAGAGGTTGTGCAACACATCACGTAGGATTATTCCTGCCAAGCCTATAAAAGCTTGTGTGTTGTGTGTGCATGGACAGGGCAGTGGTTTTAGCAGCTCCTGTTGAGGAACATAAATCCCAAAAGGTACAGACAGAGGAGCACGTCACCACCAAGGCAAGGGTGTGAAGTTGGAGTGTGTCATACTGCCCACATCCATGCTCTTCCTCTGCGGTAAGGGTGAGGTAATGGGAGGTGAAATCATGCCCTTTAATTAGAGAGAGTGGAGCTAGCTGATGTTTGCCTGGTAGAGGAGGATGTGCATCCACAGACTGGGTTGTGTCCTCACCAAATCCATCACGACTGGCCTACAGGCCCACAACAAACATCATTGTGGAGACATGTTCTTGAATAACTGCACAAAGCTGGGGATAGCAGGACCTTTGGGACATCTGCCTGGTTTGCTCCTCACAAAGACACAGTAAAGATAGTTTGGAGAAAGGAGAAAGCTCCAATAAATAATGAAAAGCTGGCCTTTTGCTTTGGCCCCCAGTGGCTACATCTATAAGAGTCAATCCACTAATCTATGCAACCAACGAGCTCTAAAATGGAACAGATCCTTCCAAACTGTCTACTGGAAAAGGATTTGATTGCAGAAGAGCCCTTGCTTTCTGCAGACAAGGGAGAGTTGGAGAGCAAAGCTGGAAGAGAACTATTGGGTTGAGTAGCTGGGGTATAAATAGCTCATGCACAAGCTATTCTGGTCTCCTTTCTGGTTTAAGTGTTACCCAAGCGCTACATGAGCTCAGTGAGAATTACTCTTAGTCATGGACCTGATTTTCTTCTCAACACCCTTTCCCTGAATCTGATCAAGCTCCCTGAAGTCAGGAAGAACAATCCAGCTGTGTTCCCAGGTCAGGAGAGAGGGAATGGTGATCAAAATAAGCCTGAGCAGCAAGTGCCTTCAGATCTGACACTTGGGATCTGATTTATTCCTGAGAGCTCTGCATGGAGCTTTCAGAGTGCACCAAAAAAAAAAAAAAAGAAGAGAAAAAGAGGAAATTATTGGAAGGAAGTCTGCTTTTAAGTCAAAAAGAAATTATTTGCTGGTTGTTTTAGATACTGTTGATGTTCTCCAATTTAAGGCATGAAAAGAAAAGCATTTCTCACAGCCAGGAGGTGAGCAGGAGCCACCTCTTTGATCTATATCTGCACACAGTGGGGTGGGGTCCAGGAATTAGAAGGCAATGTAATGCTCTGTCATTCTGAAATAAAAACACACTAGCTAATTAAATTGAGGCCTAGCCACCAAGTGACTTGTCTGCAAGTTTGGAAATCTCTACCCTCTGCAGCTCTGCAGCCTGGGGCAAGTCACTTAACCTCTGTGTTTCCTGGTCTTCCTCCCTGTAGCCTTCCTGTCTGCTGATGAAAAATTAAGTATGATTTACACAGAGCTGGGTGTATGTGTTTTCCTCATCCTTCAGGACTTGGGCTCTGACATTAATCAGACCTGCACCTCCTGACATAGCATATGGTTGGTCTCTGCATGTCCTCAGCCAGCCAGGCTGCTGTCTGAGCGAGCTGCTCCTCGGGTCTCTGCTGGTCATCACAGAATCAAAGGTTTGGAGACCTAAATGTTGGAGGACATGGGTCATGCATGGAGCATGGACCCATGAGACCATGGGAAGCACTTAATCTCTCTCATTCTTCAACTCCCACACTGTGATGGCCCAGCCAGAACTTCCCCAAACATCAACTTAACTTGGCTAGGATCTTCATGTAAGAAATATTTCCAGCACTGAGCATTAGCCTGACTCACCCTGGATTTATCAGATTGACAGCCCATGCATAGCTGGCCCATCTAATGGCCAGCAGTCCTCTGGAAGCCACAACTTTAGGTGGGCTGCTGAATGTCTGGAAATCCAGCAGACCATTTATAAAAGTGGTAGATCATCATTAAAAAATAGAAACAGGAAGACCAAGATCTTCCTCAGGAAATCAGCAAACTACCTCTGCAATAGAACAAGAGATTATCCCCAAAGCAGTAAAATGATAG
>VWZO01006602.1:721642-736331 GCA_013396975.1 Bucco capensis
GGAATGACTTCTTTGATGGAAACAGTTTGGGGAAGATTTGGAGGATTCAGCCACATGAAAAAGAAGCTAAAAGTGACTTTGGGATTGAGGCTGATGACTCTTTAAGAAAAAAAAAAATACAAAACAGAACAAAACCAAACAGCAATTTAACACCAGAAAAATTCAACCTCTAGCTCAGAAGCGGTATTTTACAACTCAAATATACTTCAAAGTCTTCTGGGCGTGAGGTCCCAGGGCAGCCCCCAGCACTTGGTCTTTTTCTCAAGCACAGTTGAGTCTTTGTTTTGTGTTTGGAGAAAAAAAAAAAAAAAGGAAAAATAAAAGACAAACCACAGTGTTTGGGGATTGCTGGGATTCACTGCCCTCCTGCTTGCAGAGATGCTTTTTGAAGGGTGCAAACTGGTCTCTGTGTGTGTGTTCATGTGTGACAAAAGAGAAACAGTCTGATTTTAATAATTGCCCTTTTTAGGAACAGTTCTCCAGGGATGTTTTCTCTGTAGAGTAGAGGAATAATCTCGAGTGCATCAGGGGCTGGAAGATGAGGCCTTTTCATCATCATCAGCAACCACCTTTGGGGAGGATTTGCATCCTGTTTCTTGAAATTAACTCCTTCCTTTGCCCCACATCCATAGAATCATAGAATCACAGAATCACAGGCTGGAAAAGATGTTTAAGAACATCAAGTCCAAGCATTAACCCAACACTGCCAGGTCACCACTAAGCCACGTCCCTCAGCATCACATCTACATGCCTTTTCAATCCCTCCAAGTGTCTCCACCACTTCCCTGCATAGCCTGTTCCAGGGCTCAATAACCTTTTTGTGAAGAAATTATTCCTAATATCCAATCTAAAACTCCTCTGGTACAACTTGATGTCACTTCCTCTTGTCTTATCACTTATTCCTTGAGATAAGGGACCACCATTCTTGTAGCTACAATCTCCTTTCAAGTAGCTGTAGAGAGAGAATTATAGAATCATAGACTCACTGAATGCTTTGGGTTGCAAAGGACTCTAAATGATCTTAGTTCCAATCTCCCCACCATAAGAAGAGACCAGGTTGTTCAAAGTCCTGTCCAACATGTCCTTGACCACATTCAGGGATGGGATATCCTTGACTTGTCTTGATAATCTGTTCCAGAGTCTCACTGCTGTCATAGTGAAGAATTTCTTCCTTATATCTGATCTAAATCTACCTTATTTCACTTTAAAGCCATTACCCCTTGTCATGTCACTACATGCCCTTGCAAAAAGTCTCTCTCCAGATTTCTTGTAAGAAATGTCTAAGGTGTCCAATTCCCTCATCTGCTCCTCACAAGAGTTGTGCTCTAGATCCTTCACCACCTTCATTGCTCTTCTTTGGGCACGCTCCAGCATCTCAATGTCTTTGCTGTAGTGAGGTGCTTCCTAGCAAAAACCAACGACTCCAGCACCATTTTGGGATGAATCCAGAAGATTGAGTTATTATTGCAATGATCAGCTTCACTCCCCATTGAAAATCTCACTCTGTTTAATAACTACCACTGGGTAAACACTCTTATAATCCCCCTGGCTGCTAGATTTGCTCTGTGCAAGCTCAGGTAGATACATACCTGGCAGAAAAGCAGAGTTAGACCTTCTTTTACATAAACTTACAAGTTAATTTCCCCCCTGGGCAGAGGCTTTTCCAGCTTTCCAAATCACCTCCACCCTCCTTTGTCTCTCCTGCCTGCATCATTTCTCCAGCTGAATGTCCTTCTGTCCATGCCTCCCGCGTCACCGCGCACCTCCGCGGCTATCCAGAGGGAAACAACCACCCCTGTGAAATGAAGTCATGGGCTATAGCTGGCTGTGGGCTCCACTCATTTCCCCCCCTCCCCAACAATACATTTTGTGATGTGGATTTCTGTCGACAGAGCAAGACTCTGGGCTCTCTCTCCTCCTGATGAACACATCCCATGAGGACCATGATGGAGTTCCTACGAAATGTTGACCGCTGACCTTTTTCTCCACTGTGGAGCGGGAATGCGTCTCCTAGCAAAGGCTGGGGACAGTGGAGAGAGATGGGAGAATGCTGGAAAATGTGACTCTGTCTTTGTGGAATGCCATTTTTTTCGCTCTCCCCTTTTCCTTCCCTTTTCTTCTCCCCTCCCCTTCAGAAAAACTGAAGCTGAACCTGAAGTGGCGCTGAAAAGTTGAAAATTTAAGGCAAAAAAAGTGCTTTCTGCTCCCTCTCCCCCTCCTCGCCCCTCCTCTCCCTTTCCTAGCTCTGTCTGAACAAGCAGCCAAGCTGTGAAATGCTTTTACCTGCTGTGGCCAAGTCAAAAGTTAAATAATGTGTGAATGAATGTGGAAGGAAAACAAGAGGAGGAGAGGGAGCGCTGGAGACAGCCCTGCTTACAGCAAGATAATTGTTCGGTTACCAGAAACAAATAACATGTTGCTCCTCTTCAGGTCTGTGTCTGTGACATCTTGACAGGTACCTCTGAAGTTCAGTATGTGCCTCTTGTTGCCTTTTGCTCCATCATTTGAGTCTGGATCATGCAAACACCTAGCCCAGAGCATTGTGCCCTGGCAGCCAGCACTTGCATTTCAGAGGATAAAGGGTTTGTCATGGTCCCACAACATAGGCAACCAACCCAACTGGGATGTTCCAGCCTGTTGGAAAAGGCATTTTAGTAGCTTTTTTCCATGGGGTGAGTTTGCTTTCCAGCAGGCTTGGACATTGGGTGCTGGTGTTGTGGGATTTGCCTTTCACCCAAACTCTTGCCAACAGGACATGGTTTAGTGGCATGGGAGGGATAGGTAGATGGTTGGACTTGATGATCTTAGTCTCTTCCAACCTTAATGATTCTGTGATTCTGTTAGAAAGGCATATTATTCTTGCTAACTAAACAGTGCAGTTGCCACATCTTTTCTTCTTGGGGCTTGTTTGCTGCTCCTTGATGCTGGTAAGTTTTTGATATCCAAGCCAGTGCAGTCCTGTTAGATGCAGATGCTGGTTTAACCTTATGTGTTTCCATCATTGCTGAACATCCTTCACTGCATCTCCCTTCTTCTCCAAACCCTCCACTAGATCACCCATCCCATCTTCATCCTAGCAGCAGGATGTCCTCAATGTCTATGAATTATTTTTAAGTGCTAGTAATAGTGTCAATGTTGTAAATGAAAGAGCACTTGGTTCCATCTGGACATGGATTCATCCAACCTGCATCAGTGACTAGATGTCTTTGTTTGCCCTAGCTGCCTCTGTGTTTGATGGAGAGATTCTTGGAGAGCAGTCACTCTTTCTTCTCCTGTGAATGCATTTAGGAGAAGAAATGTATCAAAGTGTTCCTTCCTCTCTGTTGACTCTAAGGGAAGCTGGACATGTCAACCTCAGATGGAGGGGACATGCTGAAGGATGTGTTTGGTCAGATGTCTCCTGCCCCACATATAGAAGTGTGTGGTGCACTCATTAAGGTTGCTAATTTAGTCTCCTCTTTGTTTTATTATTGCCTTCATTGTGGTTCATGGTCAGATAGATGAAGAATTCAATGAGTGGAGGAGTGATGTGGTTTTTCCTTCAGACTCTTCCCCCAGACCTGCTTTTGTCACACTGGATCTGAGTTTCTTAAGAGGAGGGAACAGAGGGAGGAGACTGTATAAGCACAGTTCAAGAGACACCACATCTCGTCCCCTGTCCACATTAGGTGGGATGAGCCCAGGGCCACCAAGGTTGACCCAGCAAAATGAGTTTGTCTGCATTTCTGACCAGGAGTACACCAGAAGATGAGCTTGAGACCATCCCAGTGGTCCACACTGTTTCCTCTCCTGTCCCATGTCCAGCCCGGAGTAACCTTACTCAAGAGTCCTCATGGGCAAAGAGTGTGATTGTGAACCTGTTTTGGCCCCTTCTGTCCCATGTATAGATCTACAGCACTATCCCAGCAAGCTTCACACCCTCAGGCATTGGTTTTGTTTTAGAAAACACCACTCTGGTGGTCTGCAGAGCAGCAGATTATTTCAGACAGTTTAACTTGGCCAAAACACACAAAACAGTTGTTCTGTCCTGGGGCCAGAGGGGCACCACGTGAGCTGAGGGAAAGCCATCACCGTGTGTGGTGTCGAGGGGATGTGCTGCAGACAGGGACAGCCCTGAGCAGTGTGGACACTGGGATGGTTCATTTCCCTTAGCCTCAGGGCCAGGGACACTCAGTACTCTTCTGTTACTTGGCAGTAGAGACATATCCCATGAATCCCATTGCTAGGAGCTTCTGTGTCTCTTTACATGATCTTCATCCATACCCCAACATTAACCACAGCTCCTTGGGTGAAGATGTCTTGCCTATGGCCATATCACCAGGCTATGCAAAGTCAAAAAGTGCTGAAGATTTGCCATCCACAGTTCAAAGAGGGGTGGTTTTGGACTAGAAATACCCTGGTCCTGTGGACCCATTCTTGGTTGGCATGTGGTGGGTGCTCCCCTAGAGTCTTTGGTTTAGGTTTGTTGCAAGCTGAAACATCTATGCAGAATCAGACCCTCCCCTTGGAGAGATGTGATGGTGAGGAAGATGACAAAAAGCTTTTCCCCTCCTCAAGTCCATGTTCTTTGACTTTTGCTTCAGCTTTGAAGTTCAAATGAAATCAGAAAACTTGAAAGAAAACCTCATTCCAAAGCTTCCAACAGGCAGCTTCCCCCTTACAGCCGTAGGGAGCTGTTTGCTCGAGGTGGCCCTACCTTGCCCTGCTCTTTCACCAATGCTCAGCAGAGTCTCATCTCCACGTCTCAAACCCCAAGTCCAGATGATCTTCATCTGCCCAGAGTTTTACTTTTTATTTGCACCCCTCTAATAACAACTTTACTATTCCCTTGGTCATCTTCACCAATACAAATGGAAGTCTCCTGTGTCTTTGAGTAGGACTTTGGATTAATCTCTTCAGCTCTTCCTTTAAGTTACCTTATGAACAGTGCTTTCTGACTTTCTAACTTGGTTGAAAGACTCCCACAAAGAAAATAATCAATTGGAAGTAAATAAGCATTGCTACACACTCCACAGCACAGTTATGATCCAGATACCCTCAAGACTTCCAAGTAAAGACCACATTATTTTTTTTCCCCAAAAAACATTTTATTTGGCAGGTATTCCTGGAAGACCAGGGCTCAGTGGTGGGGTTGGGAACTGACTGAACAAGACCCTGGAGCCATGCTTATGAGATTGCAAGTGGTTTTTCAGGCTCTTAGAGAAAACAAAATAGTTGGAAATTAGGCTGAAGATACTTTCTCAAGACATTTTTTTTTTTTCCCTCTCAGAGGCAAAATATATCACACAAGATTCTTGTCTTTCTATTGCTTACAGATAGAGAGGAAAGCAACTCATTTGATGTTCACTGCTCTGAGTAGACCTGCCTCTAGCCTAGCATGCATTTTTAATATGAGTCCTAAACCCATTCCAGGTACAGTTCTAGATGCTGGAGGGAGTTCAGAAATGCTTTTGTGCTGCATGCCAAATTGCTAAAAGCAGGGCTAGACTGTGTCATCAGTTTTCAATCAAGCCTCTCTCTGCCTCTTTTTTTTTTCTAAGTTGCTAAAAAAGTTACCCATAAAAATGGTGAGCAAAGACTTTCCATAAAGCTTAAAAAATGAGGTTCCTCCTCACAACTGGTGTAGGTGGTTTGGGGTGTCCTCCTGAAGGACCTGGTCCTGTCTTGGGTTCACATGGCAGCAGCAAGAAGAAGGAAACACTTTTGCTTGGCTTAGTTTGCACATTTGCTTTGTTTTGCACTGAATTTGAGCATCGTGTTTTACAGTTCCCCACCCCAAGCAGGAAATCTAGACTATGGATCAGTGGCTGCCCTAATTTTTACTGGCAAATCATGATCTTTATTGGTGGAATTATGAGCTAGCTGGACTTTATAGTCTTTGTGTAATAAAGCCAATATATTACTACCAGCATGATGGTTTAAATTTAATGTAGCAAAGAATAAAGGTAGGTTTCTTCTTGCTTTTCTTCCCTTTCTTTCCTTCTCTTTCTTTCTTTTTCCTTCCTTCCTTCCTTCCAGAGATGGTGCTGGAGCCAGAAGAGCACATCTAGCTTCTCAGGTTCTGGAACAGGTTGGTAGCATGAGTAGTAAGGGTTCAATAAACCCTGCAAAGTCACCACAGTGTCACCACAGCACAAGAAACATCAACTCCCACACTGCCACTTCCACACTTTCCAGTCAGACCAAAGCCTTGCTTGAATATTACTTCCCCAAAATCTTCAGTTTGAAACATTTACTTAATTCCTTATTGTTAAAAAACCCCAGAGGAAGAACAGGCTAGCCCCAGCCTCTCCTGGACAGGAGTTTGGAGCTATTAATCTGTCATGTCAGCATGTTTTATTAATGTTCTTTTCCTGCGGACAAGAAGTGGAATCCATCATAAGTCACTTTGACCATCTGCTGTGTAAGTGTGTTGTAAAGCATCTTTCTTTCCAGAGATGATTGCTTTGATAGATTAGGGGTTTGTAGAGCCCTGATACTTCATCCCATCAATTTCAAAGCTCCCAGGAGAGCCTTCATGGCTGAAGTGTCTGATCAATGCAGAAGGCTTTAATGGTGCCTCAGGCTAGGGAAGTGCTGTTAGGACCACATTCCAGATAAGGACATGATGTTCCAGTTTTCAGAGAATCAGAGAATGGTTTGGATTGGAATGGGACCTTTCAAAGTCATGTAGCTGTGCAGTCAGCAGGGACATCTGCAACTAGTGCAGGTTGCTCAGAGCTCAAAACAACCTGACCTGGAATGGTTCCAGGGATGAGGCATCTACCACTTCCCTGGGCAACCTGAGACAGGGTCTCACCACCCTCAGTGTGAAGTATTTTTTCCTTATACCTAGTTTAAATCTCCCTCTTTTGGTTTGAAACTCTTACCTCTTATCCTATCACAACAGGTCCTGCTTAAACATCTGTCCCCATCTTTCCTCTAGGCCTCTCTAAATACTTAAAGGCCACAAGAAAGCCTCCCTGGAGCCTTCTCTTAATTTTGTGATTCTATGATTGGATGCATTAAGAAATCCAGAGTGAGGAGCTGAGGAGTAGATTAAACATGAGACATCCAAGAGAAAGGAGAATCAAGATGTCAGCCACAGGAATAAGGCACACCATCCTTTAGTCTAAGAGATGCTGAGGACTCTACAACATTTGGAATATGCCATTTTTCAGCTGGATTTTCCCTGCAGCATGATGTCCAGATACCCCAAACCAGTGTGGACCACCTCTACTTGCTGCCCCTCAAGACTTGTCTCCCACATGTTGGCATGCTTAGCACCTCAAAGCCTTCATCTCCCTGAGAGCAATTCAGCATCTTCAGGGTTAAATTAAATTTGGTCTCCAACCAAGACCTGGCAGTTGAATTTCAGCCCAGCATGAGTTTTTTTATGACCAAATTATAGACCCCAGCAAAAAAAAAAAGCAACAAAAAATACCCCCAAAAATCCAGTCCAAGGTTTATAATGGAAATCATGACAGAGCCATGATTGTAGTAGCAGGAACAGCATCACTGGAATATGGTTGTAAACTGCTACTGTCCTGCAGGGTATTATAAAAGGGAGGAAAAAAAAAAAGACATCTAAAGTGCATTTGGTACCCACAAAAGGTCTGAGGAGGTGGATGCCCTGACTGGGTGGGAAAAGGGCTACTTGCCAAAATGAGCTTTAAAGGATTAAATCTCCCTCCTGGTTTCAAATCAGCATCCATGGTGCCTCCATGGCCCTCATGAGGAAGGAGGTGAGATGCTGACCTGACCCCTCCATGGGACTTATGCCAGCTCTTTGCACCCATAGGAGGGGGAAAAATGAAACCTCTCCATTTCCAGGAGGTTTAGGGCTGTCTATGTATGAATAAACCCAAATTCTATTGGGCACAGCAGTGCTGGATTGCAGCAGTTTTTCATCCTGTGGGTCTAACAAGGTGGAGGTGCAGCCTTTTCCTTTTCTATTCAAGTAGGGAAAAAACCCCAAACAAACCCAAAAGTAATAAAGCTTCTGGATCTCATCTTTATTATTATCTGGCCCGTAAAGGGAGGTGAAGCATTTGTGAGCTGCTTGCAAAAATCCTAGCTTCTGAACTCCTGCTCTAGCTCCTGGGTTTTGCAATGAGTTTGGTCCATCCTCTGCAGGACATCTGAAGAAGATGGAGCAGAAATGCTGTTTGGCTCAGGCAGAAGTGGAAAGCTGAGAATGATACCATAAAGCAGCAGTGGTCACATTTTTATTGCCTTCCTCACCCATGTTTTCTTGCCTGTGACTTAGGGAAGCTTTGATTTACGCTGGTGCAAGCTTTATCTGCTGCTGTCTTGGCCAGCTCATTCTTAACACCAAGACCTATGGTCCTCTGCTGACTTGCTTGGTTAAATAAAGCAAAGCAAACACAACTGCTAATGGAAGCCACTTGATTTATAGCTAGATTGGAGCACTCTCTCTTCCACCATGGGTCCAATCCAAAACCCATTCATCCAAAGCCTACTGACATGCCTGCATCATCTCCTATCTCTGAGCTTTTCCTTCTCACGACGGAAAGGGACAGTTCAAAAAGAAATTGAGATGAGATTACATCATCCCACCAAAGCCATTCTGCCCCAAAACTTTCAACCCTTGGCACCTCTGGAGAGTCAGAACCTTCAGGATATTTTAGTGGCTGTTGTTTGAAGGCTGAAGATATTCCTCCCACAGCCATGCCTTCCCTCCCCCCCTTCTTCTCTCCATGCCAACCATCCCACCCCCTAAATATCTCCTCCTGAAACGTTCTGCAATGCATCACACAATGTTTGTGGCCAAACACATTTTTGGCTCTTCTGTATGATACAGAACCTACTGCCAGCTCTTCAGACACTTTCTCAGATTGTTCCTTGCCAAGCCTTTATTTTTTTGGCCTGGTTAGATGTGAGAGAGCTTTCTGCTTTTTTCATTGTTATTATTATTGTTTGATGTTTGTTGTTTATTCAGAGATGCTTCCTGTCACACAGAATAGACTCATAGAAAGGTTAGTTGGAAGGGACCTTTAGAGGTCATCTAGTCCAAATTCCCCCTGCTGACAGCAGGGTCACCAATAACTACATCTGGTTGCTCAGAGCCCCAAACAACCTCACCTGGAATGTTTTCAGGGATGGGGCATCCACCACCTCTCTGGATAACTGTTGGCTTGCCTTAATACATTCTGGTATTCTCCTTCCCCTTGCCCTTAGATTTCACCTTCTCCAGTTCAAAAATTACCCCAAGCCACAACAAAAGCCAGAAAACAAACTACAACTCCAACCCCCAAAGAACAGTTGCGTGCTCTTCTTGTGAGGAAGAGAAAAAAGAAGCAGTACAAAATGTTAAAGCAGTGGAAAAATGCAGGAGTTGTCCCATAGAGTCTTAGGATGAGTCAGACTTTGAAGCTGCTGTTGTGTTTTCACATGGAAGCAGCAAGTTCTGGGTTATTCTCATAGTCTTACTCTTATCCCAGCTGTGGGAGGGATAAAAAGAGCAAGGAGAAGGAAATCAGCTCCTCAGTGAATATGAATTATTGCAGTTTATTGAGGTTGTGGCTTTTCACATCTGATTATGTCTTGTTGATACTAATAGAGCTTTTCCATCAAGTCACAGAATCACTAAGGTTGGAAGAGACCTCTAAGATCATCAAGTCCTACCATACCTATCACCACCATGCCACTAAACCATGGCCCTAAGGACCACAGCTATATGTTTTTTGAACATCTCCAGGGATGGTTACTCCACCACTGCCCTGAGCAGCCTGGGCCAGGCCTTGACAACCCTTTTGGGGAAGAAATTTTTCTTAATACCCAACCTAATCCTCCTCTGGTGCAACTTGAGGCCATTTCCTCTTTCCCTATTGCTAGCAAGTCATGTTTGGATCTTCAGAAATGTTCAGAAATGTTCAGCCTCTTTGGTCACTGTTGGGTTTGCAGAAGTGCTCAGCTCCCACTTAGGCAACAGAAATCCTATTTTTGAAGCATATTCACACAAACAGCATCAAAATATTTGCCCAGGCATTGTGGCAGCAGGGATGGCTGCCTTGATACCTACAAAAAGGTCCACCTTCTTTCCTGCAAGTCAATCTTGTCTGAAAAACCTCTCCAAAAGTCCTCTGGATAAGCTGACCCTAATGCTGCTTTGCATGAGATGGTCTCAAATCCACCGAGTCAGACCAAAACCTGGCACAGCTCTCTTCTGGACCCTGCTTCCCATCCCAGAGTCAGAATGGATGTTGGGAGCAGTGACTGGATTAAAAATGGGCAGAAACAAGGATGTCTAACAAATGCCTTGCTCACTGATGAGCTGTTTTTACCCTCAGCCAACATTTGCAAAGCTGAGACCATAATGGCAGATGCTTTCCTGAACATTTGACCTTAGTCCTCTTATTCCAAAAAGGCTATTCAGGTATTTTATCCTTTGCAGTCAGTCTCCATCTCTCCACTGCTGCAAATTGCTGTTTTTAGTTACACACCCCACTGCTAAGCACCCCAGCCAGGAGAACCTCAGCTCCAGCACCACAACCATGAAGGGGTTACTGGACTTCTTCATAGGGACAAGAAAGTGCTACCCCACCCTGAAGGGATCACTCAGCTTTGGAAAGAGGAGCAGACAGATGGTTTTTATTAGGACAGAGGCCTTTAAAAGGCTCTTTTGGGGTAGGGGTGGGACCTTTGGTCTGGAGGAGAAGCATGTTCTGCTCAATCCCTGGGCTGGAAGGTCAGGTTTGTGTAGTCTCTGGCCAAATGGGACAAGAGTTGAGAAGCCCTGGTTTGATTTTCCTTTGACTGGTGATGGAAGCTGGGCTGATGCTGTGGGACAAGAGTTGGCCACTGCTGTGGCATGGGCTGGGCTCTTCCACAGCACAGGTGATGAGTGATGGTATTAAAGGCAAGGTGAGAGAGACAAACACCACAGAAATTTAGGGGAAATGAGCTGTGGCTACAGCTCTGAATCCTGACACTTCACAAGCAGGTAAGCAGGATGATAGTGCACAGAACTCTCTGTTACTTAAGGGAAGGTAAGAAAAAAAAAAGAAAAGGCAGAACAAAGCAGAGCTGTGAGGCTTCTGGCTTGGAAAATGCAGTTGTCTCCTGCAAGATGTCTGGAAGGGGGAGAAATCTCAGGTTGCTCCAATCTTGCTGCTTTACAAGGATGGCCTTCACATGCCAGAGCAAGGACAAACAGGGGGCATGGTTTAGTGGGCATGGTGGTGATAGGTAGGCAGTTGGACTTGATGATCTTAGAGGTCTATTTCAACCTTAATGATTCTGTGGTCTCATCCCCTTTTAAAGCTCTCCATGCTGTAGGTACAAGGGAGTTTGCCTGTGGTCTCTGAGATCTGGCCTCCATCATGACAGCTTGGGCACAACAAGGAGAACCACGGAGCCTTCTCCTTCCTTTACTTGTAGCTTCGTGGTACCAAAAGCTCTTTTCTATGATTTGCCTTAGAGCTGCCATGCACCATGGAGGCATAACTGGAGTTGCTTTCCCTCCATGCACATGCTCTTCAGCTTTTCACAAAGTATTTTAGCATCAAATGGTCCTTGTTTCACAGAATCACAGAATGGTTTGAGTTGGTAGGGACTCTTTAAGGTTATCTAGACCAATACCCCTGCCCTGTGGCTTTCCTCTGTTCCCTCTCCAGCAGCTCCATGTCTCTGCTGTGCTGAGGACTCCAGAGCTGGCCCCAGCACTGCAGCTGAGCTCTCCCCAGAGCAGAGCAGAGCAGAGGCACAATCCCCTCCCTGCCCTGCTGGCCACACTGCTGGGGATGCAGCCCAGGACACAGTTGGGCTCTGAGCACACATTGCCACCTCATCTCCAGCTTCTCCTTCACACAATGTTTAGATACATCCCAGTGTAATGTCTGTCTCTTTAGAGGCTGGAAAGCTGAAGAGGGTTACTTATTTAACAACCACTTGCTCCCCCTGGGGATTAAATGCCTTTGGAAAGTCTCAGCTTTGCTTTATTTATTGTCCCACTGGTGTGGCCTGTTCTCTTTTATCTTGGTGTGGTTCCATTCTCTGAAAACCTTGTGAAAAATGGTGAATCAGGTTGTCCTCTGCTGTTGAAAATGGTAATAGCTTTGACCCACAGAAGCAGTAGGAAAGCAAATGATTGCACAATGTGTCACACAGAGATCAAGAGGATGTAAACATGGGCTTAAATATTTTGGCATACCAGGGCCTGGGGACTTGTCTATGCATGAAGTTGTCTCAGATTAAATGTTTGGGGTGGTTTAAAGTTCCTAAAGCTCTTCCTGAATAGCTCCCTATGTGCATGTGGTTAGTCAAGAGCATATTTATCCTATATCATAGAATCATAGAATTGTTTAGGTTGGAAAAGATCTTCAAGGTATTTAAAAGACATTTAAGAACATTGAGTCCAACCCAGCACTACCAGGTCACCATTAAACCATGTCCCTCAGTACCACATCTCCATGGCTTTTCAATCCTTCCAGGGATGCTGACTCCACCACTGCCCTGGGCAGCCTGGGCCAGGCCTTGACAATCCTGCTCAGAGAAGAAATTTTTCCTAGTATCCAATCTAACCCTCACTGGTGCAACTTGAGGACATTTCCTCTTGTTCTTTTGCTTGTTGCTTTGGAGAAGGGACCAACTGCCACCTGGCTCCAACCTCCTTGCAGGGAGTTGTAGAGAATGAGAAGGTCTCCCCTGAGCCTCCTCTTCTCCAGGCTAACCAACTCCAATTCTCTCAGCTGCTCCTCACAAGACTTGTGCTCTCATTATCCTTCTTCGGGCACACTCCAGCACCTCAATGTCCTTCTTGGAGTGAGAGGCACAAAACTCTCTACACATCCTTTCTCACTAGCCTTCTGGTTTCTTACTTTTGACTCCTCCTTGTAAGTACCTGTCTCTGGGGTGGGAGGTGGGCTGGGGAAATGGGAGCCTTGAGCAGCTTGGGCACTTATGGGTAACTCTCATACACAAAAAAATTGATTTATTGTGCCAAGCTGCTGGCAAAGGTGGGTCTTAAACAAATAATCAAATGGCTTTGGGAATTTGGGGTTGTGTATACAGAATTTTTTCCCAGTTCACACTGGAAAGCCCATTAGAGACCTGTGCACATGAACACAATCTTTCATGCACAGGGACACATCCATAAAAACATTATCCTATATAAACAGCTCTTCCAAAAATAGACCTCTAGGAAATGTATTCTTGAGTCTCTTGCTCCTGAGAATGAAGTGTTTCTTCTCTTCTTTCTCCTGAAACCCATGATTAAACTGAGTGATCAAAATGACACTGGGACTTTAGCAAGCAGCACCCATTTGTTCACAGCCCAGAGCTGACACAGCTTCAGGTCAGACTTGTGAGTCTTGAGGCTGAGAAGACAATTGTGCTTTTCCTTCTGAAGAGGTTTTTTCTTAACCTTTCCTTTTCTTCTTCCTTTTTTTTTTTTCTTTCTTATTTATTCTTTTTCTTTCTTTTTTTATTTGTCTTTCTCTTTTTTCTTATTTTTTTTAATTTCCATTTCCCTTTCTCTTTTACTTTTTATATTTTTCCTTTTCCTTTCACTTTTTATTTTCTTTCGCTTCCATTTTCCTTTCCCTTTTCTCTCCTTTTTTTCTCTCTCTTTTTCTCTCCCCTTTTTACCTCTTTTTCCCCTTCTTTTCCATTTTCCCTTTTCCTTTCTTTTTTTTCTTTATCTTTCCTTTTCCTTTCTCTCCTTTCCTTTCCCTTCCCCATAAAGCAATCAGCAGCTCTCCATCCCCAACACAGGGCTGAAAGCAGAATCCTGTCCCCAGTCCCTTCCCTTCCCACCGGCTGGAGCCAGGCCCTGACCGCAGCGCCCCGAGGGACAGAGCTGCGCTCGCCACCCGCAGTGCCATGCCGTGCCGGGCAGTGACTTCTCAGCCTCCTAGGAGAAAGAAATCCACCTGACAGTGCTGGCCATGAAAAACATCTTTCTTCTGGAATTAGGAAGCGGCTGATCACCCTCCGGACAGGTCCCGTTTTAAAGTTTCCGATGAAAACACGACTAACAATTTTCATTGCTAATCATTAACCGCTCATTAGAATAAAGCTCATTAGACTCATTTCCACACCAGGTCCTTCCATCCCAGGGGGGAGGCAGTGCTAGTGCTCCAGCTCCCGAGGGAAGTATGCCCAAGGGGAGGAGGATGCTGCCGGGGCGGGAGGTGCCTCCCCCCTTGTCCCGCGGAGCCCTGCGGAGCCCCGGCCCTGCCCGCGGGGGGATCCGCGGGGCGCGGAGCCCTTTGTTATGCTAATGGTAGCTGACATCACGCCGCATATCAAAGGCGAAGGGGCCGCATATAAGGGGCGGATCAGCGGGACAGCCCTGACAGAACAGCCCCGGCCCCGCCGAGCCCCCAGACCGAGACGAGGTAAGCGGAGACCAGGACCAGGGTAGGGATAAGGACTGGGAATGGAGGGGGTGTGGTGTTTGGGAGCCGCTGACGGGAGCTGCGGGAGGTGGCAGAGCCCCGGCGGGAACATCCCGAAACAGGAAAGGGTAGCCAAGAGGAGGAGGTCTGCGAGGAGAAGGGAGAGGGGACACTTAATTAGGGGGATGCGGGGAGATGGGAGACTTGGGGGAATGAAGGGAGAGAGGAGACCTGAGGGGGTTGAAGGAAGGTGGAAAACTTAGGGGGCTGAGGGGAGACAGGAGACTTAGGGGGATGCAGAGAGATAGGAGACTCGGAGACTTAGGGGGATGCAGAGAGATAGGAGA
>VWZO01006602.1:736362-780230 GCA_013396975.1 Bucco capensis
AGAGATAGGAGATCCGGAGACTTAGGGTGATGCAGAGAGATAGGAGACCCGGAGGGATGCAGAAAGAAGGGAGGCTTGGAGGCTGCAAAGGAGAGAGGAGACCCAGAATTATGGGAAGATCCATTCCTTGCAAATTCCTCTTGTAAACGTAACCTGTGCTGTACTGACTGGGAAAAAGCATTATTACCTCTCTAAGAGGAAGGGAGGAGGTGGAGAGGGGTACAGGGACACCTAAGACCTGGGGTCTGAAGGGAGAGGGAAGACTCGGGGCTGCAAGCATGAGGGGAGATGCAGGAGGATGCAATGGAGAGAGGAGCCCAGGAGGCTGTAGAGTAGCAGGGACACCCAGGGGCTGAAATGGAGAAACGAGATGCAGAGGGTTGGAAGAGAGAGAGGAGAGCTGAGAGGTGCATAGGAGAGGAGAGGCTGCACGGAGAGGGGACACCTGGAGTCTGGAATCAGCCCTACCACTCCTTGTTCCCTATCCCTGCTCCCTATCCTCACTGCAGGTCATTTGGGGATGCACTACCCCTAAACCAGGCGAGTGTGCTCCCGGTGAGAGCTGCAGCCTGGCTGGCAGCAGTCAGGTGGATATCTTTCCTTCTTGGGTGGGAAAGTTGGAAGAATGTAAGATGGATAATCGCGTATTTAAATATATTACGTATATATACATATACAGTTCATATTGCCTAGCTCCATCCCGGGACTAGGCTCTCAGAGGTGTTGGATGGGAATGTTTTCTGCCTGCAAGAGTGGAGCTGGCTGCAAACAGCCCTAGGATGAAGAGAAAAAAAAAAAAAAGGAGCTTTGAGTTAAAAACAGCTCCGTTTTTTTTAAGGAGTCCACAGGCCACTTGCTGCTGGTTTGATCAGTGACCCAGAGCTCTCCAGAGCTGTAAACATCACGTCTGCCCCAAAGAGTCTCCCCCCCTCCCTGCCTTTGAAAATTCCTCTTACAAATGTAACCTGTGATGGACTGAGTGGGTTTAAAAAAAGGCATTATTACCTCCCCAAGTAACAGGGGTGCAACTGCAAGCCAAGTTTGCAGCTCTTGGGGTGAGGATGGGGGGGGGCAGGTTAGATCATTGCTATTCCTCCCCGGGGCAGGGGGTAAAAAAACCTCAAACTGTGACTTTTTCAAGGCAAGGGGCAAAAGCAAAGGTTATGTTGGCTGCTTAGAGTCAGTGAGAGAGGATTTTAGACCATCTGAGACATTTTACACCCGACCCTTGTGTTGTTCAGCAGCTCACAGGAGAGAGATAAGTGCTCTGAAATATCTAAATGGACACTAAAAGGCACGGGCAGGATTAGGAGTTGAAGGTTTCCAGTGTGCTCATGGAGAGGGGAGGGGGAAGCAAAGAGCTTCCAGAGACAAAAAGATAGACAAATACCCTGAAAGGAGAAGTAGCCCTGGATGCTAGTGGGAGCACTGCCTTCAAGGGACACCTCAACCCCAAATCTGAGTGGGTACTCAAGAAATAACAACTCATGGTGATGAAATCCTGCCTCCCTTGTAGTCAGTTGGATTTTCATTTCGGGCTTCAAGGGAGCTGGGAACTTGCCCCTAGAGGTTATAAAAATCCTTTGTAATAACAGCACTTCTCCAGTAACCCTTTCTACCAGGCACTGAGATAGCCAACACGGAAAAAACCACTGCAGATGGCAGAGAAAACACCCAGAAATATTCCTTCCTTGCTGACCCAATTGCTCCCCAAATGGGGTTAGCGAGGCAGAAAGCTGGAGCTGGGACAAATCCAGAGCTGGGGGCAGGTGGGATGTGCTTTTCCCAGGATGAAGAGTTCCCTTAAGTGATGCTGATGGCTCCAGTCATTTCTGGTCTCATCCCAAACCCCTTCAAGAAGAGGGTGACATGGCTGGGGAGGAGGGATGCACGGTGACGGCTTGGGGATGCTGTGGTGCCACGAGAAGGGCTCTGAGGCTCCAGAAACACGGAGCCTTTCCAAGTGGTGCAATGTGACAGGCACGTTTTTCTGTTTGTTTTATTCTTGGCTTTCTCGTGGGGTGGGAAACCACCACAAAGCCCACAAAAAGCAGCCCAGAGCTGTGTCTGAAAGCGAATGACGGAAGGGAAACCCATTTACTGCTCTGAATACGGCTGCTAAAATAAGTGAGCCGTGCCCTGGAGACAGAGAGGACCTCTTTAAGAATTTAAGTCCTGCACCTGGTTTGTTTATTTGTTTGAAGAAGGGGGAAACAACATGAAAAAAAAAAAAGAAAATAGGAAATAAGGAATAGGAGAAGTAGGGGGAAAGGAAAGAAAGGGGGGAAGGAAAGAGAGAAAAATAAAAAGAAAAAAAGGGGAGAGACCCTTGAGAGTTTTTGTCTTCTGGCTGCTCCCCAGAGAGAGAAATGTGATTTTATGTTTACGGAGTTGCAGACCTTTCCGTGAGCTCCAGGTGCCCGAGGACTTGGAAGAAGTGAGAGGCAGAGTTAATGAGGTGAGAAGGAAAGCAGAAAGGAAAGAGCAAAAGACGTTTGTTGTAACAGATCACAGCGAAACATCTGCAGGGCATGGGCACCTGCGTGGGGTGGGGAAACGCACTCGTTAGGATTTGTCTTCTCCAGAAAAAGAGGACTAAAAAAAGTCCCCAAAAATCTGGAGAGGAGGAAGGGAAAAATGAATAGCTGAAGATTTGGGCTCATCTGATAATTTATCTTCTTTTTAATGATTTTTTTTTCCCCCCCTTCTTCCCAAGCCTTTTGGAGGGGAGGGAATAATAATAATAATAATAAAATAGTGAAGCAGCAAATGAATTCTTGCCATGTGCAGGGTTAAATGGAAACACACAATCATACCATAACTCAGGGTGTAATTCAAGCCATACGGTTTGTCTGTCTGTTGACTCGAAGGTTGTATCAAGGCTTGGGTGAGGGAGGGGACTGAGAGAAGGGATAATCCAAACTTCTTTTTTTTTTCCTGATTCATAAACCACTCCTCTGCAATTTGGATAATAGATCTCTTTCTCTCACGACCACTCGCTAAACCTCAGAGTGAAGCTCATGCGCTTTTTCCTCCCTCTCTTTCCCCTTTCAGGTTGTTCATCTCCAAGCAGGAGCAACACCTAAACTGCAGGGAAAGAAGTCGTGCAGGAAATTTAGGAAAACTCCTTTTTATTTATTTTTTTTTATTATTTTTTTTTTGTATTTTGGAGAAGCTGATTTCCTTCGGCAACTTTGGGAGGGCGGTGGAGAAAAATGAAGCTGAGCTCACGATTTTTCTTAGCTGCTTTTCTCCCTTTGATTCTACAGACAAGGCTTTGCTCTGGGATAAAATGGATGTAAGTACCTGGTTATCTCTCTGCATTTCTAAACCCTTTGTAAGGGCATCGCTAGTCTCTTAACCCATTTTGGCAACTGCTATGTGGAAAACCTTTTAAAGAGCAGCACAGCTCTGCGTTTCTCCAGGCATTCACTGCTTTCAAGTGTGTGTTCTAGTGGGCTTATGCTAACACTGTCTCCATCTTCTTCCCCAAATATGTAGGATTTAGGCTGGCTTTTTTCTTCCCTCATTGATACCTAAGGGAAGGCACACACTTGAGCGCTCACAGGAGCCACTTCGTCAAGTTTCTAGCGTGAGCTCCTAGCACGGTGCGAAACTCCCCTACTGGGTGCACTGGTGGTGCTGAGGAGGAGCTGAGAGCAGTAGGGACAGCAGCTGAGATAGTGCCTCCAGTCTCCAACCACAAGGGATGCTTGACAGATAACAGGGTGTTTCATTGTGGGGTTTTTGTTGTTCGTTTGGTGTGTTTTTTTTCCAGACCTTTTAACCTTTGGGATTTCATGAAGGGTGTTAAAAATGAGGCGAGGGGGTGGGGAGGAGGGTGAGGAAATACCAGGGAGTGTGGTCAAGTCTGGATCGAGTTTCCTGGGAGGTAATGTCACTGCAAACAGAGTGAAAACAGCGCTATCTCGTTTCTTTCCCTAAGCAAGCAATCAATTAGTTGCTTACTGCAAAAGAAACAAACAAACCTCTCTGATACCCATCTGGTTCCATGCCCTTGAGGACTGATCTGTCTTTTTTACTCTGGTTGGAAGCTGTACACAAAACAAATAAGCCTAGCCTCAAAGGAGCATCTTCCATTAAAGAAAAGGCACAATAAAAGGCAGTGGCAGGAAGAGTTTGTTGTGTAGGGTTTAGTGCCTCCAGGTGAGGATCTTGGGGTTGGGTGAGGAAATGGAGACAGTAAGTTCTTGTCTTGTTCCTCCTGTCTAATTCCCACTCTACTGTCCCAATCACTGTCACTTGAGGCTCTCCCCATGCCTCCTTTTATAAAGTCTCTCTTCAAGTTGTGTGCCTTGTTGGAGACAATATTTTCACTGCCCTGCATTCAGTCATGAGAAAGAGGACATTCCAAATGGAGATTCACCCTCTCCAAAGAGAGATATGCAGGATAAATCATAGAATCATAGAATATTTTGGGTTGGAAGGGACCTTTAAGGCTCAAGAGATGTCCTCTGAAGATGCCATGAATGGCAGGGAGCTGATTGAGACCATACCTCCACCTTTTATAGGCATAAAGAGAAGCAGGGTGATTCCCTCCATAGTGTTTAAAAGCATATGGGCAGGTAGGAGGGACAGTCACCTACTTTAGGGCATGTTTTGTTGGCTGTCTCCATGCTCTAAGGTCCACCTTGGAAGTAGAGGAGATTCAGGATCTGATTTGCTCTTCACCATTTTGGCTTTCTAACTTGTGGCAGTCCCCACAGCTAAAGTACATAGCCCAGCCCCTGCTTTCTGTCAGCTTCCTCTAGTGTTGAGGCTCTCAGCCCTGTACATATCCAGCACCTTGCACAAGGTGGGCAAAAGCAACCTTGCAGCTGGTAAGTGGTTAAGATGCTAGGGCTGCAATTTGGGGATGGGTTTTGTGGGGGAAGAAGCTGTTGGAGGAAAGAACCTGGGGTTGCTGCTCTTCCCCTTTCCCAGCAGACATCTCTCCTCTATCGAACAGCAAGTGGGGAAGATGAAAGCTGGGATTAAAGTGGCATTTCAAGGATGAACTGCATCCAGATGTGCTCCCCTCACACCTGTTTGAAACCTGGTGGAGACCTGCACTACTTCCTTTCCCAGGGCACTTCCCAGCTGGGATTTCACAATATTATTGGATGGGCTTTTTTGTTGTTTTCATTTACTGTTTTTCCTCCCTTCTTCGCTCTTATTTTTCTTTGGAGACATGGGAAAATGTTGCTCCCCTCTCTCCATCAGTCTCTTTTCATTGCTGCAGCAGAGCTGCTATCACTGGGGCTAGAGGGACATTCCCTGGGGCTAGGGGATCATCTTTGGAAATCAGATGAGTAAAGTCTTGGTGAAAAGAGGCTGATGCTACCAAATACTGAGTAACACCTCAGAGTCACAAACCCAGCCCTGGATTCACCTTCTGGGTGCTCTACAACCAAACCTTGTCCCTTACCTCTTGTGCTCATGGATGGAGGTGGGTGGAATGGACAGGATGAAGAGGGAGGAAAGTGCTAGGAGATATTTTTTGGACACTGCTCTTCACAAACACTTTCCCATCCTTAGGGCAGGAGGTTTTTTGCATTGCTCTGAGGTCCTCAGTGCTGTTTTTCCATTACAGCTTCTGGGGAGATGAGGAAACCATGGGTTTCAATGGGATATGTCTAAAGGTCAATGTGTGTAGGAGCTCTATTGCCTTTCTCCATCTCCTTTTGCATCCTGTTTAACTTGCCTAGGAGGACTTGAGTTTGGCCAAGCAGGTTGCTGAAATACCTTGTTTGGGTAGAGCTGGAAAATAGATGAGCAGTAGAGGGAATTGTGACCAGATGTGCACACCACAGAGGTCTGAGGATGCTTGGTTTCAGTTTGTGCTCATTGCCCCTTGGCCTGGCCCTGGGCATCACTGTGAAGGACCTGGCCTCCTCCTCTTGACCTCCACCCTTTAGCTCTTGCTTAGCATTGAGCAGATCTCCTCTGGCTCTGCTCTTCTCCAGCCTAAGCAGCCTCAGGGCTCTCAGCCTTTCCTCCTCCCAGAGATGCTTCCATCCCCTCAGCATCTTCCTGCTGGACTCTCTCCAGTAGTTCCTTGTCTCTCTGGAACTGGGAAGCCTAGAATTGGACTCAGGACTCCAGATGTGACCTCACTAGGCAGAGTAGAGGGGGAGGAGAAGCTCTCTTGACCTGCTGGTCACACTCTTCTTTTTGCATCCCAGTAGACCATTGACCTTCTTGGCCACAAGAGCACATTGGCAGCACACTGACACTGTTGGTACTGTCACCTGCAATAGTGCTTGTAAAAAAGCCAAAGGCAGCAAGTGAGGGTTTTTTGCATGGCTTGCAGGAATAGGCCTTGACAGCAGATGGTGTCATAAGGAATCCCTCCCTAGCTCCCCAACCTTGAGGAGCACCTCAGCCTTTCTGCGGCCAGCAGAAAGCAGGGGAGAAAGTGGAAAGATTTTGTGCTTTCCAGCAGTGGCTGCTTCTCTTCTTCAACTAGGGGAGGGGGAGACCTGGGACACTGGGACACAGGCGCCTGCAAGGAGCCCGTCTGCCTGGCAAAGGTGCTGCTAGATGAGCTGCTGTGAAAGGACTGCAGGATGGGGGACAGCAGGAGGGGGTGAGGAAGAGGAGGAGGGGCGGACAACGGCTTTGAAGTTTGCTCTTCACTCCGTAGGCAGGTCAGGAAAACTTGACCAAGCTCCATGGCCTTCCTCGGGGCTGGGTGAGCCAACTCGCCGCTGGCATCAACTTCAGTCAAGCTTGGGCTGGAAGTCAATGGCCTTGTGCCCACCACGGCCAGTGCTGGATTTGGCACTGTGTCTGAAAGCAGCTCTTATTTTAAGCTTTTGGTTCAGACTTGAGCTTTGGGGTTTTTTCCTCCTCTCCCTCTTCCACCTCTTTAATTCTTTTTTTTTCTTTTCTTTTTTTCCCTTTTGCTATATAAGTCCTGCTTCTCTTTTAACAAAGGCTTTGCAGGACCAATGGAAGCTTGTAGCAGGGAGATCACAGAATGTTAGGGGTTGGAAGGGACCTCTGGAGATCATCTAGTCCAACTCCCCTGCAAGAGCAGGAGAACCTAGAGCAGGTTGCAGAGCAGATGGTGGTGACTTTCCCAGTGCTTCTGGCCCCCAGAATAGGACTTACTCAGGGCAGGGTGGCAGGGGCATGGGCTGCCACTGACTGCCAGGAGCTTAACCAAGGTTATTGTAATAGTTCTATAAGCCTTTTCCAGTAGAAAACCTGAGAAAATGAAGCTCCTGGAGATGAAAAACCTTCAAGGAGTTCAAATGCAAAAGAAGCCTGTTCTCCACCTCTCTTTATTAAAGTTTACCACAGGCTTCACTCTCCACAGCTGTGTAGCTTTGTCTAAATCTTTTTGTTTCACCCTAATCCCTTCAAGATTTAAGGGGTTTAAAACCAGGCATGAATAAAAGAGAGTGCCTTCACGGAAAGCAAAGCAGATAATTTGGAGCAAAAGTTCATGGTTTCACCAGCAGACCTTCTTGGGTCACACCACACAGGGAAGGATGGGGAGATGCCCCTCCAGAGAGAGCTCATATCAGAAAGAGAGGAGATCCTTCCAACCTTTGAGGGTATTTTAAAGAACTCCAGTTCTTCATTGTTCTGTTCAAGGAGTTTCTTCTCAACTTTGGCTTGACCAGGAGCAGTGTCCTGCTCACAGTGCTCCTTGTAAATCAAATAATGTAGGGCTTTCACTGATAGCTGCTCTCATCTGAAGGCTCTTCTCCCAAGCTGCTGCTCCTATGAATAGTCTTCTCATGGAGCTCAGATCTCCAGGAATGGGCCATAGCTCTCAAAGGACCTAACACTGTAGAGCATTCATGTTTCCAAACGAATTTATTAACTGCCTGAGATAATTAGAAGAGTAAACCAAAGTCATGATCCATCCATGCCTCATATTTCCTCTGTAATTAGGTTTATGGTTTGCTGTCAGTATCCATAACTTCAACTGAAAGCTCTGCTAGGCTATATATAAAGCAGGAGGTGTTTGGTTTGGGCCTTGTTTATTTAAAGGGATGGGTCAAATATGTATTTTTTAAAGAAAAAAACCCAAAACCCAACAACCACCCCTCAGCTGTCCTCAGCTTTCTGGAGATTGAAGGATGGGACAGGAGAGTCAAGGAGTCAAGGGAGGAGAGCATGATGTTAGCAGGAGGAAAGAGTGAAAGAGTGGCAGCAGGTAAAATCACAGAACCCCAACATGATGGGAGTTGGAAGGGACCTCTGGAGATCATCCAGTCCAACCCCCTGCTAAAGCAGGGACATCCAAAGCAGTTTGCCCAGGATCTACCTCCAGCTGGGGTTGGAATCTCTGCACAGGAGGAGACTCTACAACAGCTCTGCACCCTCACACCAAACAACTTTCTCCTCCTGCTCAGCTGGAACCTCCTGGGTTCCAGTTTGTGCCCATTGCCCCTTGGCCTGGCCCTGGGCACCACTGAGCAGAGTGTGGCCCCAGCATCTTGCCCCCTGCACCCTTGAGCTCTTGCTCAGCATTCAGCAGCTCCCCTCTGGCTCTGCTCTTCTCCAGCCTAAGCAGCCCCAGGGCTCTCAGCCTTTCCTCCTCCTCCAGTGCCCTCAGCATCTTCCTAGCCTCTGCTGGACTTTCTCCAGTAATTCCTTCTCTCTTTTCAACTGGGGAGCCCAGAACTGGACTCAGGAGTCTGGATATGACCTCCCTAGGTCAGAGTAGAGGGGGAGGATATCCTCCTTCAACCTGCTAGTCACACTCTTCCTAATGCACCCCAGGAGACCATTGGTATTCTTGTCCACAAGGACATACTGCTGGCTCCAATCCCCATGTGCTGTTTCTCAGGTGAAAGATCTGAGATCAAAGAAAGATATTTATCAGGGATTTTTTTTTTAATCCCAGATTGAGGACTAAAGACTGTCCTGCTAAACTACACCCTTGAGGGCTACTTCACTCAGGATGACCCTGCCTATTTGACTCCAGTTTTGTTCCCAGTGCTGGAGGTCAATGAAGATAGGTTGGAGATAGGATAGAGACCCACCTCCAAATCCCATCATAGACAAGACTCTTCTGAGGGAAGGTAGTTTCCTTCCCACTGCCTGACAAATGGACTTTGTTCCCCAATAATATCCTTTGCATCTGGTGGACATCCCTCCCTGGTGCTGCCAGAATTTGGGGAGCAGGGAGGGTTGATGCCTTTCCATGGGGAGAATTTAAAGGAATAAGGGGTGGAGAAGACATTTCCAAGTGCAGGATAGAGACCAAGCAATCCTGGGCTGTCAGGGCATGGACTAGATGACCTAATAGGCTTCTCACATTCCTGATCTGTGATTTATAAATGCACTTTTTTGCTCTCAGCAAGTGACTCCAGTAACTGTGAGTTTTCTTTTCCATCTCCATTACCCTTGACTTTTCCTCCCGACGCTTGGAGATGTTTCCAATTATAGGTTCTCACAAGAAAAGGCATGAAGTTCAGGCCTGGGAGATGTTCAGAAAACACCTTCCTGCCTCTTGCATTTTTATTCTTGGCGAGCTCCCTGGAGCTCAGCTCATTCCATGAGAAAACAGCCACTGCTGCCATTTACTTGAGTTCTCCCCAACGGGGCCACGGTCCTTCCTCTCTTGACCATCTGGCAGATAGTTTTCCCCTCTTCCACAAAGCAAATTTCTTTCTTGTGGCTTTATAAATCTAATTCTCTACTTGTGATCCTATCTATGACAACATGACCTAGTTGCATCACATCCTCTTCTTTTCACAATGGGGATGAGTTGCAGTCTGAACTCAGCTCTCATCTGAACTTGTAGGTGGTTATTTCTGCTGCTACTTGCTTGTCCCTAATGGTCCAGGTGCCTCCATGTAGACTTCCAGGTCCTTTAAAGACCTCTACAGAGGATTAGAAAGTGTGATGCAGGACCTAGGAGACATATGCTTCCTTGTAAGAGGGGCAGGTGAAACATCTCAAGACCTCTAAAGCATCACTTGGCACCTCTGATTAGAAAAGTGAGCTGGTGTCCTTCTCAGAGACTTGGAATATTCCTCAGTTGCCTGAAGCTCAGGCTGTGAAGCTCTTTCATTTCATCTGCCTCACCCTGCCTGCTTCTTTTGCTGCTGGGACATACTGTGCTGGATATTTATCATTTTTACTCTGTTAATGACAAGCTCCTTTGGCCTTTTGCCTGATTTGCATTTCAGCCCATTCATGAGAGCTGCTGATAGGCTTTCTGGGATGAGTTTTCTCAGGTTTCTGGTGCCAAGTGCTAGGAGGTTGGACTCATTTCATCCAGCTCCCTGCTTATACAGTCCAGATGTCTGTTCCTGAGCTCAGTGCCTGGGTTTCCTCCATAGACAGTGCAGAAAAATGAGGATTTCTAGGTCATGATGTTATTCTCTTGTAGATCTTGAAAGTGGCTAATTACTCCCTATACGTGGCTTTTTCTTTCCATGGGCTGAAGAAGGATCCTGAAGGACTACTATGAGGTCCAAACTGTAGAGGTTTGCAATCAGGTGACACTCATACTGCCCGAAGACTCATGTCTCTACCTTTAAGGAGATATCTCGGATACCTGAGCACCAGAATATCCCCAATAGGTTTTGTCTCCACCAGCTCAGGTCCAGCACTGACTCCCATCTAAGGCAAGGATGAGTTGCCTTCTGGAGGTGCCCTGCTCCAGACAGGGAGTGTGGCATGGGCAAGGGATCAAGAAGGGTTGGATTAGGTGATCTACAGAGGTCCCTTCCAACCCCTACCATCCTCTGATTCAGTGAAGATGAACTACAGGGCAGAATTTTTGATGATTATTTAATTAACGGTCCTTCTTCAACCCACAGAAAGAAAAAGCCCAGCATACTTTTGAGATCTACAGGTGGATAACATCATGCCCTAGAAGTCCTTCTTTTCTGTACTGTCTGTAGCAGGGAACCCAACAACTTCTTCTTCCCCCTTGAAATTCACTGGCCAAAGCTTCTTTTCACTGTATATTTAATGAACCTCCTTAAAAATATAGGTAGGATATATATATTTACACAGCTAGCAGAGTGGTGGTTTCCCTTCCAAGTTTGCCACTGATTGTCTAGTGGCAGAAATGCCTAACCCCAGCTGCCTGGGAATTTGTCAGTGGAGACCTACTCAGCCCTAGCAAGGCTGGTAGCTCTTCCCTGCTGGAAGAGTGATTTGGGTTAGCAGTTACAGGCAGCCCAGAGAGAGCTCCAATATACACAAGCAGCTGGTTCAAGCCAATCTTGAGGGAGCTGGTGGAACGTGGATGTGCTTTCCTGAAAACCAGAGATCAGAGCTAATCCCCCTGATCTTGGTCAGGGCTCAGATTTTAGCTCTGTTTCCATCTCATTTAACTTCTGAAGGATGTGGATGTTGCAGCAATAAAGTGAAATGCACCCAGAGATGTCTGCTGATCAGCCAAGCTAACCAAAATGGCTTAGGATGGAGCTGGAAGGCAACACATTTAACAAGGAGAGAAGAAAATATGTGCTAAGGGCAGTTGTGTTGCCAGGATCAGATGCCAGTTCCTGATGCAGCCAAGCTAGAAAGTTGTTTTATGGGGATGGATAACATTTATGACTACCTTAAGCAGGTCATAAAGATACAAAGAGAGTTACACACCAGGCTTGTGCTGGTGGCTGTGGGTGCTTGGGGAAGAAGAGTACAGCCCTGTATGATGGAGTTGTTTTAATCTGGAGAAGAAAAGGCTCAGGGAGGACCTTCTGGCTCTCTACAACTACCTGAAAGGAGGTTGTGTAGTAAGATGGGGCTTGGTCTCTTCTTTCAAGTAACAAGTGATAGAAGAGGAAATGGCCTCAAGTTACATCAGGGGAGGCTCAGGTTGAATATTAGGAAGAGTTTTTTCCTCAAGAGGGTTCTCAAGCATTGGCCCAGGCTGCCCAGGGAAGTGGTGGAATCACCATCCCTGGAAGTGTTCAAAAAACATCTAGATGTGGTGTTTGGGACCATGGTTTAGTGTTGAGCATGGGAGTGTTGGGTGGATGGTTGGACTCAATGATCTCAGAGGTCTTTTCCAACCATTAATGATTCTAGCATGTATGACAGCATTTGCTTTTTTCTTCTTGACTTGGAAACCCTGGCAAAAGCACACTGTAAGAACCACTAGGGTCTTTGGGGGGGGTGTTGGTTTCTTCCACAGGAACATACATGCTGCTGGTAGTAGATCCCTTCTCAGTTGAATGCTAGGTTGATGGTTAGACTTGATGATCTCAAAGGTCTCTTCAATTAAAAGGATTCTATGCTTCTATGATATTTCTTATGCACGTGTGTTTTCTGGAGGCTAGAGAGACAGACTTGTCTACGTGCAACAGAGACAGGACTAGTGGAGGCCTTTGGCATTAACTAGAAGGGGAAGCATCTGTTTTGCAAACTTGATGGCTTTTCCCTAGGCCCTACAGGGGATTTTCTCCATAAGTAATTACATGATATTTAGCATAATCCTTTAGAAAGTGTGTGAGACAGATGCTGAATGCAACTGAATGCAAAACACTGATAACACCCACTCTACCTTTTTTTTTTTTTTTGCCTTAGTGTTGGAAGATGAGCTTTCTGTTATCATGGAGCTGATGGGTCATTTTTCACTCTGTTGGGTAGCCTATCCTCTTCATTTTTCAGCAAAAAAACCCCATCCCATAAGGATTTAGATATTTAATCAACTTAGCCTATGGCCCAGGAGCTTTGTCCAAGCTCTCCCAGATGATGGAGAAAAATGTACACATCTAGAGGATGTTTCTTCCCACCTACCTTAAACACCTACTTGAGATGCTTAAACTAAGCAGCACCTATTTACAGCTAGCTAAAAGTAAGTGTGATGGACACAGGCTGGAGGTAGCAGAGAAATTAATCTTCACCTGACGATCAGCTTTATTTTTTTGCAGGTTTTAATGCCTTTTTCTTTTATTTTTGCTTCTGCTTGTCTCCTCAGAGCTCTGTCCAAGACTCCTTCAGCTCTGGCCCTGAATCAAACCCAGCACTGCAAGCAGCTGGAAGGCTTGGTGGTTTCCCAGGTGCAGCTGTGCCGTAGCAACCTGGAGCTGATGCAGACAATCATCCAGGCAGCACGAGAAGTGATAAAGAGCTGCCGTAAAACCTTCTCAGACATGAGGTGGAACTGCTCTTCCATTGAGCTGGCTCCTAACTACCTGCTGGATTTAGAGAGAGGTAAACAGCACTGCTGGGGGACAGGAGTAAGCAGAGTCAGGCAGCATGTGTCTATGCATGGTGGGGTTGGGAAGGGTCTTGCTAGCAGGAAGGAGATAAAGGGACTACATAGCCTAGTTGTTCTGTCCTCTGAGATCATGCTTGTCCTTATGGTGCCAGCCGTGCCCAGGAGCTCTCAAGTTTGAGATCTGGTCTCCCATAGCTCTTAACTCTGGTTTGCACCTCTCATTAGCAATGCTCACAGCCATGGAGCTGCTCTTCAGGGCATGTAGACTTGTCAAGCAGCACATGCTATGAGTGAGGTTGCAGTCAGCTTCTGGGAGTTATAGCATCTTTGCACACTCATGCTGCAACTCTATAGCCTCCCACCAATTCCTCTAGCTCCATGCATGCCAGCTTGATGACCTGCTGGCAAGCAGCATCCAGCACAGGAACAAAAGGAGGCAGGAGAGTCCATGGAGGGCTTCCTCGTGCTCCAAGAGCAGACCACACCACAATGGACAAGTTGCATTAAGTCCATGATGATGATGCCTCATGTTAAAAAGCTCACTTAGGAGATGTGCTCCAAGCTGGTGATGCCATGGAAGGTCTCAGCTGCAATGAGTTGGTGTGTTGGCTCCTCCATGGTGCATAGATTGTGTGGGTCTCTTACTGGGGGATATTTAGCTGCCCCAGGAGACTGAGTTGCAGTTCTTGTCTCTTCCAGGCACAAGGGAGTCAGCATTTGTGTATGCCCTTTCTGCTGCTGCCATCAGCCACACCATTGCCAGAGCCTGCACCACCGGGGACCTCCCTGGCTGTTCCTGTGGTCCCATCCCAGGTGAGACACCTGGACCTGGGTATCGATGGGGAGGATGTGCAGACAACCTCAACTATGGTCTTATCATGGGGTCCAAATTTTCAGATGCTCCCATGAAGATGAAAAAATCAGGATCACAAGCCAATAAACTGATGCATCTGCACAACAGTGAAGTAGGGAGACAGGTAACAAATCCACCAGAGTTATTGTAATTGTACAATCATTTGTAGTGGTTGGTTGCTCTGTGAGGAGAAAGTTTCTCCAAGATTGCTCTGAACTCCTTTGGTCTGCTGAAGACTGTGGCTCTAGAAATCACTCTGGGACTCAGAAAGTTCCTGATCAACCCTATACAACCATGGAGGGGGGTGGGATGCCTCATTGCCATCCATTCCACAGCCAAGGCTGGCTCTAGCTTGCTTATCCCAGGAGATGTGGTGAGGATGGGTCCCACTGTGCTCTGCTATGGGCCTTGCTGCTTAAGGGTGGAGGATTCTCATCTGGCAGCTCCAGCCAGCAGCAGCTGCCTCCCAGCCATTCCTGCAGCCAGGAGGGCTGAGCTCTTCTTTCTCCAACTGCTTCACTCACTGATTATTCCCATAGCTGGCAGAAACTGCTTTTAACAGCTGGCTTCCAGTGGTGGGACAGCCCGTACCACGTGCAGTGCTTGGTGCACACCAAGGTGCAACTCCTTATCCCAAATTTCCATGCAGGTGGAGAAATGAGGTGGGATGGGGGCTGTAAATGTGACCCCCCTGCATCCATCTCTGGGGCTGCAGAAGTTCTCAAGGCTGGTCCTACCACACAGCTTGGTCCTACCACACAGCTTGGTCCTACCATGCAGCTTGATCCTACCACAGCTTGGTTCTATCACACAGCTTGTTCCTACCACACAGCCTGAAAGTGCTGCTGAAGCAGATAAAACTTGGAGCCTGTTGAGCTTGCTGGCAGCTTACAGGCTGAACCCACCCTTGCAGAGCACAGCCATGCAGAACTTCCTTCTCCTGGGTGGTTTTTTCTTTACCAGTTTCACTCTATCTGGATTTTTATCTTTATAATGTCTGGAGATTTTGGGTCAAGGGCAAGTTTTCATTTGAGACATGGTGTTGTGGTGGGTTCAGCCCTTCCTGGCAGCATCTTGCCATGCCCACACGGAAATGAGACTAGTGCAGAACCAAAGTCAAAGGCTCTTCTGGCCACCCCATGGCCAGCAGCAAGGCAGGGTGAGGGTGCCCAGAGTTCATCAGAGCCTTGACACCTCTGTTACAAAAAGCCTGATGTTGCTGAAAGCAGAAATAGATCATAATTGTCTAGTTGTGGATTGCTTTGATTTTTCAGCTTCTTTGGAATATAGAAGGGAGGGTGGGGGGTGGGAAATGCAGCCCTGTGTAGACATTTGATCTAAATTCAAAGTACTCTTCTGTCTGCTGGCTGCAAATGTGCCTTGGTGAAAGTAATCCTGGGCTGGTAGTGATCACCGAGGAGCTGTGGGATCTCATTCCCTTTGCACAGTAGCTCCTCTGGAGTGGCTTCACAGAAATCAGAGCAACATTCCTTCTCTAGAGCAGTCCCTGCTGGGAAAGTGTGTTCTTTAGCAAGCCTGTGAGATGTTCAGAGGGAAGGGAAGAGCATTGCCTAACTCCTGCATTCCTTTTTTGGCAGGTCTTGAAAGCCTCTCTTGAAATGAAATGTAAGTGCCACGGAGTTTCTGGGTCATGCTCTATCAAGACCTGTTGGAAAGGCCTCCAAGAGCTGCGAGACATTGCACTGGACCTCAAAAACAAGTATCTGTCAGCCACCAAGGTGGTTCACCGGCCCATGGGCACACGCAAGTACCTCGTGCCCAAGGATATCGACATCAGGCCCGTTAAGGAGACAGAGCTGATCTACCTGCAGAGCTCACCTGATTTCTGCATGAAGAATGAAAAAGTGGGGTCACATGGGACCCAGGACAGGTGAGCCTTTCTGCAGTGGGGTGCTGGCTTCCCTCTGAGCCCCAGAGGGTGGAAGGGGAGGAGGGAAACCTATATGAATAAGAGGCAAATCGTTGAGGAGGTAGCACAAGTTTGCTTTCCAGAGGAACCTGTCCACAAATACTCCTTATTCTTGGATGTGCAAGATGGTAATGGGCATGGGAGGAGAGGAGGTCAAGATAGTGCCGTGTTGAGCTGTAGGCATGTCTCAGGCCAGATTTTCAGGTCGTGTGTAGTTATGCTCATTTCCATCGTGGTCCATCTTGAGAAGATGCCTGGGGTCTCCAAACTGGCACACATAACATGAGCCCCAGCAGCCCCTTTTCCGCATTAAATTAGGAGAAGAAATAAGTGTAAAATGCACACAAGGTGTTTGCAGCTTGATCTGTCCTTCCTCAGAGGAGTAGGGAAAAGGAGGGGAGCTTCCTTAAGCTCCTCCTCCTCTGGATGCCTTTTTCCCTTGGCTATTTTTTCTCTCATGGAGAGGACAACTAAACGTGTTTTAAAGGTGGTGGCTCTGTTCCAGCTGGTCACAAGGCTGCAGGGATAGCACCTAATGACAGGGATAAGGGAGAAGGAACACAAAGGGGATGCTGTTAGAAAGGGTGGAGGAAAATGTGGTTCTTGTTGACTCCTCAAGTCTCAGAGGTCATCTGCAAGCATAATGATTCTATGACTACATGAAATAGCCCAAACAGGTTTTTATTTTCCTAGTCAAGTCCCAAAGGCATCTTAACTTTTTATCCTTTTGCACATCAAACATTTTCTGGGGGGAGATCCTACAATTTCCTACCAAGCTGATTTTTAAGGTCAAATGCAATCAGAAAATGGGATTTTTAGTGGTGCTCCCTCAGTTCATTTTCTCCCTTCTTCTACCACCTGCCTCTTCCCTCTTTGTTGTTTTTTTTCTGGCCATGAACATGGGTGCAAGGATCAGCCTGTGGCTTCTTACAGTGCAGCTCCCTCTCACCATGCTCCTGAAAACTTTCATCTGAGAAGTTCAAGCATCTGGGAAGCTTCAGCATCTTTCCAGCCTTGTTTTCTGCCTCCAAAGGCAGGGAGGAGATCCCATTAACAACCATTTTCCCTCTTACCTGGATTAAAACAAAAAAAAAAAATCAGATTGTTGCATTTCCATTACAAAAAAATGAGTAATTTTGCATCATATGGAGAAAAAAAATCCTTTCCCCTCTCCCCAAGGTTTGGTGTTTGCTCAGAGCATGCTTGGAAGCAGGACAGAAGGTGATGGCTCAGTTGGAACACATTGGATGTGTTGGGTTTCATTGTATGTTGTAGGGACCAATCCTGCTCCAGTGGGTGGGTGGAATGGATAATCTAATCAGTGGCTTCCATCTCTTTAATTCTCCCTCACATTATCTGGACTTATTGTGTGTTTTTCAGGCAGGAAAGGGAATTGAATTACCTTGTAGTGGAGCTGTGTGAAAATCCACTTGGAAAACATGTACCTGGTTATTCCAAAGCCTCTTTGCTGAAAGAATTTCAAAGCCTTTTTTTTTTCAGAACAAGGCTGAAATGTTTTCTAAGGCACCTTGGCCTCTTGTAGTTCGTTGAAGTTAGGAATGGTTTGGAAATCTGCAGGCTTCCAAGAGCTTGGGGTGTGTCCAGGTTTCCAAGTCAGGGAAGCTGAATCCTAAAGCTGAGATGTGAAGCCTCTTTGAAGTGCTCAAAATCTGATTAAGGAGCTGCATTTGGCAGCCTGTGTCCAAGGCTCCTGCAAACAGGCTTGATGCAACCTCAACCCCCATCAACTGCAGCCAGACTTCCATGTGCTTCTGTGCCACCATCAAGATTTCATAGCTGATGAAAAATGGTCTGGGGATAAATCTTGGATGCCAGGAAAGAATTCTTCCCTGAAAGGTCTTGGCCCAGGCTGCCCAGGGAGGTGGTGGAGTCACCATCCCTGGAGGGGTTTAAGATTAAACATATAGCTGTGGTACTTAGGGACATGGTTTAGTGGCATGGTAGTGATAGGTTAATGATTGGACTTGATGATCTTAGAGATCTCTTCCAACCTTAATGATTCCATGATCTAAAGAAAGGGATTATACAACTTTCAATACAACTAATTAACCAGTGGGTAAACATGTGTATGTTCCTGTTTCAGAGCTTTCTGGGATGGAAGCACCAGACAGATCATCTTTTCATAAGGCAGTTCAGTTTCTCCTGCTGGAAAAATTCATTTTCAGCTTTGAGTGAATGATAAAGAGTAGGAGATTGTAAAACTGAGATGTCTTTTGTGAGAAAAGAAGTGAAAGTATTAACCTTCTTTATCAGTAGGGTGCAATGTATCATATTTCAAAGGCTGTGGAAGGTCCCTTAAGGAATCCAAGGAAAGGGAAATCCTACCATGTATGCAAGAGCCTCCAGCCTCTGAAGCCTTGCAGAGATAACTGAGCTGTTTATTACTGATCTTTCCCAGAGCTGTCTTGGAGCCAAGGGAGCCCTGCTCCCTCCCTGCTGAGGAGGAGAAGGAGCTTCCTTACCCTGCAGAAATTGGGCTGCAATGTTGTGCTGCAGATGAGCTGGGTCCATCAGCCACCAGTCCTTAGCTGACTCACTTGGGCAGCAAATAGGACTATTCTTTGGTGGTTTGCTCCTTGCTCCTGCATTCATAGGATCATAGAAAGGTTTGGTTGGAAAGGACCTTTCAGGGTCATCTAGTCCAATCCACCTGCAGTCAGGATCTCCCCAGAGCAGAGCAGAGCAGAGGCACAATCCCCTCCCTGCCCTGCTGGCCACACTGCTGGGGATGCAGCCCAGGACACAGTTGGGCTCTGAGCACACATTGCCACCTCATCTCCAGCTTTTCCTCCATAAAATATTTGTTCTTTTCTGCAATATAAAAGATTAGTCTTGAGAGTCTCTCAAAGTGGCTTAGGCTGGTGTGTTTTCCTGGGTAGGAGCACACATGAAGTTAGCTGTGCATGCATTTGCTTCTTGGTGGTGATTGCAAAGACTTAGTGGCTGGTAGTTACTTCTTTGGCACCTTAATGGTCCCAACACCATGGCTGATGAAATGCTGCAAAGAAAGGACAGTTACAGTGATTTTCACTGTTCAGTGGCAGCCTTTGATAACAACTTGTTTCCTTCCACCCCAAAAATATGCTTTGGTTTTATAGGTTATGTGGGCAATGACATTTCTTAGCAGAAGCTCTCATATTTAGATGGGGAAGAGTGGTGGCTATGGGAAGACAACAGCATGTGGTGTTTGCTTCTTGGCTACAGCCTCTTTTACTCTCTGTCACTCAGTCAGGGCACAAGAAGTCAAATGATAAACTTTGGCTTTGAGTAGATTACGAGTTATGCTTTTTTCAGCTTTTTCTCGTGGTGACCCTGGGAAAGTTTGAATCCTTCCCACTTGGAAAGACCTGAATTTGGCCATAAAGTGTCCTGAACAGATTTGTGAATAACTTTTGGACTCAAGTTGTACCAAGGGAGGTTTAAGTTGGTTATTAGGAAAAATTTCCTCACCAAAAGGGCTGTCAAGGCCTGGCCCAGGCTTCCCAGGGAAGTGGTGGAGTCACCATCCCTGGAGAGATTGAAAAGACACATAGATGTGATGCTGAGGGACATGGTTTAGTGGGGGACTTGGCAGTGGTGGGTTAGCAGTTGTACCTGATGATCTTAAAGGTCTCTTCCAACCAAAATGATTCTATGATTCTAATAAATTTATTGGTGGAAAGAATAATTTCACATAGTAAAATTGCAATGGAGAGAGAATTCAGGGGATAAAAAATTGCAGCCAGCTCTCCTAAATATATTTAGGCTCTCTGCATCAAGAGAGCATTGGAGTTAGGCAATACTGAAACTGGGAATGACTTCCCACAGAGCCTGATCTTTTCAGGAGAAAGACTAAATTGAAACCATCTAGGACACCACTGAAAAGAGTCTGGACCCAGCTTCTTGCTTTCTAGATATTGCTCAGCATTCAGCAGCTCCCCTCTGGCTCTGCTCTTCTCCAGCCTAAGCAGCCCCAGGCCTCTCAGCCTTTCCTCCTGCCACAGATGCTCCAGTGCCCTCAGCATCTTCCTAGCTCTGCTGGACTCTCTCCACTAGTTCCTTGTCTCTCTTCAAGTGGGGAGCCCAGAACTGGACCTAGAACTCCAGATGTGGCCTCACTAAAGCAGAGTAGAGGGGGAGGAAAACCTCTCAAGCTATTTGCCATACTTTTGTGAATGCACCCCAGGATACCACTGGCTTCTTGGCCATGAGGGCATATTACTGGCTCACGGTGAACTTGTTATCCACTAGATCTCCAAGTTCTTTCTTCACAGAGCTGCTTTCCAGCAGGTCAATCTCTAACCTCTCCTGGACCATGTGGTTATTCCTTCCTAGCTGCAGAACCCTCCACTTGCCCTTCTTCTGCCCAACACTCAGCCCATCCAGGTCATCCATTATCTGGATGTTTCTCAAAGTGTGTTACTTATTTTGCATTTTAATCCACTCTCAGCTCCTTTTGCCCCTGAGTTTTCCACAATATTTTCAGCTCAGTGTCTACTCCTCAATAATGAAAATACAGGCTGCTTCCAGGATCTCCCTTGACATCTCCTTGCTGACATCTACTATTGATAACTCTCTTTTGGTGTCACTCTCTAGTGGTTCCTTGTGGATGAGGAAGCAATTTAAAAGTAGTTAAGATTCTGCCCTCCAAATCTTACACAAAGCTCTGGGCTTTGATGTATTTTAAGACATCTCTGGGGGATTTGAATAATTTTTTTCTTTCTTTCTTTCTTTTATATACTGCTGGATGACTTGACATTACTAGAGCAAGGAACACTAAGGAAAGGAATAGGAATTTGATTTAAAAGAGAAAAAGTGAATTAATTCTTTGCCCAGCAGTACTGTCTTCTGGGACTTGTGGCTGCTGGAGTTCATGGAGGCAGATGGTTTCCCTAGGGTCAGAAAGGGATGAGTCAAGCACATGGCCAAGATGTCCAGGCAGGAATATACCTTCTATCATCCCTAAGGCAACAGCCCAGGTGCTGGTAGTGTAGGAGGAAAAGGACTACAGAAAGTGGCCAGACTTGTGGTTTCCTCCCTGAACAGTGTCTCCCACAGACACTGAGAGATGTACTGGGCCAGGCAGGAAGTTGCTGTGACCCAGCATGGCTTTTCTTATGAAGCACTCTGATGGCAAAAGTCTTTCCAGCAGGACCTCTTGTGATAGGAGAAGCTGTGATGGGTTTCAACTAAAAGAGGGAGATTCAGGCTAGATAGAAGGAAGATATTTTTTACACTGAGGGTGGTGAGACCCTGTGCCAGGTTGCCCAAAGAGGTGGTAGATGTCCCATCCCTGGAACCATTCCAGGTCAGATTGTTTGGGGCTGTGAGCAACCTGCTCTAGTTGCAGATGTCCCTGCTGACAGCCAGGGGTTGAACTAAGATCCTTCCAACCCAAATCATTCTATGATTCCATGATTCTATGATTCTCTCCATCTGGGGGAAGACTCCTAGCAGTGCTAGAATGTCCTTCACCCTCTCTACTGAGAAGCCACCCCCATGAGAAGGCTGCATGGTGTACTGCAGTGTTTCTGCACATGAGGGCTGGAAAGGGGAGATTTTGGGGCAAGCAGGACTGATGTCTTCCCTTTTTGCAAAAAGAAGGCAAAAGCACTGTGGCAATGTGAAAGCCTGTTCCTGAGCCAGGACCTTGGCTCCTTGGCTGGGATTATAGCCCAAGCATCATTTTTCACCAACCTTCCAAGTGCTTCTAGAGGTTCCAGTGTTGTGTTAAGATGCAATCGCCTGCCTCCGTGTTTTCTCTCTGAGGCTCAGGAGGAGGGCATGGCTCTCAGTTGCTGGAATCATGCTGGACCAGGCCCAAAATAAATGAGATGGAACTTAACCCATGAGCAGGGAGCCTGGTGAGATTGCAGCCATGAGCCCTAAAAGTAGATGTGCAGAGGCAGCTTCTGTGGGTATATTCTGGGTTCCTTTGTCTTCCCCCACTTGGTCCTTGTATGAATAGATACAGCTGAGAAGCCACCTCTCTTCCAGCTCTTTTAAATGAAAATAAGGATAATTCATCCAGGCCCATGCTTTAAAACAGAACCCCAAATCTCCAGTTAGTGGCATTGCTAAGAAAGTTTTCTGGAAGCCCGTTTAGGTAGAGGATGGGGTCAAAAGTTTTGTTTTGGCTCTTCAACCCATCCATTCAGAATGGCTCTGTTCCTTTATCCAAAACAGAGGCAAGCTTGGGGATTTTTTTGTACTATTTGGGGGCTTTTCTTTCTTTGTTTCAGGCTAGGTGGGATAGGGACAGCTATGTAAAGGTATATCTCCTAGTAGTTCCACTTTTTGTCTTAAAACGGTAGGAGTGAGTGTAAGGAAAGTAAGATTCTCAATCCAGCAGGTAGAAGAGTTTGGTCTCTATTTTAATGGGGTAAATTTGACTGTCAGGTGCTTTGTTCATTTGAGGAGAGCACATCCTCAGTGGTGAACTAGAGTCAGAGAATCACAGAATCATTAAGGTTGGGAGAGACCTCTAAGATCACCAAATCCACCCATCAACCTATCACCACCATGCCACTAAACCATGTTCCTAAGCACCACATCTAGATGTTTCTTAAACCCCTCCAGGGATGGTGATTCCACCACCTCCCTGGGCAGCCTGGGCCAAGACTTAACAACCCTTTCAGTGAAGAAATGTTTCCTGACATCCAATCTAAACCTCCCCTGGTGCAACTTCAGGCCATTTCCTCTTGTCCTCTCACTGGTAACCAGGGAGAAGAGACCTACCCCCATCTGGCTACAGCCTTCTTTCAGGTAGTTGTAGAAAGAGATAAGATCTCTCCTTGAGTCTTCTCCAGACTAAACAACCCCAGTTCTCTCAGCCACTTCATATCAGACATTCTCCAAACCCCTCACCAGCCTCATTGGCCTCAGAGTGGACTTGTATTCCTTTTTTTGGCTATTTTAGTGAGCTCTTGGCATGAGGTGGCACAGATGTACTACACACCCATCACCATGTTTCTGCAGTCCCCTTATCCTCCTTAGGTGAACCTGGGCAACCACCTTTTCATCCACTAGTAAAGCTGAGTAAGATTGTCAAATACCTTCTTCTCTTCTGCTGTCAACAGGCCTATATTTGAACCTTTGATCTGAGTATTTCATGCATTTATTAATGCATTTATGAGGAGTCATCTGGAGGTTTCCTGGTGGAGGGGCCCTGGCTCACAGAGGCAATACCAGCTCCTTTGGTTCAGAGTTAGGCAAACACCCTCAGTGTGGTTGCAAGACTTCACCTCCAGTAGGGGCTTTCAAAGGTTTGTAAATATTTACACACACTCCCAAATGGGGAGGTGCAAAGGGAGTGTGGAGAGGACACTGAACCTGGAGAGGAATGCAAGTCAGGAATAACAAACAGGAGGCCTGCCTGTGTCAGGGAAGAAATAAAAGGAAGAACAAGAAGGAAATCTCAACACCTCATTAATCCCCTAACTTCTCCTAAAGCATTACCTCATGAGGAATTCCTATAAATCTCATGAATTTCTTGTCAGCTCTTCATGAAGTGCTCAGCTCAAAAGCCTGATTCGTGCTCCCCTCTCTTTTTCCTGCCCCAAACCAGCCTTAGAGTGTTTCTGTCTAAAAGTAGCCATGCAGACTAAGATTCAGGGGAGAAGTCCACAACTTCCCCACTCTCCCATCTACCTTTCTTAAAGTGATCTCAAGACTTCGTCAAGTTCACAGCCCCATGGTGTTGGGTGTATAATGAGATCTGTTACCTACAGCACTAACATCCAGCCAAGCATCTGACCAAATATGGACACTTCTTCCAGACCCTGGGCTGTCTTTACAGACCATGGAGAAAAGGCATCTCTAGGACATGGTTCATAGAATCACAGGATCACAGAATCATAGAATAGTTTTGGTTGGAAGAGACCCTTAAGATGATCAAGTCCAACCGCTAACCTAACACAGCCGAGCCCACAACCAAACCATGTCCCTCAGCATCACATCTCCATGTCTTTCCAATCCCTCCAGGAATGGTGACTTCACGATTGCCCTGGGCAGCCCAGGCCAGGGCTTGACAACCCTTTTGATGAAGAAATTCTTCCTAATGCCAACCTAAACCTCCCATGGCACCACTTGAGGCCATGTCCTCTTGTTCTATCACTTGTTACTTGGGAGAAGCCAAGCCCCACCTCACTATATCCTTCTTTCAGTTAGTTGTAGAGAGTCAGAAGGTCTCCCCTGAGCATCCTTCTCCCCTGACTAAAGAATCGCAGTTCTCTCAGCTGCCTCTCACAAGACTTGTGCTCTAGACCCTTCAGTTTCATTGCCCTTCTTTGGACACTCTCCAGCACCTCAGTGTCCTCTTGGAGTGAGGGGCCCATACCTGAACCCAGGATTGGAGGTGTGGCCTCACCAGTGCTGAGTACACAGGGAGAGTTCACCTCATGGATGAGTTCATCTCATCCAAGAGTCAATGCCTGCTGTGCTCTCATGTCCAGTGACCCAACTTGGAGTATTTCAGGAGAATCAGACAGCTGATTTGGGAGAAGGGCTGTAGATCCAAGATCAGTGGAAAAACCAAAGAGATTCCCCGGTTCAGGAGATACATCTGAAACTCTCAAGCCAGCCACTTGCAAGCAGACAATGCCTGACTTATCCTGATGAAATCTGGCTTTAATTAAAAGCAGAAGCATAACAAGCAGTGAAAGTCCATGTGATACTTGGCCACTTGTCATACTACACTGTGCTCCTGCTGTGCTGCCTGCTCCTGGGTCAGGGCTTGAGGTGTTTCAGGGCCAGCTTCCTGGCTGCTCATGCTGTGCTGGGAGATGCTCAGGGAGTGGAAAGTGCAGAGTCCAGCCCTGCTGTGGTATCGATTGTGGTTTCCCTGATAGGGTCAGGGCTGTAGAGTGGCTGTAAACAGCCTGCTCGGGAGCTTTCCCAGCCTGGGATCATTGGCTCAGAGCCTGTGCAAATACTCTGTGCCTTCAAGGTTTCTCCTCCGTCCTTTTCAGGTTAGGTAATGTTGGACAAACAGTGATGTTTGTTCTTTAGGGTATCATCTTCTTCCTACTCCTTTCAGGCAGCATTGTAGCCTGCCTGGGAATATAGATTGTTAGGGACTATGGGTTTTTGTTTTGGTGGAAGTATCATGAGAGCTTTGCCTTTCTGCTTATGGGAAATAGGTCCTGCCTGCCATGGCTGACAGGCAGCCTGAATGCTGCTGAGCCTGAGCAGAGAGTAAAAACAGGAGTTTAATGTGGTCTTATGAGGCAGAGCAGGTAGTGCAAGTGCAATCCTGATCACAGAATCACAGAATTACAGGATAAAGTAATGGCAGTGCTTGGAAGAGACCTCTGGGGATCACATAGTCCAAGCTCCCTGCTAAAGCAAAGTCATCTAGAGCAGGTTGACCAGGATTGTGTTTAGGTGGGTTTGGAATCTCTCCAGAGAAGGATGCTCCACAACCTCCCTGGGCAGCCTGGGCCAGGGCTCTGGTATCCTCCCAGCAAAGAGGTTTTTCCTTATGTCCAGAGGGAACCTTCTGGGTTCTGCTTTGTTAACATTGCCCCTTGGCCTGTCTCTGGGTATCACTGAGCAGAGTCTGGCCCCAGCCTCTTGCCCCCTGCACCCTTGAGCCCTTGCTCAGCATTCAGCAGCTCCCCTCTGGCTCTGCTCTTCTCCAGCCTAAGCAGCCCCAGGCCTCTCAGCCTTTCTTCCTCCCACAGATGCTCCAGTGCCCTCAGCATCTTCCTAGCCTCTGCTGGACTCTCTCCAGTAGTTCCTTATCTCTCTTCAACTGGGGAGCCCAGAACTGGACCCAGGACCCTAGAAATGGCCTCACTAGGCAGAGAAGAGAGGAAGGAGAACCTCCCTTAACTTGCTGACCACACTCTTCTTAATGCCCCCAGTCCATCAGCAAGAGATATGAGTGCAGCCCCAGGGCTCTCCTTGCCCCCTTTGGAGCTGTAGGGATCTGTTTGCCTGGGTGCTTGCGGGAGCTGAGACCCTATGATGTTGGCTTCACTCAGCACCTTGCCGAGCTGTCAGGCCCCACCAGCAGCAGCATCACAGGGCAGTGCTTTGGAAAAGCCCTGCAGGGATCTGCACTGGCTCACTGCATGTTTCTTCCTTCCAGGCAATGCAACAAGACCTCCAATGGGAGTGACAGCTGCGACTTGATGTGCTGTGGCAGAGGCTACAACCCTTACATGGACAAAGTGGTGGAGAGATGCCACTGCAAGTACCACTGGTGCTGCTATGTGACCTGTAAAAAGTGTGAGAGGACTGTGGAGAGATATGTGTGCAAATGAGGACCTCTCCTCTCTCCACCCTGAAGCTGAGACACCAGAGGCACCCCAGCACTATTCAGAGAAGAGGAAACATCTCCCTGACTAGACGTTGTTTATCTTGTAAAGACACAGACTTGAAGAAAGATGGCAGGAAGAGGAGAAAAAGCAACCAAACAATCACACCAGTTAAAAAAAATACCTTAAAAAACAAATCAAACTCAGAAATGTTTTCCCTCCACCACTAAAATGCTCTCAGAGAAGATGAAAACCTCATCTGGGATAGTATCTTCTTCCAAAAGATTTCCTATGGTTGCCAGTGACTTCCAGCCATCAAGTGCCTTAGGATGTTGAGAAACAAAGTAGAAACTTTCCCTAGGGAAGAAAACCAACTCTTGTTGGACAACAACTAAGGCTCAGAGCAGCTTATGCCTTCTAGCAGAGGTATTGAGGCTGCATTAGGACCATCCCAGAAGGCAAAACACTACAACTTTCCAGCAATAACTGCCTTTGTTGCCAAAGACTTCATTTTCAGCAGGGATGATACAGGTGGAAAAATTTCGGGTCAATCCCTTGAAATGAACAACTCATTTTAACCTTTCTTTTACACAGGTCTGTGACTTTGAAGTTCCTGCTGCAGGAAAAGCTGTCCTTGATTTATCCAGGCTGGATGAGGTTCCAAATCCAGCCATGCAACAAATCCCCTTGGATCCTAGAGGCAGGGAGATTAAGGTACCCCAAGAAGGACTTTATGAGGTCCATGAGATAAAATAATAAAGTCAAGTCAAAATCCAATGGGAAAGTAAAAAAAAAATGCAGCTCCTGCTCTCTTTCTCTCTTGCCCTTTAGGTGTGGTGCCCTTAGCCACTGCAAAACTCTTGTTGCAGCCCCAGGAAGCTGGAGAGAGAGGAGCAGGTCCTCTCCTGGCTGTTAGGGAGTGCAGCCATGCATGGCAGCAGCTCTTCCCAGCAGAAAGGATTGGGAATGTGTCAATCCTTCACATGGCCCTGCCTTGGCACAGCAGAGAACCACTATCTGTGGCTGTACATATTTTCTTTTGTATTCAGAAGTATTTATAAGATGTATCTCATGCTTTCAGCTGCTCTACTCCCCCCCTTAATTATATCTCTATATCCTAAAGGAGCAATAACAATAGCATGAAATAAATGCTGAAGTTACTGGTGTAACAGCAAAATGCTACATTATGATGTTCCACTCCCTGACTTGGAAAGCAACCTTGATTTTTTCCTCCCAAGGATGGGAGAAGAGCATGGCTCCAGGCACTCACTGGTGTGGGCTAGAGAAGTTCTTCTATTCCCTTTCTCCCCAACCTCTTCATTTTGAGCAGGATTAGCCAAGATAGAGCCAAGGCAACGAAACAAGAGCACTTGGAGAGAGGAAGAGTCCCCATTCTTCTTTGGCTTGTTACATATCATCAGTAAAATCATTCCAGTGCCCCTAGGGAGCTTAATAACAAACATGACTGATACCTCTCATGGGTACTGTGTTCTTCACTGCTGTGTGTGGAGAGCTGTTGCTATGCTGGGGAAGGTTTAGCTTAGGTTAGGTTCCCTTTCTTGCTCTTTTTTGTTGTTTTATTTTATTTTATTTTGGGGTTTTTTTTTTGCAATGGGCATCCAGCTCTGTGTCTCTGTTAGAAGAGGTGATGTTAGGGATCTAGTTAGGGATGTCCCTGCCCACTGCAGGGGGGTTGGACTAGATGACCTCCAGAGGTCCCTTCCAACCCTAACCATTCTATGATTCTATGTTAGAGAAGGATATCTGCTCCAAGAGCAGAAGGCAGCAGAGCCTGTGAGGTCCTTCAGACCAATTTTGGGCACCCTGTTCCCCAAACCAACTGCTGTGAGCAGCCAGATAATCATTCTTACACAAAGCTGGGGGTGGGGAAGTGACAATGGCATTTTCCCAGAGGCAAATATACCCACAACACTGCAGTCTTCCTCCAAATCCTTGTTTTTCCCCATCCAGCTGTTCTTTAGGAGGCAACTGCCCCTGATAGATCTCTGAGTAGCCCTGAGGAGCTGCAGGAGAAAAGCATCATGGGCTATAGAGCAAAATTAGAGCTATTTTGTCCTCCTCAGCTATTCTGCTTTGCTGTAAAGGGTTTGGTCTCCTCACCTCCTCCCCTTCCCCCAACCACAAGCAAGCAAAAAGAGGCCTTTGGTAGTGTGTCAGTGGTTTGTGTTATTGTCACCCCATAAAAGCTGGTGGACTAAACCATGTCTGCAGTGCAGCCTGATGAGCAGTGGGTGTCTTCAGGCTGACATGCAGACAGCCTGGTGGCACAAATCCCACTGCTCTCCAAAGCCAGAATTTGGCTTGGGTTGAGACCTAAAGAAACAGGCTACTTTCATTCTTTGAAGGAATGTCAGGGGTTTATTTCCAGTTTCCATGAAGCCAGCAAAGGCAAAGATGTTCTGACTGAAGAAAAATTTGAGCATTTCAATCTTGTTCTGTAATGACTCTTTTTTTTTTTTCTGGTTCCCTTGTTGATGTCCTGAGTCTTTGTGCTTGGCAAAAAAATAAATAAATAAATAAATAAATAAATCAGTGAGATGGAAGAAATGCTGCATTTCAGAGGCATTTCACCCCTCTGGTGTGAAACTTGTGTTCCTCAGTTGGTTTTCTCATGTTGAAAGAAACCATAACTTTGCAGAGCAAGAGAAGATGTGAGTAAGCCAGCTAGGCATCTGCAGGTCCACCAGGTGGGAAATGACCCCTCAGAAGACTTTTAGACTTAGTGGAACCTAATGTTTTGTGTCTGCTGCTGCTCCCAGCTGTCTGTTACTGAAGATGTTGAGCTGAAATGGCTGCAGTGCTTGGAGGTTTGCAGTTTGGGGCATCCAGGCTCAAAACCTGTACTGGCTCCTTTAGATAATTCATCATGGGTTTCATCTGAATTTTCTATGATTCTGTGATTCTATGAGTCTATGCCCTACCAGATGCTACCAGCTGGTATGGTTTGGCCCAGCTTCATGTCTTATTGCCCAGCCCTGTTGATTTACAGCTGAAAAGACAATTGATATATTCCCATAAATACTATTATTTCAAAATATTACACTATTACCACTGAGGGAAAAAAACAAGCTCTCTTGAGAAGTATTATGTTGGTGGCTTTGAAGCATTTATCCATTTGAAAAAAATACCCATGATTTGATATAACAATTTGGACTTAATGCTTTTCCAAATCTGAGGACCTTGTGTGCATCCAGCTGGATTTCTGGGGGTTTTTTTTGAATGAATTCTCCCCCACCCTCACCCCTTACATGCTCAAGGGAAGATGTTGGGAGGAGGCTCAGGGATATGGGGAGCAAAAGGAAAATTCAGTCCTGGAATTGCTTCTTTTCAACACCCTCACCCCACCATGAAGGATTTGCCTTCCCTGCATCAGGCAACACCATCAATTTGCTCCCAAGGGCAGGTGGGAGCCAGCACAGGCATGACTTTGTCCTCTCCCCATGGGAGATGGAGCAGCAAACAAGATTTGGGAGAGAGAACAGGAAACTTCCAATCCACCTGAGATTAACGACTTGAACATGTACAACATGTTTGGGTTTGGTTTGTTTTCCCCTCAGGACCAGTTTCACCAGTCAGCCAAGGTTTGATTAAATATCTCAGCAGAGCTGTGGTTTCTTCATCTAGAGCAGGACTTACCTCCTTGTTCAGGGAAGCAGCATTAGCTTTCTTTTCTAATTGTAAAAGCAACAATAATAATAAAAATAATCACAACAGTGCTGTGCCTGGTGGATCATTTTTATTTGCTTTTTCTCAAGAGTAAGAGAGCTGTGTTTTGTCTGCATTGTAAAGGTGAAATGAGTTATTTTAAGGATGCCTTTTCTGGTGTGATGGTTGGTTTCGGGTTGTTTTGCTCTAGTAAGTGGAATATTTCAAGGTCTTCACCAGAACCACATAGCCTTGACATTTCTCTTAAGAAAATAAAAAGGCAGAAGAGGGTATCATGTATCATGCATCCAGAGGACAGCCACAAAGATGGTGAATTGTCTAGAGGGAAAGCCATAGGAGAATTCACTTGGTCTGTTCAGCCTGGAGAAAGGGAGACTGAGGGGAGACTTCATCACACTTTGTAACATCCTAACTAGAGATGAAGGAGGGGCAGGAGCTGATCTCTTCTCTCTGGTGACCAGCCACAGGACCTGGGGGAACAGCATGAAGCTGGCCAGGGGAGGTTCAGGTTAGATATTAGGCAAAGATTCTTCACCCAGAGAGTGGTGGAGCAATCGCTAGGTTGCCCAGAGAGGTGGTAGATATCCCATCCCTGGAACCATTCCAGGTCAGGTTGTTTGGGGCTCTGAGCAACCTGCTCTAGATACAGATGTCCCTGCTGGGTGCAGAGGGGTGGTATAGATGACCCTGAAAGGTCCCTTCCAACCCAAACCAATCTATGATTATATGATATTTAGGATTGTCCCAGATTATAGCATCTCATCCTAAATTTCAGGCTATTTAGGATTATCCTAAATAGTGATGGATATAGAATCTCTTTTCTTTCCCTAGAGCTTCAGACAAACAGGATTCTCCTCGTTAGCTGGAAATTGAGGATGAAATGCTTATAATCTGGATCATTATAAGAGTCACTTATAGCTTCAATTTACATCACCAAAGAAAACCAACCATTGAGCACATCTCAAATCAAATGCCCCCAGGTCCAGGAGATTGATCACACAAAGGAAGACCCAGCCCTGCCTGCAGACCCTGAACCCCCCACCACCTGCAGCTCCTTTCCACTCCAGTACCTGCTCAATGTGCAATTAATTTTACAGACTGCTGCACATGTTGACCAGGGCCAGGCTCAGGCAGGAAAACTGTTTTCTTTTCTAAACTCCTGCTCTGTCCAGAGCTGCTTTCCTCATCTGGCTTGGACACATTAAAATACCACCTCAGTGCTCTACCTCTGCAGGTGCTTCCTTCCTTCCTGCAGCAGAATGCAAGCTGTGATGGGGTCAAAGCCACAAGTCTCTTTGCATTTGTGGAAAGGAGGAATTGGTGGCTAGCATTAGCCTGTAGATCTACTCTTGAGGAGCAGCCCCAGTGTTACACAAAAGCATTAAGCTGACAGTTTGCAGATGAGCACTTGATTTAGTGCAGCCACAACTCCTCAGCTTGCCCTGACCCTCGCACATAACTCTTCTTCAACTGGACCTACTGCTCCTTTCAGGGAAGGATCTGGTGCCATCTGAGGCTTTGCAAAGGGCTTCAGAGTCACCTTGGCCCCATGGGAGTCTCCTGACCACCAAGGCTGGAAAAGGAGCACCAAGAAGACATTTCAAATTGCATTGACATTTAAGCAATTGAATTGCACCCTTGCAAGGACTCAGCAAAACCTAAGCCCAGCTCTGGAGTCCTCAGCACAGGAGAGACATGGACCTATTGGAGTGGGTCCAGAGAAGGCCACAGAAATTGTGTGAGAACTGGAACATCTCTGCTCTGAGGACAGGCTGAACAGTTGGAGTTGCTGAGCTTGGAGAAGAGAAGGCTCCAGGGAGACCTTCTTGCAGCCTTTCAGTAATTAAAGGGCCTAGAAGAAAGGTGGGGACAGAATTTTTAGCAGGACCTGTTGTGACAGGGCAAGGGGTGATAGTTTGAAACTAAGAGAGGAGAGTTTAGACTAGATAGAAGAAAGCAATTTTTTACTGTGAAGGTGGTGAGAGCCTGTGCAGGTTGCCCAGAGAGGTGGGAGATGTCCCATCCCTGGAACCATTCCAGGCCAGATTATTTGGGGCTGTGAGCAACCTGCTCTAGATGTCCTTGCTGGCTGCATGGGGGTTGGACTAGATGACCTTGCAAGGTCCTTTCCAACCCAAAACTATGATTCTATGATTCTCTACAAAGCTGGTCTCAAGGGCTCTTCCAGGTCTACCAATAAACTGACTGAGCCTCAAAAATGAGCTTTGCAAAGCCATTGGGTTGATTCTGCCACTGACACACATAGGCCAGGTCAGACTTCCAGATCTGTTCCTCACAGCCCTAGATCACCAAGAGTGGCTTCTGAGTTAAACAAGACATAAGTGAGAAGTCCCAATTTGTTGAACGAATTCCCCCAGGAGGAATTTACCTCCTCTGCCATTGCAGTGCTCATGGAGCAAGCTGTCCTCAGCTCCCTGCACTGTCAGTAAAGATATCTCTTGAGGGCTAGAAAGTTGGCCTGCCTCCAAAAGAGAGGATCAGGAGGAGATGAATTGTGTTCACTGGGAGTTAGCATGAACCTTTTCAAGCAGATGGCAGCAGTCGTATGATGTAGCCTGATGTTTGGCATAGAGGTTCTTCTCTTTTGATGTTTGGCCTTGTCATAAACCTAGCTAATTCGTTGTTGAGCAGAGTTGGACAATTAGCATCAGAGCATGATGGTATATGATGCCTATTCCAAAGATGATTACAGCTGGCAGCTATTATTTGCCATAAATTCCTCCAAGACACTTCCAAACATAACAATGAAACTCAATGAAGGAGATCAAGCCCTGTAAACATGTAGAAGTAGCTGGTTAGATTGATTTTTTCCCCCCTTCTCTCCATTAGAGGGAACATTTTCATCTTGGGATTTGCACACATAATTTTGAGGAATGTCTTAAAAAAACCCAAACACTTTACTTTCCATGGAGCTCAAAAGAAAACCAAACCTCCCCAAGCACGGTGTCCACTTCACAGTTACAATCAAATGTCAGCCTCAAGGCCCCTGAACGTGATTCATACTGTTGATTGTTCTGGTACAAAGCAACTCTTTATTTCTTTATTTCCACAGTCATTAAAGAGGTTAGTCCTGATAACCAAATGTAAACAAAGCAACTTCAAAGAACAAGAGGAGTGCCATAGAAACCATGTTCTATCTGAACACCAAACTGCTGGTAGAAGTTTTGTCCTTGCAAAATATTTTCCATCACTCTAAGTTAATAGCCCTAAGTGCCCTCAATTACCTTTAGGAGCCTTAGATAAGCTGAGAGATCTTCTTGCATAAGAATACACTGCTCATCCTTTCAGCATCATCCTTTTTCTTCTCAAAATGATCTTGGCCAATCTAAGGAGGCTAATCTTTCTTGTTGCTGATAGCCTGCTGGACCTTTTGAACTCTTGTCTCAGTAATGTGTCTACTGGATGGGCAATGTGAGAATAAAGGAATCATGGAGAAGGAGTTGAAATAGTCCAAAGCAAATAAATAAATCAGCACTCAAGGGGAAGATCCTCCAAAGTGCCTTTTAGGCACCTAAATTCAGTAGTGAGGATTGAGTGCTTCTGTGACTAATATATTAGTGTCAATTTTATCTTTTTTTTAGTCCAGAAGAGTTGTTTCCTCCCAGCTTTGCAACTCATGTGGGTATATAAATGGGGTAAATATAAAGGAATTGAATCTGGGAATTCACCACAATTAATAGAACTCCCATCCTCTTTTAGCACATTCAGACTCCACAGATCTTGGATTCCCATCCATTTTTACCTCCTGCATCACCTCTCTCACATTCTAACAGGAGCTGTCATGCAGAGAGACACCTGGGGTGAGAACCATCTCTTGCCAGCTCCAGGTCACAGGGATGGAGACATCTACTTCTGAGCTAACCCAACACCATCTTCATGATGGATGGCTGTGAAGAAGAGATGAACTGGCTGCATCACCTCTCTTATTCTAATTTTAACTTGGTCTAGGGTAGGAATATATGATTTTTGGCTTACCTCTGAGATCTGGCCAACCTCACCTAATTCTGGGTTCTAACTGAATCCAGGATTGGTTCTGCTGGGTTTCCTGCTCAGGGACTTTGCACTGCTCCAGCTGAGGCTAGGTAATGGAGTTAGGTTATGTCAGATATCCAGTGGAGGTGGCTTTATATTTATCATCAGCCTCTAACTAGGACTGACACACACAAAAAAGATTAAAGCAACAGAACCCAAAAGAGAACATCTTGCAAGGGCTTTATTTATTTATTTATTTAATTTTCATTTAACGGTCCAAAGTTTTCAACTAGGATTTGCCTTGACAGGGTAAAGTACATTTTCAGACTCAGCTTCTTAATGGGCTCCATCTGCTTAATGTCATCTTGCATCTGAGCTGTGTGTCTTGTCAGAGGCAAGCACCAGGCAGAGCTGCACTCAGCAGTACTCACTTTCCCTGGAATCAGATAAACTCAGCCCAATAAATTAGTTTTACTGCTCTCAGGATCACCCTTGTTATCATTGTGAATGATTTAGTCTGGGCTTCCCAAACTTCTCCAGTCTTGCTTTTCTTTCTTTTATTTTCCTTCCTTCCTCTCTCCTCTCTTTTGCCCTATCTCCCTTTTCCTTGCTTGCTTACTTTCTTCCCATCAAGGAGCTACATAAAGTCACTCACAATTACACTTTTGAAAAGTACAGCTTTTTGCTCTGGGAGAAGCTATTTAATTAGGCAATGGTGACCTGGTTCTCAGCTGGTGCAAATCAGTTCTCAGCTGGTGCAAATCAGCAGCAATGATTTATTCCAGCTGAACAGATGAAGCCTGGTGTTTGGGAGCAGGTTTTAGAGGCTCTGCCTTGTGAAGTGCATTAGACTGGGTATTATATCACCTACAAGAATGTTTGGGGGAAAGAAAAGTTGTATTTTCTACTATTTATTTTATATCCTTTCTATTCCTACATTGTTTGTGTGATTAAAGAAAAGGCAAGATGGACTTGTCCTTGTAGAGCAGACCAGGAGCTGGGTGATAATGGTCTGAACTCCCTCTTACACCATGGCTAAGTCACTTGAAGCTGAGGTGCTGAATGTCTCATAAGAGGCATTGACAGCTTGCAAGCCTTGCTGGAGCCCACAGTGCTTTACAGGGATCTAAGGGACCTCCAGAGGCATCTGGAGCTGTGATAGATGGAGCCTACAGGTTGGACATTCAGGAGGTGGGAATAGGTGTCCACCCACCATGGTGATGGATGGACAGGACAGTGCAGTATGAGGGCAAAGTGGAAGAAGCATTTAGATGCTTGTTGGAAATGGATTTCATTTTCTCAGGAAGACTGATGGATCTGTTCCTGGGGCTGATGAATTCAAGGAATAACAATCAAGATGTGGATCTCTGATTAGTGGCATCTAGAAGCTAGTGAGCATCTTCTGCACCTCTCCTAGGGTTAGCTAAGCCTGGCAGAGGGTTAGGGAATGAACCAACACTTGAGAGTGGCAATATCCACAATCTCCTAGCAAAGTTGGCCAGAGTTTGTCTATCAGAGCTGAGAGCTGTAGGAGAGGTAGCACGGTCTGGTGAGCTGGAGGGGCTGCAGTTTGGACCCTGATTTGCTAAGAATATAAGCCTTCTGTGACATGCTTCTCTTGCCTTTGTAGATGTCTCTATGTCCATGCTCTATCCTTTCATAGAATCACAGAATGGTTTGGGATGGAAGGGACCTTTCAAGGTCATCTAGTCCAACATCCATGCAGTCAGCAGGGACATCTGCAACTAGATCCTGTTGCTTAGCTCCCCAAACAACCTGACCTGGAATAGTTCCAGGGATGGGATATCTACCACCTCTCTGGACAGCCTGGGACAGGGTCTCACCACCCTCAGTGGAAAACATTTCTTACTTAGATCTACTCTAAAACTACCTGTTTTGGTTTCAAACCATCACTCCTTGTCCTGTTGCAACAGGCCCTGCTAAAAAGTCTGTCCCCATCTTTCTTCTCAGCCCCTTTAAGTACTGAAAGGCTACAATTATATCTTCCATCTTTCAGATGCCTTCTCCTTTCAGTGGCTAATTTCAGCAAACTTTGGCAGGGAATTGAGCCTACAAGAGCTTTCAAATGTGGATGATATTCCATCTGCCTAGATATGGTTGCTCTGTCATCCTGGATGAATTCCTCCTGCCTTTCTAAGCAGTAACTAAAAGTTGGCACCAGGGATATGCCAAATCCTTGTGTAAAATAGCCCAGAAGTTCTCTGATTAAGGTAGCACACTGCCAGGGTAGTTCAGCATTAGTCTACTAAATGATCAATTATATTGGAATACTTAGAAGAAAAAAAAAAAGCCAACCCCAAGTAACTGTACTTGTAGAGCTAGGTAAATTAATTTAGTGATAATAATCCCAAATTCTTGGGGCTGAGTTCTTGTCTCTATTCTGGTTTAGATTGCTTTTGAAACATGCTAAATCTATAGGCATAAGAAGTAGGGAAAAAGAAGGCATTTCTTTATGAAACACCCATTCATTTCCCTGCTCTCCTCTGTGCTCAGTTATAGCTGGGATTTCAAACCCTTTAAATATGGTGTCCCAGCTACAGCTGAACTCTTTGTTTGGACTTTGACCAAGCTGCTGGGCTTAAATCCCAGCTCTGGAGCTACCAGATGCACCACATTATTCTCACTTGCAGAAACCCCATAAGCCAAACTGTTTCGACCAGAACGGGTCAGCTGCTCATGAAAGGTGTGAGGTACTAATGGGATATTGTGTTCCTACCACGGGTGCCATGCTCCTGCTGGTACCCAGCCCAGCTTGCATCCTACTTATTCCTTAGTTCAAAGGCATGGGGAAAGGTCTAGTGGAGACACAACCCTGCTAGCAGATGGGGCAAGGCCGGGTAGATGTGCCTAAATGAGGACCACTGGCACCTCAGCATCACAGCAGCTTGAAGTGCTCCATAGGGGAATGTGTCAGCTCAGCCAACAGGCACTGCCAAAGAGAAAGAGGTGTTGGAAATCACACTCCTTTCTTGGACTCAAGTGGCTGGGTACAGCCCCGAGATACCTGCACATTTGGTTGTGTTGGACTAGCAAAAAAATCAGGCTGGAGCCTGTTCATTGGCTGCCCAAGGCAAGTGGCATTACACCACTTGCACCCAGATGGTTTTTATCCCCCAAACAGATCCTTTCACCCCTACTGAGCTGGGTCAGTGTTCCTTGCCCTTTGTTAGGATGACCATGTCTGGAGGACATCTGGACTCACTAGCTGGTGTGGACCTGAGAATGCCTGGATGATGTCTGCACTCACTGGCTGGTGTGAGCCTCAGACATGATGAGGAGTAAGCTAAGATTTAAGCACTCTGGATGATGGTGGAGCAGAGCTGGAGTCATTGCTCTGGCTCTTGCTGGCTGTTTAATCCATTGGAGGCTTACAGCATTTCTATCTCCTCAGCTCAGCTACCCTTGGGTACTGAGGGTTCAAGAACAAACACCTGAGAGGTTCGTTACATGCAGTTCACCAACATACAGAGGTCCGTGGCTCAGCTGGAGGTCTTAGCACCATCCCTGAAACAGTGGAGACATATTCAGGTAGCACAAGATGATGTCTGCAGGGGAAGCAGAGGTCTCTCTGTCTGGATAAACTAGACAAGAGTCTGGTGAATCAATCCACAAGATCTTCCTGGCATCACCAAACCTCACCAGTGTCAAGTACCCTCTATTCCTGGTGCATGGATAGTAGGGTGAGGAGCTGAGCTCCTCAAGAATCTGGGGAAATGAAAAACCAACTGGCTTTTCTGGCTTCATATCAAGATGGAAAAACAGATGGGATCCTTGTACTCTGGCTTTATTCCCTGCTGGCAAGCAGATGTTGTAACCTTTTCTAGAGTGGGCTGGAGAAACTTCTCCAAGAGCTGGCCAGCCTCTCAAGCAGGAGAAGGAAGATTAGGAGATATAGACATCTTCTTATCCCACCTTTTCGCCTGCAAAGAGGGGGCAAAAGAATGTGTGTGGGGAGCCACTGACACTCCCTCTGTCATTGCTTCGCATCCGTGGGAAAGGATCTGTGAAGAGAATCAGGCGAGTTGGTTGGCTCCAGGAGGACTTCCTTGCACAGCCTGTGTGAGGTTTTAGATGCATATGTAGTCAATTGTGACCTGGTTGTAGAAAAGAGTAGGAAGTCTGGGACCTTTGTGTGCACAGAAAAGGGCAGGTAGTAGGTTTAAGGGTGGGCTGGAAGGCAGCAGGTTGGGAAACATGGAGAGAAGAAAGCACAACGATCAAGGAGAAGAAAGGGATGAAGTCACTGATTGCTTCTCAAGGCTGTGCTTTAAAGGATCACCTGGTTGATTGTTTGGTTTTTTTTAACCAGAAAGGCTTCAGATCCAGTGGTTTTCCAGTAATGATGGTAAAATAAGGAGGAGAATGGAAAGAAATTTGTAAACTTTCTGTTCCTTTCCCAGTTTTTTCAAGTTTCATGAAAAGGACTTTTGTCCTTTCTGGCTTGAAATCAAACTTGGGAGTAAAAAAACCTGTCTAAATTCACCAAAAGACTTGTTCTCAGCAAGATTTCCAATACTTGGATATGTCACAGTGCAGGCTTTTTTTTTTCCTTTTCTTTTTGAGTTTTTTTTGTTTGTTTTGTTTTGGGTTTTTCTTAAGAAATATTTCTCTGTAACTAGGTTATGCAAAATTTCATGTTATACTTACTTATCTCTCTGGAAAGTCCCCAGAGCCACAGATTATTTCCAGCCCCAAGAGAGGATTGAGACCTTTACAAAGAAAACATGCTATTGCCACCTCAGTCATTTGAGGATGGATTTGAGAAATGCATGAGCATCTTCCAAGTGATCAGTGCTCCATCAGTGCAATTGGAAGCCAAAGAGCTCTTCTGGGTCTGCTTTTCTCCAGACACAGAGGAACCCACAAGATGTGCAATAGTGAGTTTCTGGAGCCCCTTTTAAACCATATCATTCTATCAGACCTTGGGCAATTCACTGAAGCCTTGACACCACACATCAGCGTGGAGACAACCAGAAAATAAAAGGATGACTTAGTAGGCACAGAATCATAGAGTCATTTTGGTTAGAAGAGACCTTTAAGATCATCAAGTTCAACTGTTAAGCCAGTGTTGCCAGGTCATCATTCAGCCATGTCCTTCAGCACCACATTTCCACATCTTTTCAATCCCTCCAGGGATGGTGACTCCATCAATGCCCTGGGCAGCCTGGGCCAGGCCTTAACAACCTTTTCCATGAAGAAATTGCTCTTAATATCCAACCTAAATCTCCCCTGGTGCAACTTGAGGCTGTTTCCTCTTGCCCTATCACATCTCAGCTCTGGGTAGATGTGGTACTTAGGGACAAGGTTTCGTGATGGACTAGGCAGTGCTGGGTTAACAGTAGGACTGAATGATCTTAAAGGTCTTTTCCAACCCAAACAATTCTATGATTCTACAGTTGTAAGCAGGAAGATCCCAGTCCCTCCTAGCACTGCAACAAACACCAGGACTGTATCTTGACCTAAACCACTTGTTAAATAAGTCATAGTCAAGCCTGGGCTTTCTACAAAGGTTTCTTTCCAAGAGAAGGAAATATGACTTCATCATGCCAGCAAGTATTAGAGAAGGAAACATGCACCTGGGTCCCAGGAGCATTCAGGAATGCAAAATGTACAAGAGCCAGAGTCAGGAACAGCATTGCTAGAATAGGGAAAACTCTTAGCCTGGCAGCATGATCCAACATTAGTCCTGGATATTCACCTGCAAAGGAAGCTGAGCACCACCAGCTTGTGCAGACCCCAAAGGCACAAGGAGTCAGCTCTTCTGTGCTTAGTGTGGAACAGCTTGCAAGGGATTTGGAGAACCCAGCTTAATTTCCATGTATCTTCTGATGAAATCTGTACTGAAGTCAGTAGGATAGCATGGGCTTTTCCCAGATGGGACAATAAATGTCTACAGGCACACTTCTTAACAGTCTGTAGGGTTAGGAGGACAGTTTATGATCTCAGTGGATGAGGCTGTTTAATGTCTGAGCAAAAAATAAACCAATAATGGCAAAGAGCTGACTTACAAGCCTTTTCCTGAGTGATTGCTAGCCAGGCTAATGTGTGTTTGCTCAGAAAGCAGCTGGGACATTTGGGATATATTAGGGCAACTTTTGCCTAACATATGGAGGAAGATGCTGAGAAGATAGGAGTTGTATGTTATGGTATTGTACAAACCTATTGAGTTACATGGTACAAAATTTGGAGTTCCTTTAACAAGGTGACCCTTGGCACAGCTGTGGACATGGTTCATTGGGAAGGGATGGATTTTTTTGGTGTGACATTTTCTTTCATCTGGATTTCCCTTTCTGCAAGATAAGATTTTCAACTTTCCTGTCAGCTTGAGGATCATGCAGATATGACAGTAATGAAAGACATATTTACCTCCAAGAAAGTAAGCCCACTTCATTTTAGTGGCAGGAGACCAGGTTCCGTTTCCTCATCATCTGGAAAGTGCTGATTCTGCTTCTCCCTTGTGAAATTGCACTGTTAAATAATAGTCTTATTTAGTAATGGTGTTGCCTGTGTGAGTGGCCTATGGAAAAAGAATCATTTTGGTTGGAAGAGACCTTTAATATCATTAAGTCCAACTGTTAACGCAGCACTGCCAGCTCCCCACTAAACCATGTCCCTCAGCACTACATCTCCATGGCTTTGAAACCCTACCAGGCATGGTGACTGCACCACTGCCCTGGGCAGCCTGGGACAGGCCTTCACAACCCTTTTGATGATGAAATTCTTCCTAATGTCTAACCTAAACCTTCCTGGCACAATTTGAACCCATTTCCTCTTTTTCTATCACTTGTTACCTGGAAGAAGAGACCAATCCCCTCCTCAGTGCAAGCTCCTTTCAGGGAGCTTGTGAGAAGGTCTCCCTTCATGTGCAAACTTGCTGAGGGTGAGACTCCTGAGATCTGAGGCTACATCTTCACTGCTAAGTAAGTGAGGCCCAGGGTGCAAGCTCAGGTCCTGGAGCACCACTTTCCCATGCTGCTTTGCCATTAGCTCACTCCCAAACCCTTCTCTCAGGCAGAGGAGAGCTGAGGTGTTTGGACACAAGCCATGCTGTGACACTTGGCCTCAAGGCCAATGAATTGGCCCTGACCAGCTTTATTTAGTAGCATAGGTGTTGCTGATGAGACTGCCCTGCTTTTGGCTCCCTCTGCTCTCTGCTGTCCTTCAAGAGTGTCCCGTCAAGCTTTGCACCTTTAACCACCCCCACAAACCTTTATGGCACATCTCAGAGCTCCTAACACTTCCCCTCAGGTTCTTTCTGCACAAACATTACCCTGGCAGCCTGCAGCAGGGTCTGCTCAATATTTCAGACCCTTTGAACTGAGCTTCTCCATCCCTTCTCCAATCATTACCATGAGCTAGGGCCATGGGGCAGCAGAGAGGACCCAGAGGAGGAGGCTGAAGGCCCAGTGCCATGTGCTGTGGATCAGGCAGTAAGCTGGCAACCCCAAGCTCTGTGTGGGGAAACACAAACCATGAGTGGACTTCAAGGCTGGGTGGGAGCTCAACCCTCTTTGCTTTAGTGTTACAGAGGAAACCATTGTGGGTTTAGGGGAAACAGGCCCTTAGAAGGCAAGAAAAAGCTTTTGCCAGTGCAGACATCTCAGTAGATTGGGAGACATAAGTTCACCTGACTGACTTTTCAGCTCACTTTTTATGTGATGAAAATGATGGCTTGGAGAAATGTTCCTTTAGTAAAACACTTGGCAACACTCAAAACCCAACGAGTCTCCAGAAATACCCTGGTGATGTCCCCAGCACAACAGAGTTACACAAGAAGGTTATCTAGAATCATAGAATCTTTTTGGTTGGAAGAGACCTCTAAGATCATCAAGTCCAACCATCAGCCTATCACTAACATGCCACTAACCCATGTCTCTAAGTACCACAGCTATATGTTTCTTAAACTCCTCCAGGGTTGGTGACTCCATCACCTCCCTGGGCAGCCTGGGCCAATGCCTAACAACCCTTTCAGTGAAGAAATTTTTCCTGACATTCAATCTAAATCCTACCCATTCCAAACATATCCCACAGCTGCTTCCCTTGCAGCTTATACAATCTTGACCTCTGAAGCACCAAGAGAAAGAAGACAACCACAGGACACAATATCTCCTTTAGCGTTTTTTTTCCGCCAGGACCAGCCAAGCTCCTGAAAGGGAAATCCCTGCCCAAATTAAGTAAATTCAGGTATTTCTTTCATTCTAAGAGGCATTCCTGACAGAGCTAGGGCTTGTTTCCAAAGACATGGCTGCATGCCAGCATCAGAGAAACTTTATTGAGCAAATATTGACCAGCGTTGAAGGAAACAGCAAGAAAAAGCTGTCAAAGGTGACAAAAGCTTGGGCTTCAACATCTGAAGCCAAATTTGGGGAGCATTGTTTCACTGATGAGATGGCTCTTGCCATCTGTGTTTCTTGGTCTTTTTTTTTCTTTTATTGTTGCTTCAATTTAATTGGGGAAATTCTGGTCCTGGAAACGATGATGGAAACACTAGAAAATGCACAGAATCCTGTTATTGTCCAGGATTTATTTGTGCAATGATCCAAACAATGATCCAACACATAGACCGAAACTAATAAAGACCTACCTGGCAGGAAGATGAAGAGGGAAATTATAGGTTATGGATTGGCCCCAGGAATGAGAGAGTTGGATGGAAGATTATTGGAAAAAGATGGGAACTCCACCTCCAATGAAGCTGAAGGAAAAGTCCAAAGGAGGCCCAGGAGTGATGGGGCAGGAACTCAAGGCACGATGCACAAATTGTAAGATGTGAGGCAAAAGTCAAGGGTCACAGAGATGAGGGTTTCAGCTCCACATCAGCAAGAGAGAGCCAAGAAGTCTAAACATTTGCAGCCTCCGTGCAGAAGGGCTGGAGAAGACATGAGGATACAACACAACCCTGTAGACTGTGAAGGTGTGAGTCAGGGCAACATCTTGCCCTTTGAATGACTTCATCTGCCTCCACAGCAGAAGGAAATTAAAACTTCACAGGCTGGGGAGAGACACTTTAGAAAGTCACCTCAATGCAGAGCCTTGGTCTTTTGAGAGTAACAATAAAAGAATGACTGTATCAAGCTAAAAGAGGAGATGTAGACTGGATAGAAGGAAGAAATATTCTCCACTGAGGGTGGTGAGAGCCTGTGCCAGGTTGCCTAGAGAGGTGGTAGATGTCCCATGCCTGGAACCATTCCAGGTCAGGTTGTTTGGGGCTCTGAGCAACCTGCTCTAGTTGCAGATGTCCCTGCTGACTGCAGGGGGTTGGACTAGATGACCTTAAAAGATCCCTTCCAACCCAAACCATCCCAGGATTCATTCTGTCATTCTATGAGGGGGATCCCCTTGGGAAGATGAGATTTCAAGGGGGGTGGGGAGGGGGAAAGCAAAGATTATGAAAAGTTATGGAGATTGCTTCTTGCTATGTACCAGGCACCAAGTGGCCCAGGGAGTTTTAACACCAAGGCTAACACACATCTAGGCACACATGAAAAATAAAAGATGCAGAGGAGTCTAGACTTGTTAAAGCCTTTTCCTTGCTGGCTCTGTCTGGCAGAGCCTGAGTTTTAAAATCCCAGTGCCTTTCTTTGTCACCCTCAGCTTTAATGTATTAGGGGTTTTTTTACTATCAATAAATATCCCTCCACTCCTCCATCTGGAGGATTCCTCCTTCATCCCAGCACTGCCAAGCTGATCAGAGCCACCTAGGCAATGCCATTTGATCCAGAACATATTTCAATCTTGGCCCCTTCTCAGCCTCATAAATTCCTGACATGATTCCGGAGGCGTTTGGGTTGGAAATAGCTCTCTGCTCCACCGATGTATTTAGAGAGGGAGCTGCTGCCTCTGATCTGAGGCCAAACCTTGGGAAGAATTGCAGCAGGAAGCAGGACAGAGCTTGACATAGTGTTTGTCTGGGTTGTTTTTAGTTTTAGGATGGTGGAAGCACCCTTAGTTACTGATGGTGGGAGTAAAAAAGAG